>WEKX01007954.1:0-98052 GCA_013390025.1 Pitta sordida
GGGAGGGATAAGGTCTCCCCTCAGCCTATTATGACAGAATAATCACAGAATCATTAACAATGGAACAGACCTTCCAGATCATCAAGTCCAACTTTCAAAGTCCAGCCCATGCCGCTGATGTTTCCCTGTCCCCAAACACAGATGGAGGGTGTTTTTTCAGGAGTGCCTGGCACTGGTGCCAGGGAGAGACTGTTTTAGTGTCATGTTCTCTGCAGCAGTGCAAACAGCAACCGTGCTCAGCAAACAGATTAACACTTTTGTTTACTCATGAGACATTTATGATAAATTTCAGTTGTGTTTTAAAAAACCAGACAAACAGTAAACTGAGCATGAATAACGATTTAGATGAAGTGTTGGAGGAGTCTTTTCTCCGACAAATGCACAGAATTCCAATCATTAGGAAAAAGCAGGAGGTGTTTTTGTGTTCTGGTTCAGCACAAACTGGGGGAGCCCCTCCCGTGTGTTCAGAGGAGGGATTGCTGGACGTGTCTGATGATCCCCCTGAACTTTGTGTTCTCCTGGCAGCGCTGAACACAGTGACAGGTGACAGAAAGGCCTTGCCATGGCTGTGTTGGTTGGTTGTTAATACATGGATTGATGTCAGAGCACACTTTCCCAGCAGCCCCAGAGGATGGTGCAGCCTCAGTAGTTTAACAAGTGTTTGAAGCTCTTGTCTAAATAGGCAGAGGAGTCCTGCCTTCCACCTGAGGTGCCTGCAGCACCGTGACAACAGGGACAGTGAAGGATGGACTTACAGGGAAACAGCCCTGCTCCTTAAGTATTTTGGATCGTGATAAATGCACTGCAAAATCCAGTTCCTGCTCTGGGACTCACAGCAAGGACACTTTGGGGTCAGAACTGGAAGTTCAGGGGGAGAAACCACTTCAGGTTAAAAGGAAGAAACGTGCGGGTGGAAGAAATATTTTATATAACCAAACCCAAAACATACAAAACCAAACAAGACCCTCCAGACTCCTACTGAGACACTCACCAAAGCCCAGCAGAAGGAAGGGCCTTGCAGCCCTGCATGGCTCTGTCCTGCTCCCAGGAAAGGTGTTGCTGAGCTGGAGGAGTGCTCTTAATGCGTCGGAGGCTTTGGTGAGACCCTGTGCCCATGTGCCCAGCACCCTCAGCCCTTGCAGTGTAGGTGCCCCAATCTCATGGACACCTGCCCGGGATCTCCAGGGGGGATCTCCGTGGCCAGGCTCAGTGTGCAGGGACCAGCTGCCCTCCGGCCTGGCCTGNGTTTAAGAGAGCAATATCAGTTTACAGGGGAACATAAACCCCAACGAGGAGCTGTGTTCATTTATAATTTACAGCACACAGAGGTTCAGGGCTTTAAAAGCACTGAGTGCCCATCTGGCCACACTGCTCTGCTCCCAGTAGTGCACACACTGCTCATCCTGATCTGAGGTCTAAGTGGGGACAGAAGTCAGTGCCTCTGAGGGATGAGGGAGCAGCTGCTGTGAGGTGGGAAGAGAAATGACAGGGGCTTTGGGTGCATTGAGTGCACGAGGGGTTACCAGCTTTGGAAGTCTAACCCAAAGTTTTGCAATCTCCACGGAGTGTGAAATGTCTCACTTTGGAGGTATAAGCCGTGAAGCCCTGAGGTGGCTGAAAGCTGAGGGCACAGTATGGAACAAAGCTCTTTTGTACTCTACTGTTCCTTTTCCTATTTTTCTGCATTAAAGGTGTGTGGGGTTTTTAACCCCTGTGGCATCATCGGCTTTAGCAGGAGAAGGTACAGAGGAATGAGAGGCCAGGGGGAGGGAATAAATTTGGATGTGTCAGAGAGATTATTAAGTGTGGGGTCATCCTCAACCTTGGGCTGTAGGTAGCATTTTGGTGAGGAAAGGGAAGCTGACAAAGACAGCAAGGAACACAAGGAGAGACATGAAAGAGAGCTGGAAGATGTCAGAACAGCTAACGGACAGTAAGTACTAATAGTTTATAAAAATAACAGCCTGGAGCTTAATTTCTCTGCAGAGCTCTCGTTTGGAACACAGAAAATGGAAAGAAAAGGCAACAAATCTCGGATTAGAAACGCTGAGTTCACATCCACCCAGTATCCCAGCAGTCCCAGGGCACTGGACTGACTCTGGCCAAGGTGGGTATTTGCTCCCAGCTGGGGCAGATCAGGGGTCTGGGCATCTGCTGGGGCACTGGCACTCCACGAGTCTGAGGATATCCCCTCCCTGATGATGTCCAGGGAAGACTCTCAAACCTTTAGATATTTCCTTTAGACATTTCCTATGGGCCAGAAGACCCCAGGGTTCCCTGGAAACCTTCCAACCAAAATTCTCATGGAGCCTCTGAGAGCAAGGACAAGAACTGGAGCATTTCTGAAGGGGTTTTATTATCCATTGTAACATTAATATCCTGGTGGACTTGACATCCTTTGCTGCAACATCACAACTTGTTCCTTGTGGGAATCTTTCACTCACATGTACTTCAATTTGCCATGGAATCACAGAATCATGGAATGCTTTGGGCTGGAAGAGACCTAAAAGATCATCGAGTTCCAAGTCCCTGCCCTGGGTGGGGACACCTTCCACTACTCCATGTTGCTCCAAGACATGGAGCAACCTGGCCCTGGACACTTCTAGAGATGGAGCTTCTCTGAGCAACCTGTGCCAGGGCCTTCCCACCCTCACAGGGAAGAATTTCTCTTCAATATCCAAGGTAATCTACACTCTTTCAACTTAAAGACATTCCCCCTTGTCCTGTCCCTCCAAGCCTCTGTTCAAAGTCCCTATCCAGCTCTCTTTAGGGTCTGGAAGGGTCCAAGGTCTCCCTGGATCCTTCTCTTCTCCAGGTGAGCACCCCCAGCTCTCCCAGCCTTCCTCTGTAGAGTTGAGTCAAGGGAGGTGATGATCTTGTGATCCTGCAGGTTCCTTGGAAGCAAGAGCCTGACCACTTCCTGCCTGGATTTCAGGTCAGACCCTGATCTCTGCAGGCAGATTGACACAGAGGAGTGTAGAGAAAGGATCATCACCCAGGATTTTCCTTGTAAGGGGTATCCATACAGCCCTGACAGCTGCCCAAGGTGAAGGAATGCACTAACATGATCCCAGAGCAGTGAACAGGAAGCATTCTAGGAACAGAAACAGTTGATCTGAAAACCAGCAGTGTTTAGAATTAGTTATGGCACAATGAACTAACAGATACAAACCTTATTCCAGGTGATCTCCTAAATATATTCTTTCCATTGTCAAAGTAACAGCCCATTTTTCAAGAGGAGGTGCTCAGCATTAAGGAAAGATGGATCTTAGCTGCAAAGCACTTTCAGTCAAAGAAGGGAAAGCCTGTCCCCAGTGAGGACAAACACTCATGTCCCTCCTCTTGTCCTTCCTAGACAATGTTCAGGGCACTTGTGAAGTCACAGAACCCCCCTGAACAATAGAGAGACTCTTTGTTATAATTGACAGGAGCTGGAATAATTCAGGTTTGGGAAGGTGGTCCTCAGCCAGAGCCCAGCAAAACATGCTGCCTGGAATTCTCTCTGGGTTTCACCTCCTTGCAAACCTTCCTCTGAGAAGAAATCAGTTTTTTCTGTGAGTTCTCAGCAGCTCCTGCTTTCAGCCCAGCCTCAGAAAAGCTGTTGCCAAGTGCTCCAACATCCTGGGCTCTTTGTCTCCCAAACAAAGGGAAGTGCAGTTCTATTGACATGTTTTCGCTAATATTGTCTACACTGATTATTTACAGTTTTTAACCTTTTCTTCTTCTTCACGTCTAGTCTTCCCATCCAATAACTTTTCAAGGTCTTTCTCATTGTTGCTGTTCTCTAAAAGACTTTGTGTTCCAAGCCACCTTTCCCTAGGAATAGGAGTCTGTCTTGCAGTTCTTGTTGGCTCATCTCCACAGACACAAAGGAACAGTAAAGGAGCCCTAAAACCCCAGAGAGAGTGAACCCAGCACCTTCCCCCAGGTTGGCCCTTGGTCTCACAGTCCTTCAGCCTCAGGGCCCAGGTGGGAGCAGCTCTCTAGACACCCAGGCTGAGCAGGGTCCCCACCTCAGGACATGGACAGTTTGTGATTCCAGAAGGGCATTTGGAGACTGCAGGAGACATTTTGGGATGTTTAGAGGAGGAAGAGAAGGCAGGGAATGGGAGGCAGGCATTGAGTCTTCAGTGCCCCACGTGTGAAGGGTTCTGAGCAATAGGAGCAGGGATTTGGTCTCAGGAACTCACATTTCTTGGTGTCAGAAACTGGAGAGAACTGGAGTCAGGGGTCTGTTACCAGGCAGAATGTCTTAAGCCCAGCTCCTGCTATTTTCCACTACTGTAAATTTTCCTACTGTAAATTTTCCACTACTGGTCTCTCATGCTGATCAGACTCACTGCCTGGACCTGCAGCTGCAGATGCTTCACCTCTGTTGGGCTTTGGAAAGGGAAATCCCTAACAAGTCCAATCTCATTTCTACATGCAAACCCCTTTCCTGGGTGGTCTTTGCTGTTTGCCCCACCACAGGACACACGGACTCTGTGCTGCTCTTCCTGGCTCTCCCAGTTCATATCTCCCGTCCCTCCCTGTGCTGTGGCTTTGGATTTAATGTTTTGGGGAGTCCAGTCTCCCAGGTTTATGCTGATGTCACCAGTTTGTGATGTGATGCTAACAGAGAATTATTCCAACATACCACCTCCAAATGGGAATAAGCCTGTAAATCACAGGATCTTTACTGCTCCACTGCCCTACAGAACCTGCAGGACTCAGTCCTACACTCAGCATTTCAGGGGATGCTCCCAGGGAATTTGGGCCTGTTCAGCCATGGACACCAGTCACACTGTGTCGTTTGTGTCACCTCCAGGTCCAAGAGCAGCCTCTGGCCTGTTTTGTTTATTGGCACAGGCAGGAATCCCCAAGAACCTGTCCCATCTTTTTTGCTCTGCAGTCCTGTGAGTTATTTCAGGTTATGTTCCTCAGCTCCAGTCTAGGATAATAAAGGTTCTTTTTTTTTTAGCTTATAATAAGTCAGGAGTATCCACACACATGTATTTCACACCCTCTGTAGCTGGAAAGTCCATCAGTTATTTCCTTTACCCTCTCCAAAACTCATTCACTCAGACATTTCCTCTGTCCACTCCCCAGAATCTTCAAACCTGCATTTCCAACAAATTGCTTTGTAAAGTTGCTGTCATTTCTTTGTTCTCTGGACTTTTTCCATTTTCCCATTACAGGAAAAGTTGCAAGAGCAGCAGCTGCTCCATCTCGCTGAAACCATCGTTAACTGCACCCGCCCCACAGTCGGTCAAGGATCCATTTCCCTCAGAGCTTTGTTCTCTTCCAACAGTTGTGCAAACACTTCATATCTCCACTCCACAGTCCTCTAGCAATATCCTCCAGCAAAATCCAGCAATACCTACTCAAATCCTCTCGTTTTCTGATTTTACTTTTGCAGAAGGTCATTCTCAGCTACATTTATATATGAGGGCTCCAATCTGCCTCACTCTGTTTTTCATATTCAGAGGACCTTTCTACCCCTTCCATCAGATACTCTGCTTTTTCTTCTTTGCTGTGCTGTTTTCAATCCAGCTGATGGTCTGCCAAGCCTGGCACAGCCCCAAGGGTGGACTTGGACTGGTACCAAGTGTAATTGAGCTTAACACAGCGCACACATCCCTCTCTTCCTGGACAGCGTGTGTCTCCCATTGCACTGTGCTCAAATCCTTGCCTTTGGGATTTCCCCTGACCCCTTACAGAACGTTCTCACTGCACCTGAATTCAGGCAGTTCCACTGATATCACTGGGCTGGAAGTGAGAATTCCTCCTATCCCAGCCCCATCCAGAGGAGGGATCAGTGGCTTTCAAGGGGCTCTTCCTCGAGGTGAGATCTCCAGATGGTGACATTTTTGTCCATGTACCAGAGGGAACTCTAAGGATGCAGTTCTGGAGGGTTTTTGCTTAAAATGTGTCTTGTTCTGTGAAATATTGAAAACCATTCTGATGTGTTAATCCTTGGCATCAGAGACGGGGTAGTAACAGATGGACACAAAGTGGATGAGACTTGAAATCTCGTCAGAGCATCCTCTTCATTGTCCCAGGTCTCGGTGATGTCCTGCAGTGAATCAAAGTGTTTCATTTGCTGTAAGCAAGCTTTCATGATTCCTCAGCTATGCAAATAGTTTACCTACCCTTTTTGTTCTCAAAGCTGATGAATTCATCTGCTGAGTATAACCACCTAGACCTGAGCCACAGCCTTCTTTTGTAATGGGTAGAGAGAAAGAAATGTGTTTCTCATTCTCACCCCACCAGGACTCCAGGCAATTAGCTCATTTGCACACATTACATTGTAAGAGTCCAAAGTTAAGTGAGATAAGTCCAATCAGCCATGGAAGACCAGAGAGAGGACATTTCCATCCCACCTGTGCCTTGCCACTGTCCCTGGTAGAGAAGCTGTTTGTGTTTGGGGGTTATTTCCATACTCCTCTCCCTGTTTTTGACAGAGGAGAGCCTCCTCCTGATCAGACTTGGGATTCAACCTGAAGTGGTTATTCCCTTTCTGCACTTGGATCGTGCCCTACAGACTCTTCCATCACCTCCCAGCACTCACCTGTTTGTTGTACTCGTTGTTTGCTCTGTGATGGCACGTGGTGACCAGGGTTATACAGGTAATTATGGCTCCTTAACCCAAGTCCCCCGTGTTCACAGATGTGAAGGGGTGGGAGGTACCATCCTCACCCTCAGTGCCATCACTCCCCTGGACTGGGGAAGGTCCCTCAGCTGTGTCTGGAGACTCCCAGTACAGCACTGGAGAGGGAGCTGCCGTCTGACCCCTGTTGCTCTGTCCTCAGGGGTCACACACAGCACAGCCCCAGGCAGGAATGAGAGGTGCTGGTCGTGGTGCTGAATATCTGCTCTGCTCTTCTGCCCTCACTGCAAATTATTTCATTGCTTGAGCAGAGGTTGCAGAGAGCTCCAAGTCCTGCTTTGACAAACTGTTTCCCGAATCAAAACCTATTGACCTCTAGCCAGGGCCACCAGGAAAGCAAAAAGTCAGGAGGCCCATCAGCCAATACCCCAGATTGAGGAACCAGAGAGCCACGGAGCCGGACCTTGCTCTACAGCCTTCCTGACTTCCTTTGTCACTTCATTGTGTGACAATCACATGCACAAGTGTCTGCAGAATCTTCCAGGTTTCATTCAATAGACATTTCTGTCACACTCTCCAGACCTTACAATGGAGAGCTGAGTTTAAAGGTGCGTGACTCCAGGCTGCTGCTCACCAACACCTGCCTGGTGGAATGGGTGGTTCTCAGTTTAGGAGAGACAAGGCATCGCTGAGGAACACTCTTACTCATCATTCCTACTCAGGATCTGCCATCCCCAGTAGCAGATACAATGCAGGGCATTATCTCAGCTGGGGCAGCAAGACAGAGGCCTCTGAAAACCACTCTGGATTGGACAATCCAACATGGATTGTCTGTCTCCAGGAGCAGGTTTCCTCCATCACTGCTCCTGGCACGCTGTGCACACCAACATCAGTGACACCACACTCAGCTCTTGCCTTGGCAGGGCAGCAAAGGCTGTCAGGGGTTGTCAAAGAGCTCTGGGTCTGCAGTTGGGTAGATGCCACTCTCAGGTGACCCAAATGATCTGCTCAAATATACTGAGACAGCTCAACCTTGACAATCATTTGATGATGTCCTGCCTGCAGGGTGAGACAAGATGAAGAATCAAGGCATGGATACAACACTTCTTGTTTGGGGAGCTGCACAGCAAAGTTGCACACTACAGGAATCTGTGGCCTTTGCTCAAGACAGAGCTGTATCTGAGGAATGTGTTAATCTGCAGCTGAGGAATGTCATACATCAGCTGAGTGCTTTGAGTCAGGATAATCAACCCATTGCTTGTTTGTGCTCTTGGCTCTTGTCCTGGTACTCATTAATAGTCTTGCTTAAAGCAATTGTTAGTCTGACATCCCTTCCTGCCAAGCAGATGCACTCACTTAATCCATTCAGTTTGCTCTTTTCGTTGCTGAAGTTGCTGGGTGTCTGAGAGCTCCTCCTTTTCCCTCCCCCCACATTTCATAACCCAGAGCTCCTCACCAGCAGTGGACTGGAACTCATAGCCCTTCCTAGGACGTGGATTTATGTATCTTGATAAAGCAGGTGTGTTGAAGATGCCTGGGCCCAACTCGTGGGTGCTCTGATAACACCTTTACAGATGGGAGGGCTGCTGGTACTGCCCATTCTTGCAGGTTTGGGATGACATTTCCTATATGTGAGAGGTCTCAGTGTCCTGAGAGGGCGAGCAAAGGGCACATCCTGCTGCTTGTGGGGAAAACCTGGCGGCTCCAGGTTTTCCAGGCAGGTGCACACTGATTGCAGGTTGTCTTCTGGAAGGTCTTCCAGCTCTGGGAGATTCCCCAAGGATCTCTGCTTTGCACTCTGCCAGGTGCTCCAGGGTTTTCCTACCCCCTGGGCAGCAGGGGCTGCTGGGAAGCTTGGTGTGATGGACACTGGCAAGGGCAGTGTGACAGTCTGGTGAGAGCTCAGCTCCACACCCCATGCTTTCAAAAGGATGATTAAAAATTGCAAGTGTCCATAGGAAAGCTCAGCCCTTAATTTTTAGGTGCTGAAAATCTCAAACTGGAGCAACTCAACACACTGAGCTCATCAGATAAAAGGTGAAGGTACTTCTGGGAGCAAAGGCCCTTCGACGTGGTTAGTGGACATACACAGGACCCTGTTGGGTAATCCTGGAATCACATCAGGCTGACTGAGGCACGACACATTTTTGTGCTAGAGGTTAATTAGCTGTTGGTCCATCAGCCCAGATTGTGTCCAGGGCTCTCCAATGTTCACAGTTTTCACACACCTCCTTCTAAAAGCTCTGTGGTGCCCACCTTGACCCCAGGGTTAATGCAAAATCAGAGGGCAGGAAAACCTGTGTGACAAAGGACTTCAGAGCAGAATAGTGACATGACCAGCAGCAGCACAGGCCAACAGCCCCATAACCACCACATCCTGCCCATGGCCCTCCCACAGCAGGGACAGCAGTGAGCTGCCAACAGCTGCCAACAGCTGGATGGAGCAGGACAGAGCCACCCTGAGCTGCCAACAGCTGGATGGAACAGGACAGAGCCACCCTGAGCTGCCAACAGCTGGATGGAACAGGATGGAGCCACAGTGGCCTCTTGGCTCTGCTGCAGTGGCACACAGGGAGGACCCTCTTCCCACTGGAATTAGAACTTGGAGGGACTACTGGGACACCAAAATTGTCACGAAAGCTTTACCACAAATCCAAAGCTCCACTCATATGGAAATTCAGACAGCCTGAGGGTCTCTGTAGGAGAAAAGGTGCAGAAGAGCACTCAGTGGAAGCCCTCAACAGACAGATCCATCCCAGAGCATTTCCCCAGCTCGGAGCAGGACTGTAAGGTCATGGGAAGGACAAGTCTGTGCATTTTTCTTTTGTCTCATATTATATTATGTATATTATATTTCCAAATTGTAGTTAATGACAACACAATCCGAAGTTACAGTTTTTCACAAATGGAAATACCAGTCTGAGGGAAATAGAGAAAAGCAACAATGGCCCAAATGGACATTTGGGTCAGTGTGACTCATCATAGGCTGGCAGTGTGGGATCCTGCAACCCCAGAACAGCCAAGAGCCCAGGGTATGCTGCAGGGGCTGAGAGCTGAACAGAAACATCCCACAGGACCTGGGGTCACGTCCCTTGTTTTCCTTCATTATCTGGGCCTGAATCCATAACCAAACTTCCTACGTGTATGTTCCAATAGGGATCATATGGAGCCACACTCGCCCTGCACAGACACTGGTACCAGATAAAAGCACCAGCCCTGCACACTCAAAAAACACAGCTTCCAGTCCATGCACTTGTGGATTTATGGAACCAAAATCACAGCCACAAGAGCACTGGTGGTCCTTGATCTTTGCTGTCTTTTACTCCAAGCATGACATCCCAGCTGTGTTCCTGATAGGAGTAAATATGTGTACAGGAAAAAGAAAATAAATCTGAGTGCTCCTTCATTCACTGGAATGTAATTTACGAAATGTGACTTAATATTTCAGATCAGGACCAACAAATACGTATTTTTGTTTTCCATCAAAATCAAGTCTGCCAGTGCAGGAGAGGACTCAGGAGCTACAGTGGATATAAGGCTGAATATTAAGGTAATGGTGAGCTCTAATTGCGCTGGTGTGCCTTAGGAGGAGTACAGCCAGAAGGCTGAGAGAAGGTACAAATGTACAAAAACACATGGATGTGGCACTTGAGGACGTGGTTAGTGGTGGCTTTGGCAGTGCTGGGTTAAAGGTTGGACTCAATGATCTCAGAGAACTTTTCCAACCTTAATGGTTCTGTGATTCCATCATGATTCCCTCAGAACTCAACGCCTTCAGTCCTAAAGGGGTTTGGTCCAAAAGTAGCTGCCCCCATGCTCAGAGCCACACATCTTGTGGAGAGAGTCAAAGGATCCTTGTCTAGCCCAGGGAAAAGGTGGATCCATGGACATGTAGGAGGAACCTGCAACTACTGGAAGGGAAATCATGAAGAGCACAAAGGGCCAAACTTCCCAGCTGTGACAGCCAGTAAAACAAGGGGAAATGGGGAAGTGTGGCAATGGCCACATGTTACAGCTGGAGAAGTTCATATTCCAGGAAACAAAACTTGTAGTTGGAGGGTGGTGCAGCCTAGGGAAGGTCACAGAGAGGTGGGAGTTCTGCACCCCTGGTGGTTTTCCATGTTAGGTTGCTGGAAAGCACAGCTGTCTTGACCTGGTGCTGCTGACAGTGCTGCTCTGAGCAGGATGTCAGACCAAAGGACTCCAGAGGTGCCTCCCTGACATCTCCTCTCAGACTTAGGGCAGTTTCCAGCTCAAGACCAAGAATAGAACATCATCTTTTAAGAACCTAAGCTATGTCCTGAGTCAGTTTGAAGCACTGAATTTATGTCACATTTTCTTCACAAACAATTATTTGGGACAACTCAGGACAGAGAAGCTGCCTCCAAAGGAGTGAAGGATGCTCTTCTGTAAACATCTCTTCTGTTTTTATAAAGCAACCAGGCAGAAGTGTGCCAAAAACATCACCAGGGTATCAAAGCATGAGCTGGATGACATCTAAAGATGCGAACAAAATTTGAATTGGTTCACCAAGGACTGGATTATCAACACTTAAATTGCTGCAAGTCAGAAATTAATATGGTCACCTTCACACCGGTCTTGCCGAGGTGAGCCAGAAGCCACCTTGTGTTGTAACTTCAGCTACAGAAATCCAGCCCCTGTTTCCTGTGTCTCCCTAATGGCAGAGCCGCTGAGAGATCGCCAGCTATTAAAGATATCTGGCCAAGCTGATTTTACGAACTTGGCCCAGGAAAAATAACTACTTCTGTCCAAGGACACAAAGCAGCTGAATGATTTCAGAGCATCCCTGTGCCAAGCCTGACCTGAGTCCAAGTCAGGAGAACCAAGGAAGCCTCTTTTTAAGGCAGAAACAGGTTAAAGTATTTATGCTCCTGTTTTAAAGGTGTTTCACCTCTGACTCCACATCTGATCCTGTCCATCAACTTTCACCAAACAGCAGGACAGCAGCTCCCCAGGTCTCCTGTTGTTCTCTCCTGCTCTTCTCTTCAGCTGCATTTTGCCATGAAACAAAATTTCTAATGCTTCCTCAGCATCCCTGTTCCTCTGAAGCTGGCACAAAACATCTCCAGCCCTTCTCTTGGATCTCACAGTCTTGAATGACCTTCCCATACACCTTTTAGCTTTTCAAGATCACTTTAGGGATGCCAACCCTGGTGTCCTCCATAGAGGTTTTGTCATGTGCTGAAGAGCCCCAGTTAAACACATAAGATATTAATAAAAGTATGCTGCACAAATACCCTGAATTACAACACAATCCTCCATTCAGAGGATTCCTCTGAGCCTGCAGACCCCTGATCTCTGTGAGACTGTCACACAGACAAGGTGATGGGGTGCCCAGTGCTGGTTCACTGCTGTCATTGGCATCGTGTCCTGTGAATGTCTCACCTTAACAGCACCTACCACTGGTGCCTGTACCAGGCTGAAACACAGCCAAAAAATTACATGGAAAAAGCAAATGCATGTAGAGATAAGAGTAATAAGAGTTAATTATCCTGGCAGGAAATCAGTTCCCAGATGTCCACTGACAAGAGGTGAGATTATCAAAACAAAAGGGATGGGAGGGAGTGCAGATCAGAGAGGAGCCCCCAGCGCAGCTCAGCTCGGAGTGTCCCTGCTCCCCTCCCAGAGACCCGGTCCCTCTCACTGCAAGGCTGTCTCCAATGGACTGTGCCTACAGCATCGACATCTCCCGAGTCTCTGTCCCTTGCTCACAGTGCAAAACATCTTCCTTTAGCTTTTAAGAGTGAACAATGCCGATGCAGAGGAAAGGGAAGAATAATAAAAGCCATTACAGCTGCATTGTGAGCTCTTTAGGGCTTAAAAATAAAGTAAATGGGAGTGAGGACACGTGAGTGTGGAGTGTGGAGAGTGGCAGCACAATCACACCAAAATAGAAACAGCTTTGCCGGGCTGGGGAGGAACAGAGAGGGCACAAGACAGAGCTCCAGAAATACCTTCAAAGCATTGGATGACAAAGGGAAGCCTGGCCCACCGGGACCACGACAGCAAATAACAGATGACACAGATGAGGCTGAAGCATTCACATATTCCTCAATGCTCAGAATAAAGAAATTGCAACAAGCTGTGTAAGGCAGCACATTCTACAAAGACATTAGACAGGCCAGGTGTGATACAGGATGAGTTAAAGATGAGTGAACCAGAACAGAGGTTTTCAGATACACAGCACCTGCACACATCCCCCTGAGTCCTGCTTCTGACCTGTTTGCAGCAATTTTAGGGAGCTGTGAGAAGATGGGAGGGTGAAAAGGGGCTGAGGCAGAAGTATAATATCTGGTTTTTTAGAAGAGAAAGAAAAGAGTGGGGTGAGAATTACAGACCATCTCCAAATTACAGTCTGAAACCAGAGCCTGGATGATTTTTGGAAACACAATATAAAACAATTAGCTTTTGGCCATCAAAGAAGTAAAGTAATAAAAATGCCAGGTATGGATTTGTGAAGAAGAACTCATGTCAGGGTAGGCTCAGTCCTTTGCTGTGGCAGCTGCCCTGCTGAGAGGGGAGAAAGTACTAAGTGCAGCATCTACTTTGAAGAGGATTGTTGATTTTTCTTGTGATGCGTTGGGGTTTGTCCCACCTGGGCAGCAGAGAGCCCAGAACATTCCAATAGATCTAACCCAGGTGAGCACGGAGAATCATGTGTCTTTCCCACTCAAAGTGTCTTTTATTTTGAGATTTTTTACCCCTTTCCCAGGATGGGTCTAGGTCTGACAGCTGAACCCTTCCCTCTCACTCAAGAGCAACATGACAATTCGCTCTTCACTTCGCATTCACTTACTCCTCCATACTGGCTTTTCAGCTTTGGATTTATCCCAAGTTGTCTCTCTCCCTTTGTGTACTCTATTTAAAAACATATCACTCACATGTTACATTTTTAGGCCACCTCAGATGTCCTTGCTGCTGTTTCATGGTCAGCTGCTCCTTCTCCCTGAGCTATTAAAAGCCAGGATGACTCTTGTTGTGCAGAACAGGAGCTGCTGACTAACCCCTGGTGGCTGCTCAGGATCCCTTAATTTCAGCCCTGGAGGGGGTTAGAAATGCTTCCCCACCCCAGCTGTCTCCATGCTCTGCTTTCCTTTGGTCCAGTGTGTTGCTCACAGATTTCTCAGAGGCAGATTTGCTTTAACTGAACAACTCAGGTAAAGAGCTGCTCTGGCAAAAGGTTGGATTCCCTGTGCTGAGTGCCTGGAACAAAGTGGGCTGGATGCAGCCTCATCTCCCAGAGCAAGAGGGGCAGGGGATATCAGCCAGGCTGCCTCCATCACATCTGTGCTCCCACAGCCTCTCCTGGCACATGTTGGGGCAAAAGCCCGAAGCTGGTGACCCGTCAGGAGGCCTGGAGCTGGACCTGCCCAGGGATAAGCAGTTTGACAGAGCTGAGCTTTTCCCATGCCCTGAGCTCTGGCTCGAATTCATGAGCTTTGATCTGCTTGTTCCGCTCTTGGAGGATCTTCTGAGACTATGGCAGAGGTTCAGCCCTCCCCAGTCACCTTCTCTCCTCAGAGCTGTAATTTCTGACCCCTTCTCTGGTGCCATAGTTTAACCTCAGCCACCCGTTAGTAGGACGGAGGACACAATTCAAAGGGAAAATATTAAAAACTCTTGACTTGAGGTAAAGACAATTTAATACGGAAACCAAAAGCTACTCAAGAAACTCAGAGCAAAACAAGGAATTCCCATGGGCAGGCAGGTGTTCAGCCACCTCCAGGAAAGCAGGATTTCATTACCCATAAAGACAAACACCTTGAATGTGTGTGTGTCCCCGCCTCCTTTTTCCCTCCTCTCAACATACTGGGCGTGATGTCTTATGGTCTAGAACATTCCCCTGGTCAGATGGGGTCACTTGTCCCTCCTGTGTCTCCTCCCAACTTCCCCAGCACCCCCAGGGTGGCTGCACAGGGAGCAGAGCTGAGCCCTTGGCTCTAGGTAAGCTCAGCAATAGCAAAACAATCTCTATCATCAACCCTGTGCTCAAATCAAATCCAAACACAGACCTGGACCAGCCACTGGGAAGAAAATCGACTCTGCTTCTGCCCAAACCAGAACACCTGTGTTCAGGAGGGAAAACTAGATTCCCAGGAGACCAATTTTAGCCTCCAAACAGGTACTGCCACACCCAGAATGGAGGGAGGTGCCTCCTCCAGGACCAGCTTATCCTGAGGCAGAGCAGCCCTCCTACATCAAGTGCCTGAAGCCCTTTCCTCATCAATGGAGCTGCCTAAAGGATGAGTCTGTCCCCTGAGCTTACCTGAATTTAAAAGTTTCACACTGAAAGAACATTTCAGGTTAAAAGGAAACCTTCCCTGCAGCTGGCAAAGTCTAAAGAGGGCTGGGCAGTGCAGGCAAAGTCCTGAGCCTGTGAGCACTCCGAGGTGGCACAAAGCCCCCAAATGATGTGCTGCAGTCCTCAGCATTCCCAGCACTTCAGGCTCCTGGGAAATTCAGCTCCTGAGCCTGCCTGACATTTTTTAAAAATTTTGTCCTCTTTATGTGTATTATAGGTTGCATTTAATCATGCTGAGCTGGTGAGTAATAGCTATAAAATACTCCAGCAATTTCAGACAAATTTTTTGAACTGCTCAAAGGGAAAAAAGAGGGAAAAGGATACTAGAGAGGATGAGTCAGGCCCTGAGAAACAGGCTCCCTGGTCTCATTCTTTGGTTTGCAAATCGTTTGTGAGCGGATTCTGAATTTCTTCAGCTGGGTCATTTCCTGAAAGGGTTTTCGACTGGTTTTCATGAGTCATTCAGAGTGCCTTGAGGAGTTCAGCTGGTTGCTCCCTGCTCTCCACAATGGGATGCAGAGTATATATGTCATCACTGAATTCACAGTGTTTTGTTCCCTCATCCCACCCAAAGGGCTGAGTGATGGTTGGAAGGGAAAACCAGGATGAACACAGGGTGACTTTGGTGGAGGTGTTGGAAGGGGGAGATTTTAGCATTTTTCCCCAGACAGCAGCAGGGTTTCAATAGGAGGGAGAAGGGATCTCATGCAGCAACTGAGCAAATTTGGTCAGCAAAGTATTTTGGGGGGGCTGGCTGAGGTGCCCAGTCTGGAACTAAACTAGAGCCCAGAACCTCTGCTGGGAAGCAGGAGGAACATGGGTGAGCCAGTGCATGGTCCTGCATCCTTTCCCATTCTGCCTGTGCTGGGATCCCTCTCCAGCTGCTCTTAGGAAGTGCTTTCCCTTCTACTCTCCGTTTAACTCCCTTCCAATAAACAGCAAGATTCCTACAGGAGAGGAGTCAGGCTGGATCAGTACATTAATTTTATATTCTAGTGGTAACTTATTTTTATTAAAACAGGTGCACACTCCCAAAAGGGAAAGTTATGTAATGTATTGGAGTCCAGAAGTGTTGACAGTCTGGAAAACAATGGTGCAAGTTGCATGGCTCATGTAGAACCATTGCTAGCAGTGGAGAATAGTTCCCATAATGGGGAATATCTGAAGGATGGAGACCCTTCTTCACAGCTCCAACAGGGCCAAGCTGTTTTGGAAAGCACCACCAAGAGTTTGGAGCTTTGGTGAGTGGATACTGAGGAAAATTTACCCTTTGCAACAACTCCTTGGTGTTTGGCCTTCCACAGCCCAATGGATGGGTGCAACTCAGTCTGTGTAAGGCTTTTGTGGCCAGAGCAAGGAGGATTTCTTAATCCAGCTGAGAGGGCACCACAGGAGTTGCCCAGGCAGTGGTTAACTCCATTGCAGGAGATGCCAAGGATGTGTGCCTGCCCACCTATCCCATGTGTCCACTGTGCTTTGCTCTGGTGCTGCCCACACTGCTCCTCACCTCTCCTGGGTGGCCTGAAATGCTCATGGCAGCAAGGGCACAGGCTCGTCAAAGAGCTGGCCTGTCTTCTGTCTCTTCCAAATGAGTCCTCCTGGCCAGAGGTTCTTGCTTCAGTCATGGAGTCACAAAAGTGGCAGATTTCACGACCCTGTCCTGCACTTCAGTGCTGGCAGCCCTGGGACAGAACATGGTGAACACGCTGATGCTGGATTAGCTCAGTGATCTTGGAGGGCTTTTCCAACCTAAATAAGTGTGTGATCCCATGAAAGTGCTGCCCTGTTATAAGGAATAGGTATGACAGCAACCTTTGCTGAGCAGGCGCAATTTTCAGGGCTATTTCAGACTTGATTCCGTATGTGGGAAAAATGTTTCCATGAGTGAAAGACATTCATGTCATTTTTTGTGTGTCTCTATTTGCCCCAAGACTCCAGCTGAAATACTCAAACACAGGAGTTTCAAACCACGACTCAGCTGAAGCTTCCAGACAATTAAGTGCCAGGAGATAATTACATTTAAAATGAGCTCCAAGCTCAAACTGAAAAAATGAGTTCTGCTGCTGCCCTAATGATGACTCCTCTGCAGCCACCTCTCTGTGATTCTGTTTAATCCAGACCTAAAATGTCCCCTCTCCTGTCCTGCCTGCCCTCAGTGAAGAGCAGGAGCTTTAAATCCTGCACACAGCACAAGGTGGTTCAACATTCCCTGGAAGAGTTCCTGTGTCCCATTTCCTATTTTCTGAGGTTGTAACCTCAAGGCTCATGCACGTGGTTTTTCCGTGGCCTCCTGCACACAGGGAGGTGCTGTGGGATGTTCTTTAGCAGCCAAGACTTACGCAGAAGCCACATCGTGCTGTCCCACTCCATGGAAAGCTGGGGATGAGGGGAATGAGCTGCAGACAGGGGGAGGGGCTGGGATTCACTCTCTGAAGGCACCACACCAGATTTCCCCCTCTCCCAAGATGAAGGACAGAGCTGAGGGAACTGGAGTTCCTTGGGTGTCAGTGAAGCGAAACCAGAGTGTGAGGAACAGGAGTTGTCTGGCAGGATTAAATGCCAGGCTGTGGTAGAATGACAAGAACAGGATGCAGGGATGCAGTGTGAGTTTAAAGCAGAGCACTCTGCTGGGAGCAGCCAGGTGAGGCAGGAGGGAAGGCTCTGAGCATCATCCAGGGTGAGCAGCCTGAGCAACTGCAGCCCTGGGGAGAGCCAGGCAGGGCAGAGCTGCTCTCACAGGCACTAATTAGGTTGATAGAGGCTCAAGCTGCCCCTGGGTAAACCTGAGCTGATGGGGTACTCAGCAAGATGGAAGCATCAGAGCTCTGGAGATGTTCAAAACCAAGAGAGTTTTGAATTAAAGAGGAAAACGGGTCACAGTGGGTGCTTTGTGCTGGACATTCAGTATCAGCCTGTTTTGCAGAGCCACCACCTGTGTGACACCAATGACTCGTGGGATTAGACCTGGCACTGCAGAGAAGAAAGCTTTGCTGGACTCACAAGAACTTGGGAGAGGGTTAGGAAGTATTTCATGTTCCTAAGTACATTTTGCTGGGTATTTTTTATTACAGCCACAGCAGAAGACAGAGGAGCTGCAGGAGACGGGCCACACTTAGGGGTACAGTGGCCATGGGGCAGAACATCCCTTCTGTCTCTGAGCTCCCAGCTCCATTTCCTGGCCAGTCCAGCTGCCAGACTGGCACACTTGCAAATCTGAGAAATGGAGGCCACGGAAATGTTGTCTCCAAGACAAATCCAAAGAGTCGCTTGGCAAAGGCAGTCCCTGGAATTAGAGTGTTCCCACAAGCCTGCCCAATTATCAGGTTTACCAAGGCCTTATTTTCTCTCTGGTGATGCACCCGGGTGCTCTTGTTCTCAAGAGCATCAAGGAGCCCAGGGCAGCCTCACCCCTGGCCCCAAGGACACTGACAGAGGGACTTGCCGTCCCTTCAACACACTTGTGTGCCAGGCACAGGCAACAGCCAGATCTCAGGATGGAAGGGGGAAAGCCACGTTTCTTCTCACCACCCTCCTGTTTTCTGGCCCTGGTGTCTTTCTGCCAAGGGTTTCATTCCTCATCAGTGATGGTCATCACCTCCTGACAGGGAACCAGCACAGTAGCTCCAGGCTCTGAATCCATGGACACTGAGAACAACTCCCCACAGGAGGTGGGTTGCAAACTCTGTGCTCATCCCCTCACTTTTTAATCCAATGTGAAGCAGAAACATAAGACCTGTTCAGCCAAGTGCAACTCTTTTGAACAATCAATGGCTGCTGTTGGTCCATGGCTGGTAGAATCCAGGAATTTACCAAATGACACGTACAAGGACCATGGGGCCACCACAACAGAAGAGGTTTAAAGTCTGTTGCAACCACGTTTGGGCAGTAGCAGCTCCATCTGATTTATGATCTCTGGCAAGGCAGGGTCTGCATGTGCTTCTACTAGAGACAAAGTACTGACTGATGTCACACCAGGCAGTCACACCCACCTCCCGAGGGTAAAACCACAGGGCAGGAATTCTCCAATGCAGCCACAGCCTCAGCAGCAGGATCCATGCCTGGAATGCCAGCAGGATTTCCTAGAAGGCTCCGGGAGAGGAGCTGCCTGTGACCATAAAGCAGAGTGTGAATGTTAACTGACAGTGACCAGAGCTGGCATTAATTCACTCCCCACCTGCTGTGGCTGCTCTCCCACGCCTGCACTTGGTTTAACCAACTGACCTCTGGTGGGATTTACAATCTTCCTATTTCCTTGATTTATTAGTTGCAGCCTCTGGGGCTGATGACTGGATGGTCTGAGGCCAGCTCTATCACTGTTTTCTAAGTCTACGGCAGGTTATTTGTTTATGACAAGGGCTGAAAATAAAAAATACTCTGCTACACATTCCCAATCACATCACCATGGCAACAATGATCAAAGTTTTCGAGCTTTTCCTCAAAAGAGTTTGCTGTGTTGGGTTGTTTATAGAGAACTCCCTGTGTGCCTGGTTGGAGGTTTCTAGTGATTTATCTGACACATGGTTTGTCAGTTATCTATGTTTGTTTGTGCAGCTCAGCTGCATCCCTGCCCATTGCTCTCAGCCTCTGTGTTTCTAAACCCTCTGCATGACTGCTGGACACAGCCACCTCTTCTCCTCTCCCCAGCCTGGCCCCTGAGCTCAGGTCACTGCTGCCCTTCCAGCCCCTCCACCAGACACCCCCCACCTGCAGCAGAGCCACCTCCTCTGCAGGGGAAGGCCAGTCCCCAGGTGTCACTGAAAGCTCTTGGATGTGCCTCAAGCTACACAAAACACGTGTGGGGTGGGCACTGGGGTGGTGGTTGGGAGTGCAGGGTCAGACAGGCTTAGGATGATGCAGAGGCTGTTCGGGGGGTCGATTCCTCTGACACTGTCAGTGGCTGCCCAGGATGAGATTCCTGCACCTCTGTCCCCACTGACCACTCTGGGGTGACAGTGGTGCTGCCCTGTGAGTGCGGTCTCAGATGAGATGGACTTAACCCTCGGGCTCAGGTCCCATGGGCAGTTCTGCAGATTCTATGATCACATCAAGTGTTTACACCCAACGTGGTCCCAAAAAGCCAAGCATCCCATAGGGACCTGTAAGATGCCTTTCCAATGAAACCTGATGCTCCTTCAGCAACAGCTTCTTTTTGCTGTCTCACCCCATACACTTGGAAGGAAGCAGCCACCTGACTCCAAGTGAGGAGGACTGTTCCCCCTGGAGACATTCACAGCCCAGAGGTTGCTGTCCCTGCACCATTCTGGTCGCTCTGGCTTAAGACATAAACACCCAGACTTCAACATCCTGCTCTTTGCTGCCCAAATTTATCCAAGCCTGGTTCCCAGCCAACTCATTAGTTGACAGCCATGGTTTCCCTCCAGGCAGTGCTTCTGCACAGAGAACTTCTCCTTCCTTAGTCCTTTCCCTAAAGTCTCCTGCCCACTCATGTCTGGCTGCCCTGTGGTGCCCAGGACCAGTCTGAAGGTGTGTCCTACAAAAGGACCAAGGACTCCTGGCCATGCAACCTGTCCCAGGCCAGGCAGATGAACTACCCTACTGCCAGTGGCACAGAGGTACTGCCAATGTCTCTACCCTCCTTCTTCTCACCCAGCACTGGAGTTGCTCATGTTGCTGAAACACTCTGCAGACCCGTTCCCTCACTTTCTCCCCCCTCAGATTACACACCAGTCACCCACAACTTATGCACTGTGTCACCACGAGCATCTTCCCAGACTGAAATCCCCTCACTTACTCCTCACCCTTTCCCATCCAATGTTCTGAGCCCCCATCTGCATCCATGGTCATTGACCATTGCCTTTCAGCCACACAGTCCAGAGCAACCCTTTAGGCACCATTTCTTTAGTAAGATTTTGGGAGTCTCACCTCTTGATTTGTTTCTTTTCCTCATTATCATCATTGCTCACTGCACACCAGTGCTTTATCTTATGAATATTGATTATTTTGCCTCACTGGTTAGCAATTGTTTATTCCAGAATAACATTTTCTGTTCCTACATTTCTGCACACTCAGGTGATTTATAAAGGCTGTAAAACAATGAACGCTTGTTGCAGTGAACTCAAAAAGCTTTACTGTGCTAAAGGGTCCTGGGAATAATAAATCAAAACTAACCTTGGCTCAGAGTGTGCTCTGTGCTGCATTCACCCTCTGGTGGAGTCATCCAACACCACGTCCAGAGCCCACACAATCCACAGGACAGCTCTGTTTGCCCCGAGTCAGAGCAGGTGATTCCCAGCTCTGTGCGTGCCACTCACCACTGGCAAAGCCAGAGGCTCCCAGGGGCAGTGGGCAAAGCCTCAAGGCTGCCAGAGCTCAAGGAGTGCTTGGACAATGCTCTCAGGGACAGGATGGGATTGTTGGGATGTCCTGGGCAGGTTCAGGAGCTGGACCTGATGACCCAGGAGCCAGTGGTGCTGTTTAAGAGTTGGACTCGATGATCCTTGTGGGTCCCTTCCAACTCAGAATAATCTGTGAATCCTCGTGGATATCTCCCAGCTCAGGACATCCTTTGACTCTGTGGAAGCAAAGAGGTGGCTGAACTCCTGGAGAGCACGGCTGTGGCCTCAGAAACTCCCCTCTCCACCTTCCTACCTTGTGAAAATGCCCTGCCAGCTCTGACAGGCTGTCCTTCCCACACACTGGTCACCCAGGGCACAGGAATGCTGGAATGGATTTGCACCCTCAGGTGGAATCCTGCCCTCCCTGCTCAGAGCAGGAACCTGCTGCCTGGGAAGCAGCTCCTCTGTGCACCCCCAGCAGGCTCCCAAAGCTCTCTGCTTCCTGGGCAGCTCCACAGGATGTTCTGGAGCTGCAGTCACACACATTCCTCAGCCACAGCAGTGCTGAGGAACAGGAAAAGAACTGCTGTTGCTGAAGACACGATTCCAACTGCCTGGCATTGCCACACGGCATCCTGCACGGTCACCAGACCTCTGCTTCCTGTCTCTGAGGTTCTTCGAGCTCAGAAACCTTCATTCCCCTGTCTTTTCCAGGTCAGTGGTGCTCTTTATGTCCGTCCGTCCATCAGCTCTGTCGGGACGAGGAGGGGCCTGTTCTCTTCTTCACCTGAAGGCTGAGTGCTGATGTCACACTCGATGAGCAGGGCTCTGCACAGAGGGCAGGGGGTACATCCCAACCCCTGAGAATAAGCAGAGCTGGGGGACACCTCACTCCAGAGGAAACCTGCCTCCTCACTGGGGTAAAGCCCTGCCACACTGTGGTGGTGGGACTGGGAGAGCCCTGACTGCCAAGGCTGCAGGAGGGGGGTGACTCTGGTGACCACAGGATGTGGGAGGTTACACAGCCACACCAGGAGCATTTCTAGAGCCAAAGGAAGGGAGGAGGGGGAGCCCCAAGGCACAGCACTTCCTCCAGCTGATGCACCATGAAAGCACATCCAGCACATCACAGTCAGCCTCCCAAGGAGATGACAGATGGAGTGACAACAGGCTTTCCAGATACCTGCTGAGCCAGGAGGAAGATAAATCCCTTTATTTCCTTGTCTGTTCCTTTATCTCTGCAAGTGCTGACCTGAAGGACCAACCAGCCACCCTTCAACCCAAGGCACTGTGTCCTGGTGTCAGTGTGTAAGTGCTGGGGATTTAGTGCCTTGATCAAGGACAGAAAAGAGCTGGAGTGCTCAGACAGAGGTGGTGGAGTCGCCATCCCTGGAGGTGTTTAAGAGTCGGCTGGATGAGGCAATTAGTGCCAGGGTTTAGACAATGGGTTGGTGTTGGGTTACAGGTTGGACTCGATGATCTCCAAGGTCTCTTCCAACCTTGCCAATACTGTGATACTGTGACATCATCCTGGCTGTGCTGGACAGCACCGTAGGGTTCTTCTGCCCCAGCTTTGCACTCACCTGCTCACACACTTGGAAAGCAGTGGTGACTTTATCAGGGAGAGCTGGCTGTCAAAGCTGCCATCCCAGCGAGGACAAGCTGGTGTCTGTGATAAATTAAGACTGATTCAGACTTGGCCATCAAAACTTTTTCTCAGTGGAAAAAAAACCCCTTAGATTTTTGGAAGAAAAATAGCTGGAGATAGGAAACCTACAGTTCCCTTGAAATGCTGTCACTGCAAAGGATAAAACTGAAGAAAATCACAAGCTGAGTAGTTTCTGAAAGTTTTCTGGTGATTTTTTATCTCAGCAATCAAAGAAACAGGGCATTCCTACTATGTACAAAATTTTTAATTTTAAAAATTTGTCTCCTTCTCTCCTCTAATCACAGAGGAAGCAGCAGACACTTGTCCCACAGGAGCTCTCCCAGGGGGAGCTGCCAAGAGCAGCAATGGCTCTTTTAAGGAGTGTCATCACTCCCAACTTTCAAAGTTGAGGATGAACCCTCTCCACTGCAGCCACCAGGGACATGGTAGGAGTGTGAGCACTCGTCAGTTTTGATTGAGGACCATCCAGTGAGACTCACCCTCATTTCTTCTCTCTTTGCTGAGCAGGATGAGCCCAGTCTTCAAAGAGTCTGACTTGGGAACAGCCCAGTCCACAGTCACTAGGCCACAATCCCCTGTATTGGCAGAATTATCCCTTAGGCTCTCCTGGATGATGGAGGAGTAATGCCAGACAGGACAAAACTCGGGACCATAAATACAGTTCACAAAGCTGTCACATTTCCTTGGCCATGTTGAACCAGCACCTGAGGCAGTGTCTGTCTGTCCTTCCCTTCACCAACCCCAGGATCCAGTCCCGATGCAAACACAGCCCAAGGGTTTGGTTTCCATTTGGTGCAGACCAATTTCACAGCCTTTGGAGCTGCCACCAAACAAAGTCACTGCTGTGGTTTGCCAAGGAATGCACCAGAAGGGATGGAAGGGTATTGCCCAGCCCTGCCCCTCTCCTCTCACTGCAGAGCACGAAGTATGTGCAGCATCACAGCAGTTAGAGGTGATGCTGCCCTGGGGCCAAGCAGCCACTCTAAAGGACCATTTCCTTCAGTGTGGGCTGAGCAGGGATGTGAGGGCCCCACTGCCCCCATTCAGCCCATCTGCTCTGGCCCTGGGCTGCAGGCACACACTGAGCAGCACTGACACCTCTGAGATGTCTCTCAGTTACTATCACATCATCCACCTCTGACAGTCACTCTCAGCACACCCCCTGTTCCTCTAAATGCCCCACCAGCCTTCCTGCTTATCTGAGCTCCCAGAGTGTAGCTCCTGGCAGCCTCACAAAGGAGACAAACCCTGGAGGGTACAGGATGAATATTCATGGTCAGTATCTGGAAGGTGAGTGGAGGCTCTCAGCACATCCACAGGCAAGCCAGACATTCATCAAAAAATTCACATTCAGGGTCTTATTCCTCTAAAAGCATTAAATATTTAACAACAGAAACTTTCAAGTGTCTTCACAATGTAATTACAGTGCCAGGAGAATCAGCTTCAATTGCTGAGCCCCAGCTCACTGCAGGATCAGCACTGCCAGCAACAGAGCTTGGGTGGCCCCAGGTCCCATTTGGGCTTCCCCCCATTGAGCACCATTCCCCCATTTGAGCACCCCCAAGGACGATTTCCAAAGGTAAAAGAAAAGAAAATAAAACAAAACAAAACAACCAACAAAAATCCAACAAAAACCCCAAACCCTGTGAAAGCTGCAATACGGAGGAACAGCACGGATGTCCAGGAAGATTAAAATGGAAGGAAAAAACCCATTGTTGCACTAATACATATAACAAAAACCATGGCGGTAGGAAGATGGGGTATCTGGACATGTACATTTTTTCCAGGGCAGTGATTTGGGAGGGCAGGGCAGGCAGAGGGGAAGGAGTGCAGGCAATGCCACACATCTGCCCTGAGAGCAGCACGAGGACAGAGACTGATTCTCATGGCAGTGTCAGGGACACCTGCTTAAAATACTGTAACACACACACAGTGTTTGGCTAATTGTCTTTAATATTGCTCAAGGGAAACTGAGATCCAGTAGCATCAAGGGAAAGGGCTGACCATCATCCAAGAGAGATGGATTCCCAGGAAACATTGGTTACACACCCCAGCAAGGACATAAGAGACCAGTTATACCCCTGGATGTTGACAAGAAGGGAAAAAGAGGGTCAAATTCAATATGTCAGTGGGTGACTGAAGAAAAACACAGGGTTGCTTAGAATAAATTAATGTGTCAAAGCTGAATTTGCAGTGTGACATCCTCCAGTGATATCAGTCCTTGGCAGAGAAACAGCAGAACTGATACAGGATTGAATTAATAAAGAATTAAGGGCTAGGAATATTATCAAGGCCAGGCAGCGTGGTGTTCTGGAACACAGCCCTTGCCCAACAAATCTGCTCTCATTTGCAGGGCAGAGCACACGTGTGGCCGATAGGATAGAGAGCCCAGGCACAATCAGGCTTTACAGATTTGGATTAAAACCAGTTCCAGCCAATGCTGGTAAAGCTCATGTGTAAATATGCCAAGTGCGGGACGAAAATAGTAGGTCTCCAAACAAGCAGGGAATTGTCATCCAACGAGAGTTTTGCAAAGGACAGCCCTGAACACTGGAACCACGGGGAAGTAAAGATGATGAGAGAGAGATGGAGATCAAGATGATAGAGAGATGGAGATGGAGATGGAGATGGAGATGGGTGAGAAGAGAGCAGTTGGCCTGTTAGACAAAATTTGCAATGTTCCAAGTATGGAGCAGTGAGATAAGAGGTCCAACTGCTCGGTCAGCTGAGTCCATGTGACCCATGAATGCTTTGCTATAACCAGGTGATTAGACCCAACATGAGGGCAAAGAGCACCAGTTGCAGCAAATTCCCAGTGCTACAGCCTCCCAGCCCAGGTGCAGCTCCCCAGCCTGCAGAAATCCCTGGGCAGGCAGAGTTTTGCCCCCCCCAGATCTCCCTGGATTTCTCCACAGTTTGCTGCCTCATGGTCTTCACGTTTCTCTTTCAGAGATCAGCAGGTAAGGTGGAGCTGTTGATTGCATAAACACAAGGCCTGGCTTTGCCTCATCATTAACTATCCTACTGAAATCAATGAAATACAGGCTGCTGAGAGAGAAAACCCTTTTCCTTTGCCCAGACTTGCCTCCTGCCAGCATCTGTCTTGCTTTGCTGTGGTCTCACCCTTTGACAGCCCTGGTTGCATATTATTGCTTAATTATCATCTCCTTACACAGCCCTGGAGTATTTAACACGGCCTGTGCTCTGCCCACGTTACTGTAAGAGCAGATAACAAATGGCTCTGCGTGTCTCACTCACCATCCTAAACCCACGATCACTGTTCTGTTAAGAACCCTGCTGATGAGAAGGCAGGGACTGCAGCTCCTGGGGATCCTGAGCTTTTTTCTCTCCTGCTGCCGGAGCCCTGGCTGCTGCTAAACTGCTTCAGGAGAACAAGGAGGCATGTTTGATATACACCATCCTCTGGGGCTCCCAGGAGAATTCACCCTCTTGACAGATCATCCCCACACAGAGAAGCCTGTGCCATTCTTAAAGGAGAAGCAAGGGGAGATACAGAGGATCTGGATGTCTGTCTTCTGCTGAGTCCACAGAACAAGGACCCAGAACAATTCCAGGGCACCAATAGTAACAACAAGAGCAACAACAGCAGCAATGACAACTTCTGCTTCCACAGGGGCATCTCGCTGGCAAAGGAGACTTCTGCTACAGGTAAGGATGGAATGGCCAAACAGGCCCTGCTGGGCACTGAGGTTGCTCTGTGGTATCTGCCTCCAGCTGTGGGACTGTACAGCATATTTTAGAGACTCCTCTCTGCCTCCAGGACCCTTGAACTTGGGAAGCACATTTGGAAGGTCTGCACCAGTTCCTTTGCTGCTACAGAGGTGTCAAGCCAGTGATGGATTTTGGCCTCACAATGGTAGGAGGTGTAAACCAAGCCTTATCTCAGCACTTGGCATGTTCATGATACCCATCACTTTCCCTCAGTGGCACAGCTGGAGTGAAGTGCCATGAATGCAGAGGGCTGCTCCATCAGCTGCCCTGACCATGGCAGTGCCCTGCTCTGGCAACCAGGTTGTTCCTCACTGGGTTTACAAGTAGCCAACTTGGAGTGGCCGGATGCTGAGATCAGCTGTTCTCCTGCAGCCAGAGTGTGTGTCACAGATCTGAACCTCTACTGTGCACAGCTGGCAGTGCTGAGGTGCAGACACCCAGGTCATCCAGACTGGGCAGCAGGGAAATGCAGCAGGTGAGGAAAATGCTACAGATAGATTATTTTCACAGAATCACAGAATTAACAAGGTTGGAAAAGACTACTGAGGTCATCGAGTCCAACCTATTACCCAACACCACCTCATCATCTGAATCATGGCACCATTGAATCTTCTTAAACACGTCAAGGGATGGTGACTCAACCACCTCCCTGGGCAGCCCGTTCCAATGGGAAATGACTCTGTGAAAAAGTTTTTCCCAACATCCAGCCTAAGCCTCCCCTGACGCAGCTAAGACTGTGTCCTCTCATTGTACCACGGGTTGCCTGAGAGAAGAGACTGACCCCCACCTGGCTACAACCTCCTGTCAGGGAGTTGTAGAGAGTGATAAGGTCCCCCCTCAGCCTCCTCTTCTCCAGGCTGAACACCCCCAGCTCCCTCAGCTGCTGCTCACAGGAACTCTGTTCCAGTCCCTTCACCAGCCTCACTGCCCTTCTCTGGACACGCTCAAGGATCTCAACATCCCTCTTAAACTGAGGAGCCCAGAACTGAACAAAGTCCCTCTTCTTGAGGAGATAATCCAAGCCTAGTGGAAGTGGCAGATGTGCTTTGCTGTCAGGTCCAGGTCCCTTGTCCTTCAGCTCAAGAGCAAAGCAGGCAGGGTGTGACTGGAGACCTGCCCTCAGAATCAGAGCCACTTTCTCCAGTATCTCACACAGCTGTGGGGTCCGCTGGGCCTTCCAGGAGGGGTGAGGAAAAACAAGACGAGGTCCTGACATAACAGAGCAAGGCTTGGATTAGCTAATTACCCTTAATGCTGCTCCACTTGGGTTTGCTGTTTAAGTCCTCACTTCCATCTGTTTTGCCCTTTCTCCTTCCCTGTTGCCGCTCTCCTCTTCCTGCCCTAAGGAAGTTTGCAGTGTGGGAGTCGTTTGCACCCTGCACTTGTCTGTGCAGGATCACGTCAAGTTCATCCTCCCCACATGAGTTTATGACTGCGCCATGCTGAGGTGGATGGGATATGGGAATAAAGCTTTAGAAATATTTCCACTGAGAAAGTGATCCACATAAAAATACATCAAGCTATTGATAGTTCTCCTACGGAAAAAAAGCAAGGTTGCTATTGAAAAATGTAAGCAATGTGATTTCCAAAACCTGAGCAAATGGAAGCAGAAATTGAAATTTTGCATAAATGTGTATAAAACTTGCATTCATTGATGTGATTGATATTAAACAATAGCAATGCATTTGACAGAGAATGTAATGATAGAACACCACAGATGTGACAGCTCTCAACAGAATTTTATGTTGCAGTTCAATTTTAAACCCTCATCTATCTTTGCAGATAAGACTTGCCACGGTGCCTCAGGGTCTCTGAAAGCTGGCCAAGAGCATCCTCATCACGGGACTGGTTTTCTCAGCCCTGGCATGGAGCAGAGGCACAGGAAACCTGAGCCTGTCCATGTCCATAAAACACACAACAGTGTCTGATGTAACAATACAGGATCAGAGCTGCATGTGCCACTCAACAAAGTGATATCCATGGTGTCAGGTCTCACTGACACCAAACGTCAGGGCTGACAGTGAGATCTGGGAATGGGGTGTCACCCTGGGAACACCATGGAAGAGCTGATGGGGCTGTTCCTGATTGCTGCTGCTCCTCTAGTTTTTGCACAACAACAGTGAAAGTTGAGGGGTTTTCCTAACTCAATTTTTGCCCCCCCAGCTTATCACTCAATGTCAGCTCCCATACTGATGTACCTGGCTGTGCACACACAGGGAGCAGCTTGGTGCTGGAGCTGGTAATTCTACAGGTGATTGTGTCCATATGTTGTGAAACTGCAGTAAAATAAATGATCGTGGGATCCCAGTGAAAAAGAACAAATCCTGTGGGGGCAGCACCAGTTCCACTGGGCAGGGACCAGAGTGCACATCCCAGGTATGCAAAGAAGCCATAGAGGAAACAGGTGTTCGCCCAGCTCTGCTGCTGGAGCTGGACTCTGTGACCTTTGTGGGTCACTTCCAACTCGGGTTGTTTTTCAGTGAAGGGTCTCAAGTGGAAGCCATGCAAGGAGCAGCTGAGGTCACTGGTTTTGTTCAGCCTGGACAAGAGGAGACAGAGCTCCTCAGGGACTGCAGCTCCTCCCAAAGGGCAGCTCTGATCTCTGCTCTCTGTGACCAGTGACAAGACCCAAAGGAACAGCTGGAGTTGTGTCAGGGGAGGGTTAGGATGGATATTTGGGAAAAGTGTTTCACCCAGAGGGTGGTTGGGCACTGAACAGGCTCCCCAGGGTTTGGTCACGGCCCCAAGGCTGTCAGAACTCAGAAAGCATTTGGACAATGCCCTCAGGAACAGGGTGGGGTTGTTGGGGCGTTTGTGCAGGGCCAGGAGTTTAACCCANAGAGCTCCTCAGGGACTGCAGCTCCTCCCAAAGGGCAGCTCTGATCTCTGCTCTCTGTGACCAGTGACAAGACCCAAAGGAACAGCTGGAGTTGTGTCAGGGGAGGGTTAGGATGGATATTTGGGAAAAGTGTTTCACCCAGAGGGTGGTTGGGCACTGAACAGGCTCCCCAGGGTTTGGTCACGGCCCCAAGGCTGTCAGAACTCAGAAAGCATTTGGACAATGCCCTCAGGAACAGGGTGGGGTTGTTGGGGCGTTTGTGCAGGGCCAGGAGTTTAACCCAGTGATCTTTATGAGTTCCTTCCAACTCAGGATATTCCATGGTTCTATTACTCTTCAAAAGCTCCTCTCTTGCCCACACAGAGCTGAGTAGGGGATGCTCTGTACTGGCCATCCCAGTCTCTTCACTCTCCATGTTCTGGGACACGTGGTGACAACCAGGCTGTGGCTATGGAGAAGGAGAGCCTGGTATGTTACTATACCAGTAACAGGGAAGAGTGAAGAGTGTCAGTTCTTGGCACTCTTCCTCAGCTCAATAGCACTTCTTTCTATCTCACCTTGGGACCTGGTTCCAGCCTGGGCAGAGGTGGGACATGGGGAAAAGAGGGTAGAAGTGCAGCTCTCATCACCAGGGACCAGGGGAGAGACAAGATCACTCAGAATGGCTTGAGGGTGACTTGCTCACGCAGGGAGTGCCCAGCCTGGCCAAGGGGCAGCTGGTGTCTTTGCCTAATCATTGTGAGTCCTAAACCTGCACCACACTCAACCTCCAGAGAGCACCCACGTGCCACAGGGACCACTTCTGCACCTGGCAGATGGTTGATAAAACATTGCTTCAGCATGCCGTGCTCAGAGCTGTCCCACAGGCATGTTGGATGGGCACAGCTCCCTTTCAGATGGCAGCTGCCTTCAAAGGCAGCTCTTCAGTGCACCTTGACCAGCAAGGCAGGGCAGGGACAGCTCTCCTGTGCTTTGGAGTGGACTCCTGCCCAAGCCCAAGGGGAGAGATACCAGCAGGGTCTGTACTTTGCTCTTGAGCATAGCATTTAGGGTCTGCAGTCTGGGCTACTCTTTATTAATGGAGTCTCCTCCTGCTGAAGGAACCGGGTGAGGAACCCTGAGGATGATTGTGTGTCACAGTCCCTCCCCCCAGGATAACTTTTCCCATTTCACTGGAGGACAGGTTGAAAACCACTGGTAAAGGGGAGATTTCAAATGTGGATAAATTAAAAGTGACCAATGCTGAAATGGGGTATCAGTGAGCCTCCTGGAGGGAGCTCAGAAGCCATCCCCAGCTTGCTCAGCCTGGAGCAGTCTGTGTCTCTGTATCCTGTTTATCCACTTCTGACTTTTCCATCCTCTCCTATCCATGCTGCTCCCAGGGAGCAGGAGCAGCTATTTCCCCTACAGACACACCGCATGGAGCAAAGTAACCATGTGGTGTCTGAACCAGCCCCAGGGATCTGTTGGGGCTCAGCTGAGACAGGAACGACGTGTGCAGTCCTGACCAAAACCCCGGGTTACCCTTCATCCACCAGTGGGATGGGAACTCAGCTTTAGGGATTGCCTGGCAAACCTTCCCACATTCTGCGGAAGGAGCTTCCACCAGGAGGGTTGTTGTTCTTTCTGGTGAAGCAGAGTCTGCAACTCCTTTGCCCTCATGGCCCTGTTGCTGAGCTGTAATCCATGAAAAGAACTGCAATAAGGACAAAAAGAGCTGAGCATGGTCAGTGTCCCATGCTTAAATGTTCATAATTCTGTTAGTTATGACATGAGTTGCTTCAAACTTGGCAGCAGCTCCAATCCCATCCAAAGGCTGAGTACATGGCATCTCAGTGTCCCAAAGTGGAGAAAAATATGAATTATCTGTCACAACAGAGGGCTGCAGTCTTCTGTGAAAAACAGAAACTGCCCATTTGTTCACTGTCACAAAGTCAATAATGGTTGTACACGGTTTTTTTAAAGAACTTTTGAATTTTTTTTGTTCGTTCATGATTTACGAATGGCACTTCCCAATTCAGTGCCCCCACTGAGATTCTCCCAAACCATGTGCCACACTCTCACTCCCTGTTCCTCTTCCCAGTGCAGCAGGAAGGAATTCAGAATTGGAGGCACAAAAGGAGAAGAACATGTGTTGAAATAAGAACAACTGAACAGAAAGAGAGACAAGAAAAGGAGCAACAGCAGCAACATTAATAAAAAAAGTATACAAAAGAGAGTGATTCACATCCAAAAATGCTCACCCTGGACCCCGAGACAATGAACAAGAGCACCCAGAACCAAGGACTTCCCCCAGCCCTCAATGTTTTTTGAACCGCAAACCCCACACATCTTCTCAGACACCCAGAGATTCACTTTCCCCTGCCCCTGGCAATGACATGAAATGGTATCAAATCCCATCAGGGTCCTGGCCAAAACTAGCACAGCTTTGAATAAATTTCAGCCCAAATTTCTCTCTATCTAGAGACTTATACAGAGAGATGGGCAGGAACTGGAAGCAGAGGTCACCCCTCATCACTTATGGAGTCACCTCTACCCATCCATGGTCTTGGCTGAGGGGTTGGCATGTGGCAGCAGGAGCTGGGCCCTGCCAGGAACCACTGCAGTGATGGGGAGGAGGAACCACATCCCCCCAAGCTCCCAAAGGTCCCAGTGACCTTGTCCCCTCTCCCTGCCCGAAAGGTGTTTGAAAACAGTGAATTCAGCTCATCTCTGTCACTGACAGGCTGGCAAGGAGGACGGGTCCCTGACCGCCAGTTCCCCATTAGCATTCTGCCAAATGCCTTCAGGGCAGTTTAATTTACATGTCTATTATTTTTATGATAGAGAAGATTCACGGGGAAGTGTCTAAGATTCAGATGTGTCTGGAATGGGAGCTCCACATGCTGCTTTCTTTGAAGATCTCTTTGTCGAATCAGAAAATCCTTTCGGTTGGAACAGACCTTTAAAGGCCACTTAGTCCAACCCCACTGCAATGGGCAGGAGCATCTTCAACGAGACCAAGTTGCTTAGAGTCCCATTTGACCTGGTCTAGAATGTTTCCAGGAGACACAAGACTGGAAAATAACAATCCATGGGGAAAAAACTGGACATGGCCAGCTCATCTAGAGCAGGCTCACAGGCCCTCCTGCATTCTGGCCAGGGGTTTGCTGTCCTCGAAGTTTTGACATGACTTTTATGAGCAATTTGAAATGTATGGGCTGATGCAGACTTGTCTCAGTGCTCCCTGCTGTGCCCTGTATGCCAACATGGGGTGGACAAGCCCAGCCACACATTTCTGCTCCTCTCACATGCCAGCTCCACCTCAGGAAGAAGTGTAGAATACTCAGATGTCATGGAATCATAGAACATTTTGGGTGGGAAGGGACCCTAAAATCCCCTGCCATGGGCAGGGACACCTTCCCTTGAGGCAATCAGGTTGTTCCAAGCCACATCCAACATGGCCTTAACATTTCCAGGGATGGGGAAACCACAGCTTCTCTGAGCAACCTTTGTCAGTGCCTCACCACCCTCCTAGTGAAGAATTTCCTCCTAATATCAAATGTAATGCTCTCTTCTATCATTGTGAAGCTGTTCCCCCTTGGCCTATATGTATGTAGATATAGAGAAATATGTATAGTGAATCCTCTCTGTATCGCGTCTTCTCCTTCACGACCTCGCGCATTTGCGATGTGAATTTATCGCAGTTTTGATTCCACCATTTGCGAATTTATGCCGCTCGCGCATGCGTATTGCCTCTGCTCCACCGAGAGGCGGTGCCAGAGCTCCCCGTGGGGCAGCGCTGGCCCGGCCCAACAGAGAAGGCCAGGAGTCCCGCTGTTCGCCGTTACTCTAAGCACAGCTGGGGAACTGAACCCCCCCGCGGGCGCGTGTTACTGTTTCCATGGCTACAGGGGGGGAGGGCAGTGCCACAGGAAAGTGGGGCTGGGCTGGGCGCAGCAGCCAGCGGGACATGCTCACTCCGCTGCCACAGCTGAACCCTCCCTGCCCCGCGGGGCGCTGCCGGCAGTGCCCGGGACAGGCGGTGCGAGGGACAGGNTTCCCTTTTCTTCCCCGTGTTCAGAGAGCCCAAAGGGAGAAGCAAAAAAGTGCCCCAGAGCCTGCAGAGTTCCGGGGGGTGGGGCAATGGGTGTGGCCTGCATGCATATTAATGACCTGCACTTTTTGCGAGATTAATATTTCGCAAGGGCTGTCGCCTGTCCCTTTCCTCGTGATGGAGGAGGTATAACTGTATATAGAAAATGTAGAATATTCTACAATAAATAGAAATTCATTAAGTTTATGAGACTTCAGGGTTTTCTTCTCAAATGTCCTTTAATCGCATGGCTCTATGAATTGCAGCACCCCTGGCCTGGAGTGTCCTCTGATATTTGTAGGTCAGAGTGTCACTATTTAGGCAATTGTACCTCACCTTCTTGCCATACCAGACCTGTGGCCGTGTCCCAGCAACTAGAGGTCAAGGAGAAAATCCCAACCCCAGTTTGGTCAGGAGAATGTGCCATATCCCACCACGTGAAGCATCAGAACCTGCACATGCAGGGCATGAGCATGAGCCTGCACCCAGAACGTGGGATCTTCCCCAACACCCAGGATTTGCCAGTAGGCTTTTCCTCACTCACTACATCACAGAACATCATCTGGCTCCTCCTGCAGTTCTGGTTAGAAAACACAGGTGAAAAACACTCTTTTGAGGCCTTTTAGGCAGCTATCAATGTGCAGGTGGAGCTGTTTAAGGGGATGATTGGAAGCTTATCCAAGGTAACAGGGCAAGTCATGAGTCATTTGTCGTGGCATTCCTTTGGGAGCAGGATGTGGATACATGTCCCCTTCTCCATGATGTGACACAACTGCCATGCTGTGCCACCTGGCACCCTTCCCTGTCCTGCTTTGGAGGAAGTCAAACAAAGGAGGCAGAGGAGCACTTCTTTCATCTGTGATACCTCCTAGGGGAACAAAAGCCTTGGCTCGAGCTTAGAAAGTTCTCAATGCCAAGAAGAGGTGAGCTCGTGGCACAGCAGTGATTTTGGACCCAGCCACAGCTGGACAAAGCAAGTCACAATACATAATGCCAGTGATGAAGGGGAGGTGCCATCTGGTGACACGAGGTGAGTCAGGCTGAGGAACAGCCCCTGCTCTCTCCTGGTCCTGCAGAGACTCCAGGAGAGAGGGCATTTGGTGTCTTTCACCTGAAGCCACCCTGTGCTAATTCTCCCCAGAGTGAGCAGACCTCCCCTCTGCCAGCCCAGAGATGTATCTGGTCAGAGAATTGGCTCACCAGGGCCTGCAAAAGAAAATCCATTCTGTACTACAGCCCAGACAGCCCATGAGGAGTTTGTCTTTGGCAGATGAGCTCAGGAAGAGTTAAAGCACAGCACCAGGCTTTCTGCAGAAAGAAAAAGTTGTTCTCCTGCCTTTCTTGTCTACTTTTTTCCTCACACTCTTAAAAAAAATCGCCTCATTTTCACTTCAGTGAAGCTGGAGAGGCAGGAAATAATACAAAGGCTCTTTACAAAGCCTGATTTCTTTCTTCTGTGGCATCTGTGCTGAAGTATCTGTGATGGTAACAGTCTCTGCTCTCTCTTCACAGAACTCAGCTTCATCAAATATTCCCTCTCTTGAGGCCGTGTGATGGTGGGATTCCCTCTCCCAGCTCCATTGCTTTTCCAGTCACACTCTGAGCTGCTTACAGAGCTCAGGCAGAAAAAAAAAAAAAAAAAAAAAAGAAAACCCATTCTGTTTGCTGCTCCCAGGGAGAAGGAGCTGTGGCCCCCTCAGCCTCCTCAGTACCAAGGAAGCCTTTCCATGGGCCAACCAGACAAAGCAGGGGAAGGGGTGACAGCACTGCCACCCCCTCAGGTACAGCTATTAGGTCACCATTTTCCAAGCATCTTTTAAACCCCTTTGGATTGCTGTAATCTAAATAATTAATCAGTGCAGAGTCTTTTTCTCTTTATTTACCAGGAGTGGTGGGAGCCAGTTGTGCTCCCTGCACAGCACCTCACTGCTCTCACAGGGACCTGACACAGGCAGAGCACTGCTGGCACAGCCCTTTTCCCTCTGTCCCCCCAGAGCTACTGCCAGCTGGTCTCAGGGCACTGGGCTCTGTGGGCTCATCCCAGGGAGCAAGGGCTGGCAGGGGTGAGGGCTCCCCACCATCCCTCAGGACCCCCACCCTACATATAGTCAGCAGCTCTGCTCCAGCACTGTGACATCTGCTTGTACATCAAGTGACAATGCTCTGCTGACCAAGTCAGGCTGGTCAGCCTGGAGGTGACCCTCCTGCTGTTCCCTCACCAGCAGCAGCCATAGATTATGAGGGTGTTGCAACTCCCTGGCACAGCTCATGCCACTGTCCTTATTCTCACCCATCCCAAAGTGGGAGTGTGAGGACAGACTCTGCCAGACACACATGGGCACAGGGTCATTCTGCTCCTTTTCTGTGGCTCCTTCCACAGCATGTCTGGGCACCTCTGGCCAGGGCAGAGCCCAGACAAGGGTCTGGGGGTTTCTTGTGCAAGAGAGGGGACAGAATGATTGTCCCTCTAACAGAGGGGATGTAGCAGAAGAATGGGGAAGGCATTGTGCCCTGAGCACAGGGAGGTGCCAGGGGAGCACCTTTGCTCAGAGAACACAGGGAGTGGAACCAGATCCTGGGTACCCAGTCCTGGAGGCAGCAGAGGCCACAGCAGCAGGTGGCAAGGGGGGAGATGATCCCAAACAACATTTGGGAGATCCAGCAGAGCAAACAGTGCTGTAACACCTTCCAACTGCCATGACCTTGTGTGTGCACACACAGGTACCACATTGTGAGCCACTGGCTCTGTTCATGCGAGCATGACCTCCTGACCTCTGCTCTGGGAGCTGTGGAGTCCCATCCTCCTCAATGCCTGGGAAGGGGAGGTCATGGCTGGGAAGGCCGCGGCAGAGGCTGTGGGGTGCGAGAGGCTGAAGGTGGGCTCTGGCAGACCCTCTGCAGCTCCTGCCCCAGGGAGGTGCCATCATTCAGAAAGGGCAGAGAAAGCACCAGGGCTAGCTCAGCTCTGAGGGCTGGGCAGTGCACACAGCACGATGCTGCTGTTAAAAACAGGAGAGTCTCACTCTGTATAATAATAATAATTACTTTTATTTAACAAGCTTGAGACAGCAGAGCAAGGTAATGAGTGCAGCATCCAATGCCAGAGGCTCAACCAGGTTACAGTTGACTCAACCTTTTATCCTCTGGTAGCTGGGAGGAGTCTGCCTTGATTGGTTGGAGTCATTTCTTAGGAGGTGGAGTAGAGTTCAATTGGTCAGAGTCGTCTCTCAGGAGGTGGAGTTGATGTTTCACAACACTTGATTGGTTATGCCCATACGTGCTCACTATCATTCTATAGGTGCCTTTTGTTCAAGTAACTACGTCTTGATACAGGGGTATATTTGTTTAAAAGAGATTACACATAAAGAAATACAAAAACAATGTCTAAGGGGATATATATATATAATTAATAAAGAAATACAAAATAAACAAAGTCTCTTTGAAAAGATGAGACAAAAAAAAACCCCTTAAAACTTATAAAAAATAAAAAATAAAGTATCTTTCAAAAGATTTTGTAAATTCTTAACCCACAGAACCAGTTCTGNAATTGGTCAGAGTCGTCTCTCAGGAGGTGGAGTTGATGTTTCACAACACTTGATTGGTTATGCCCATACGTGCTCACTATCATTCTATAGGTGCCTTTTGTTCAAGTAACTACGTCTTGATACAGGGGTATATTTGTTTAAAAGAGATTACACATAAAGAAATACAAAAACAATGTCTAAGGGGATATATATATATAATTAATAAAGAAATACAAAATAAACAAAGTCTCTTTGAAAAGATGAGACAAAAAAAAACCCCTTAAAACTTATAAAAAATAAAAAATAAAGTATCTTTCAAAAGATTTTGTAAATTCTTAACCCACAGAACCAGTTCTGGCAGTTGTAGTGTCATTGTCTCTTCACGAGGTACTCTAATCTCCCAATCCTAGAAGTTTAATCACCAGTAATGGCCCATCTAGAAAGTCCCTGTAGGTGCTAACAACCCTTCCCAAAAACAAAGGAAGAAACCAAGAGCTTCCAGGGGAAAGGAGACCTCCCAACACAATAGCTGTGCTATCGAATAAAGAAATACACGTCTCTCCAACATTCCTGTGAAAACAACCCTAATCAAAGGGCAGAATTCTATTCCAGCAAAAAGGTTATGTTACACTTTCATTTAAAATAATTATTTCCATACGAGGTTACTCTTTAATAAAAGACATAAAAATAACTTCATTAGTAGAGTTTTAGTTGTAAGTTCCTAATTCTCAATAAATCACTTTTCACACTGCTGGTGTTGGGTTGGCTGCTGCTGTGGGTCTCATAACCCCTCCTTTCCTCTGACCCATCACCACCATGGGAACCCTTCTCTCACCACTCCCACGCTGACCCCAAACCCTCCAGGAGATTCCACTCCTGCTGTTTTCTTCTAGAAATACCATTTTCCTAATAAAAGTGGTACTGTTTTCACTCTTCTTGGTGCAGGCATACTTTGTCCTCCTTCATGTTCTGATTCTCAAGTTCCTCTCTAATATTTTCACTGTAAAAACTGGCTCAGAACAGCGAATTTCACCTCCTCCCACAGGACTGCACCAGGGCAGTTTCCCTCTCTAGGCAGCAGAGGAGGACATCCCATGAATCATGAACCAGGCTTCCCACCCTCAGCAGACCTGTTATGGCATTGCTCATGTTCCTCTGGCCAAAACAAGACTTGACTGGAGCATCCTACGCCAGGGCACCCTGGATGTATGTCCAGAGATCATCTGCTCCCACCAGGGGCAGCCAGACACAGAAAAGATGGGTCAGGAGTCCTTTCCAGAGAAGAGGATCCTCACTCAGGTGATGGCAGAAGGGACACAATCCTCCCTGCATCTCAGCAGCCCCAGGCATTGCATTATCCCCATGGAAATACCAGCAGGAGCCACAGAGGGCATGGTGATGTACAGGCTCACTGGCCCAGCACCTTAATTCCAGAGTGGCCCTGGCAGGGGTGGACACAGCATGGGGAGGGAGGGTTTCAGGGTCAAACCCAGATGGAAAGAAACTGTGAAAATAGGAGCTTTTTTAACTGCACACCTGCTTCCTCATTGACCAGTTCTGCCTGGTTCTGAACTGCATAAAGATTTCAAAAAGTTAAGAGAAAAAATAAAGAAGTTGGGGGTTTCTGGGGTTCTTTTTTCAGGAGAAATACCTCGATTTTGAGCTGATGTGAAAAGGATTTGAGTTTGTGCTCACATCTTCCCTTTGGGCTCAGTGGATCTCCTCTGGGTGAGAGCATTCAGCCCCTGGGCCAGGCTGAGGAAGGAGCAAGAAGAGTCTCCCCAGAAAATTTCATCCCACCAAACCAGCAGGACTGCCCACCTGCAGCTCCAGGATGAATCCCCAGGTGAATCCCCAGGAAGGTTCCCACACCAGGCAGCAATGGCTCTGCATCCAGGTGACACAGTGAGACCACCAGCTCAGGAGGAAAAAGGTGCAGCATGGGAGAAATTGTTTCAGGTGTCCTCCAAGGGTGGGACAGACATGGGGGAACAAATGCAAGAAGCAGCAAGCCCCACATGCCCCAAAAAACAGGGTTCTCAAGTGCATTTGCTCATGGTTCATCTGCACCATGAGCTGCGTCCTCCTGCAATTACCTAATGCAACAACATCACAAGTTATTTACATATTGATGGAGTATTTACCCCAAACCTCATAATACTACAACAAAAATTGATCATACAGCTAGTAATTTAAATGAAAAATTGTTATTCATGCATTTTCCTTGTAATGTCACATGCCACAAAATATTACAGGTTCATGAGGCAGCCAGGGCCCTGCTTATAATTAGAATACATTACCACTTTGATGAGGCATTTACACAAAAATGCAGAATTGCCTCAGAACTGCCGAGATGGTCCCAGCACCCCAATTAGAAAATGTCAGAGGCTTTTATTTGTGCTACCAATTGTTCACCATAAATCACACCTTTTGTCTAATTCCAGATATTTTGTGCACAGCAGAACACATTGTCACCTCCTGGTTCCCTCAGAACCTGGGGGAACAGGTGCTTTGGGTTCAGTGCAGACAATGCTTTTGTGGGCACCAGGTGCCAACAAGTCTCAGTGCTTGGAGGGTCTGTAGAGACAACAGCCTGTGATGGACCTTCCCCCTTGTGAGGTGCAGAGGGTCCAAATGTGTCTGTGCACCCAGGGTGGCAGCTCTGCAGGTGGCCTCTGGAAGATGGCCCTTAGGAATGGATGGGCAGAGGGCACAGGGTGTGGGGAGAGCAGCACCCACAGGGTTAGTCAGGTCCACACCTCTCCTTTCACCTCAGGCCCCTCCATTCCCCCTGCACAGCCCTGCTGTTCCCTCATCTCATTTCTCAGCCTGCAGCCTCTGTTTCTAGGACTCAGCTCCCTCCTACCTCACCTTCTGCAGCCCAGTCCATCCTGCTGGTCCCTTCACATAAACCATTCACCAGCCATCCCACCTTCTGCTATCTCACAATCAAGCTTCCAGGGCCTTCAGCCCCATTCCAGGTGTATGACCCCCAGCATTTGGTCACTCCTCATCAGGCCCCATGGTCTCACCAACAGAGTCATAGTTGCTTTGTTCCCAAGTGGATCTCACCTCCCCTGGGAGGGTCAGATACCAGCAAAGGCAACAGAAACACCCTGTTATCCTGTTATCCTGCCTCCAGATGCTGCAGTGGCCTTTGGGCCTCACTCAAGTGCCTGTGTGGAAACTGGAGATTCAGGCTGTGGGATCCAATCCTGCCTGAGCCCCTCAGTGCTGGGGCAGTGGCGCTTTCCCTGGAGGCCTGATGGGTTTAGGACACCCCACAACACATCAGCTCTCTGCTGACTGAGCAGGCATTGCTATACTCACCACCAGCAAAGGTTTACAGCCCCCATTTCCAGGCAAACGAGCCTGACATAGCTGTTGTGTTCAGGTTTTTGGTAGAAGAGGAAACACACCTTCTATTTGCTTGGTTGCTTCCCCCACAGGCTGGGCACAGCTCTGTCTCTGCACAGACTGCTCACTGAACCCAGCTTTTGGGCCAGCCCAAAGTTACCCACCTTCCACATCAAAGTGTGTCCAACCCAGCTGCCCAGAGCAGCCAGCCCAGACCATCCCAGATCATCCAGAAAGGCAGCTGGCCCAGCAGTGGCACCAAGCAGGGAACTGAGATGTTCAGTGGAGAAATGGATTTAAGTGATGTTACGCCTTGAACAAGCAATTGGCTTGACAGGCATCCCAGCAATGAGCTGTGAAGTTATGACAAATGCCCCAGCAGCACCCCTCTAAAAAGTAACCAGAAGGTGAGAACACAGCAGGGAATCCCCAGCTGAACAAGGACAACATGCCCCCATCCCCGGAAAATGTCTTTCATGCCTCTGGGCTCATTGTGGTGTTGTCTTTTCTTGACATCATTCATAGCCAAGGACAGGTCCCGGGAGAGGCCCAGCCCTGTGACCAGCTGGAGCACAGCCCTCGTGCCAAGATCACACCCACCAATACTAGGATGCCTGGGCAGAGGGGAGCTGGGTGGACCTTAAATCTCATGTTGTTTCACACACCTTCCATGGGCAGGAACACATTCCACTATCCCAGGTGGCTCCAAGCCCCATCCAAACTGGCAAGGATGGGGCAGCCACAACCCGTCTGGGCAACCTGTGCCAGGGCCTCACCACCCTCATGGGGAAGAATTCCAATATCCCACCTAACCCTGCCCCCAGGCAGTGTGAAGCCATTCCCCCTCATCCTGTCAAAGATGTCCAAGGCTGCAAAGCCAAGAGGTCCCACAGCTGGTCTGAGCTGGTGGCTTCCCGTTGCTGCCAGTGAAGTCTGCAGTGTGTTGGCTGCTCGCAGAAGAGTCTGCCAGGAGTGGGGTGTTCCTTGGGCTGTGCCAGCTCTGCAGAAAGGGGCTGGGGCACCAAACCCTCATGTGGCCTCTGGGACAGTCTGGTGAGCAGCACAGCCTGTGCCACTGCATTCAGAGAAGGGATGGTGCTGGATGGGACGGGGGTGGGAGACAAGGACACCAGAAAGCACAGCCTTGGGAGGCCCCAGCAGTAAAGGGGGCCCTCCTCACTCACCACTCCAGTACCTGAAGTGGTCCCTGGGCCCAGAGCTCAGGCCTGGCAGGTTTGGGGGACTGTGCTAAGGGTCTGTCACCTATGGCATGAAGGGCTGTGTGATGCAGCAGTTCCTGCAGGGCTGTTTGTTCCTTCAGCCTCCTGAGGCCACCAGGAGTGGGACCCACAGTCAGAGCAGACATGGCACCAGTGGCTGTGGGCAGGGCAGGAGCTGTGCACAGGCTCAGACAGGCTGGAGCCACCACCGGGGACAAAAATAAAACGTACAGAAGACATCTGAAGGGAGATGTGGACTCAGCACTGAGTCACACAGTGTAAATTTGCCTGGGCTGGGACAGGGATAAGGCTCTCCAAGGGGTGGGACCTGCACAAGCAGATCTGTCCCAGCACACCCAGTGCCCCTTCAGGCTCTCCTGTACCCACACGGAGCCTCAGCTCTGCTCTCTGTCCCTCTGCCTGCCTGAAGCTTCATATCCTGCTGTCCTTTGGGCCGTAGTCTGAAAGCAGACTGGGGACCATTGTCATCACGAGTTGTGTCTTGTCAGAATTTTTTACCAGAGTCCTTAATTGCAGGTTGTAAACATCCTGCAAGAAATTTCAGGTCAGAAAGAAACAATTGCACAACTGCCCTCTTAAAAGCAAGATGCCTCTCAAAGATAGGAGTAGCATTATAGCAAGAGAAAAAACTTTCTCAGTCACTGAGGAGCAGAAGAGCCCGTCTTTTGAAAGAGAGAAGAGCTTTATTTTGGATCAAAAAGGATGACCCCAGGGATCCTTACCAGGAGCTGTAAACTACATTATAAAAGTGAAATAACTTTTAGCCAGACTCACAAAAAAAGAAAAAGCCTTCTTTTCAAGAATATTCTGTGCGGCTTAAAAAATGACTCTTATTAAAACGAATAAATTTCATAAGCATGTTCACATCTTTATTTCTCAGATGTTAAGTAGAACATTTAGAATTGGAAAATGTATCACTGAACACCTTCTTTACATCTAAATTCATGTTTCTGCATAAAGGTCAAAGCCTCTCTGGGTGTTTTTTCCTTGATAAGATCCTTCAGAGGTGTTTATTTACAAATTATCTGCTTCCACATGTAAGCCTCATATAATAGCTCCTGTTGCTTTTGTTCTCAGTGCAGGATGGAGGTGTACAAGTGTAGCAAGGCCACTTGATGTTATAATTGGATCGCAAAGCAGGCACCGTTTGAGCACAGAATGGAGCAGAAGTGGGCCCAGCCCTGATCTAAATGGTTTTGTGGATGCCTCACTTGCAATACACAGACCTGTGGGACCTGCCTCACCCTTCCTCTGCTGGTCACAGCTGCTCTCACAGGGAGAGCGCTGCTGTCCTGTACAAACACAGCAGGACACAAGTCACCTCCAAAGAGCTGAACAGAAAGAAATGATGTCGGCAATGAGGAATGATTGTTGTGTTTCAAACCCCCCAAAATACAGCTTTCTCAAAAACAGGAGTTATGCTGAAGAGTCATAGCACAGAGATTTGTCCATGAGCAAAGCAAAGGGTCACAGGTTCACAGGTTATTCTGAGTTGGAAGGGACCCACAGCTCTTCAGCTGCTGTTGTTTGNGACCTCAAGGGACATTTTAGAAAATGAACCAAATGAGAAAAGTGAACCCTGAAGATGCTCTGGGACTCTCCCACCACAGCAGCAGAAGCCATCAGGGTTCCATTGCACACACAAAGGTGCTCCATACCCACAGCATCCACCAGGGAAAGCATCCAGGAAATACATTTCCCTTCTAACTAACACAGTTACATCTTTTCAGGTAAACAGTGGCTGGGTAACTAATGCAGAGAGAGGTGAACAAAGAGGAGTCTTGACACACCACGTTTTTAATGCCACACACCACGTTATTTCCTCAGCACTGGGAGCAATAGGAGGTTGTCAGTGTTCTGGCAAGGAATCAGAGTTAATGTATTCTTGTAATGAATTTAATGGGATAATGAAATGCTGTTGTAATTGGAGGTATTAACATCTTCTCCTGTTAAATACCAACTTGCTTAGACCATGTGTTCCTTGAGAAAAGACATGAGCTAATCTTGGTAAACAGAGAGAAACAGTGGGATTTCATTCAGGTTTAGGACTTTCAGTATCCAGACATTTGGTGGTTTTCAACACTGCTCCTTTGAGTGACTTCTTTTAAGTAACTGATTTAAATGCTTTCTTTGGTTGTATTGGATTTAACTGAGATTAATCCGCTTTGCATATGCAGATACTATTTAGATTATGTGAGATATGTAAAGAGGATTCTCCAGCCTTTGAATTTGGATATTGTGCCTGTTTCTAAGCTCCTTTAATTGCCTAAAAAGTTTAAGTGGGAGCTTGCCAGCAGCTCTGGGCAGGACATGCTTTGTCCCTGGCTGGAAGAGGAGAGGGACCCTGTGGGCACATCCCACACATCTCAATCATCAGCTCCCAGCAGAGGTAACACTGCAGCCACTGTTTACCATTCGTGTTCTGTCTCTGCTCCTTAATAATTAAACAGTCATGCTTATTAACTGTGACTGTTGTACCTGCCTCAGCTGTGGGGGATAATGGAGCAACTCACTGTCTTGGTATCAGCAGAGACACGGAGAAACATCTAGTTTTGGGCATTCAGGTGTACCTTGGTTAAATTTCAACTTGTTTTTAAAGAGAACTATCACCAGGCAGCAAAGTGATCCCCACGAGAGCTGGGTAAGGGCAGTTGCCCCAAGGGCATTCAGAGGTGGAATGGAGGGAAAGCCTTCAGAGTCTGACTTCACTCACAGAATCAGAATCACAGAATCAGTAAGGTTGGAAAAGACCATAGAGGTCATCAAGTCCAACTTATCACCTCTTACCTAACCTAGCCAAACCTGTTACCTAACCTGTTGCCATGCTGCTACCAACACACCATCCCACCAATAACACACTACCCTAGTATCTAGGTCATGCCACCAAGGACATCATCCAACATTTTCTTAAACACCTCTAGACCTTTTCTTAAACACCTCTAGGTGTTGACGTGCAGCCTCACACAGTTTTGGAGCCTGGGAGTGACCATTTCCACCATCTTGAGGGCAGTTCTCCATAGTGCCTTCCTTTGTGTTTTACATCCATCCCCCAAAGCATGTGAGGATGTCAGTGACCCTCAGGTACACTCCAAACCTCAGCATCAGTATGAGGAGAGCATGAGATGCAGAAGTCCCTCTAGCAACAGATTTAGGTTAATTTTGTATTTGATGCCCGAGTCAGAAAGGACAGTTCTCCTTGTAAGGTCTGACCTCCTGTGCACACCAGGGACTTCGTCACCTGAGGGACATCCAGGACACATCACCTGAGGAACAGGCCTGCTCAGTGGAAGGCAAAAGTGAAAACTGCTGGAGAACTTATCTTTTCACTGGGTGCCTAAAGGCTGATTGTGTCCTCTCAGGAGCGTGAGTATTACAGGGCACACCCACTTGGGTAGAGTGGCAGATCTGGTGTTCCAGAGGAGGCTGCTCTGGAGTCCATGGGACATTGTCAGTGGGATGGAGCTGCCACACTTTGCTCTTCCATTTCTTGCCATGAACAGGACGAGGTGACACTGGAATTCCTGGGGTCAGGTAGAGTGCTGACATGGTTCTGTTGGATGTTTGAGTAGGGCAGGTGAGTTTGTGTCTCCAAAGGCAATTCCTGTACAGGATGATCTGGAGACACAGGCAGGAGACAAGGACGATGTTGAGCCAGGGCCAGAGTTACAGGGAGGTTGAGCAGCGGGTTGAAGATCTTTCCAGAGGACTAAATTTCTGAATGTCCCCATGGGAGGATGAATTCCTTCCTGAGATGACTTCCAGTTCAGTCCTGATAATGTAGTCCAGTCTAGGAGATGTTTTTATTGTAGCATAAACATGCAACAAAGGCACTGAAATTGTTATTCTGATATGGTTTCAGGAAGTTGTAGAGCAATGAAGGTGAGTTGTCCTGTATGAGTTCTCTGATGCAAACTTCTCCATTTGAAGCAAAATTTCACTGATCTGTGACATAAAATAGCCCTTCCCTAAGAAGGCCTTGAAGTGCTGTGCAGTGACAAGGAATGTTTCTGCACTTTAAACAACAGAAATTACATAATGATCTCCTTTTCTGTAATTACTCTATGCCAATAAGTGTCAAATGATGCAGGAATCCCATAATGTATCAAGTGGGGGAAATAATTTGATTTTATATGCTCTGGTTTCCAAAACAACATTATAATTGTGATTGGGAGGTGATATACATGGCTCAGGGAGTGTGAGATTGTGCTTTCTATAGTGTCAGTTTGGAGTCAGATGAGCAAAGGAAATTCTTTCTAGAGAAGAAAAACCTTATCTGAATTCAGTTTCACTAAGCCAAATTATCAACAAAATATTGGGAAGAGAGAAGTTTCAGGGTGACCTAATCACAGCCTCCCAGTGAAGGGAGTTTATGAGAAACACGGAGAGACTCCTTACAAGGACCTGGAGTGACACGAGAAGGGAGAAGGGATTCCCACTGCCAGAGGACAGGGTTAGATGGGATATTGGGAAGAAATTCTTCCCCATGAAGGTGAGGAGGCCCTGGCACAGGTTGCCCAGAGAAGCTGTGGCTGCCCCTGGATCCCTGGGAGTGTCCAAGGCCAGGTTGGATGAGGCCTGGAGCAGCCTGGGATAGTGGAAAGTGGCTCTGCCCATGGCAGGGATTTGGAACAGGATGAGGTTTAAGGTCCCTTCCATCTCAGGCCATTCTGGGATTCTGTGATGCACATGGTAAGAGAAGAAGAAAAAATCTAAAAAAGCATTTTTGTACAAGAATATAAAAATTCAGACCAAGTTTGGCTCTGTGTGTCCAGGTGTCACAGGGACATGCTGGCTCCTTATGGGGAGTTTCTAGAGAGATCACAGCAGGTTCCCATGACAGCACCTTGTCCACGTCCTCCCACGTGGAGTCTTGGAGGAGAGGGGAGGGTTCACCAGCAGGGACATTGCTCCACTGGTGTCCCTTGGTCACATCCTGGCAACCAGGACCTGCTGAAGGAGCCCAGGGATAAATGAGCTGCCTGCACCTCATTTACAGCTCTGTAATTATTTGTTTGGGTTGCAGGCACACAGTCCATTCTCTAGAGACCAGGACTGGTCTATTCCCCTCTCTCCAGTTTAACACTATGTTTTGTAAATTGTGGTGTTTCTGCAGGTCTCTGCTTAAATAAATTCTAAAAAAATTAGTTAGAAGACTAGAGAGATGCAGAAAAAGAGCTACAAGGTTGATTTAGGGCCAAGGAGAACACCTTCCGTGCAGAGATTTAAAGGCTTCAAGCTGGTTGGCTTTTAAAAAGGAAGGCTGAGAGGTGACTTCGTCATCGCATCTAAACACCTTCAGCAGGAGAAAATATCCTGCAATAAAGAGTCAGTGACTGCACTGTGAAAGGCAGAACGAGCTGGAAGCTGAACCCAGCAACATTTGAATTATAAATTAGGCACTTTTTGGCAAGGAAAGCATTTATCCAACACTGAAAGTTGCCTGAAGAGATCTTCCTGGAAGATGTGTTTCAGTCAAACCCAAGTCACTAGATGCACTACTTGATGAACCCGGTGAAATGTAAAGGACTGTGATTTACAGGAAATCAAGTGTGATGATCTAATGCATTCCTCTGGCTTCAGTCTCCATGAATCTCTTAAATAAAACCATCACACAAGCTGCAAGCCAGCAACAAATTCTTTCTTCTTGCCACACACCTGAAAATAAGGAGCTGGCTGGAGCTCTCCAGGAGGCACACACAGCTCCAGAGAGAGACAGACACACCACTGTGATGTCCAGAGGGGAGACTATCTGGTGTCAGCTTACTGCAGTTTGAGATTGATGAATACATGGCTGAGGAAAAAAATACAGAGAAGCTGTGGCTGCCCCATCCCTGGTTAGACAGGGCTTGGACCAACCTTGTCCAGTGATGTCCCTGCCCATAGCCAGGGAGTGGGATGAGATGAGCTTTAAGGTCCCTTCCAGTCCCAGCCAGTCTGTGATTCTGTGACCCTCAGGCAGGTTTTGGAGGTTTCACAGCACCTGGTGCCATAGAGCCTGGTGCAGGGGAAGGTAGGAATGAGCTGTGGATGGGCAGTGGGTCAGCAGTGCCACAGCCCTGCTCAGGAGATGCCCTGTGGGCAGAGGTGAGGTGGGAGGACTCTGACAAGGTACCCATCAATGCTTTGAGTTCAGGGCTCACCAGTTTTAGGGCTGAGCTCAAAGGCTGGTGCACACCCACATCTCCCAGGTGGAACAAGTGCCAGGAGTGCTGCATTTGAACAAACACAACCCAAAGCCATGGCACAGGGTCTTCTGTCAACTCCAGAGCAGGTCAGGCAGAGACTGGCAAATACACTGATCCCCACTTCCCCTCTCCTCTCTGCACCCTGGAGTGAAGAAGACAAGCTCAGCCTTCCCTGGGCAGGTGGCAGAGGACGTCCCTGTCATCCTGTCCTCTGGAAGCCACTGGTGTGCTTAGTATTCACAGCACAGTCCAATTATTTATAACAGATATTTTTCATTTTGAGTTTCAAGGTATAATAAGATGGTTATAAAACTGATTTAAGGGTAGAAAAGTTTGATTATAAAGGGAAATTATTCAAAGGTTTCAATGGAAGGAATAAGTTGTATGAAATAATGATCCTGTTGGAGGGAAGAGATGCACTGAATAAAAAGCCTTTTAACTGTTCCCTTGCCCCATGCATGGCCACCCCACCAGCCTTCCTGGTGTGACAGGAGGGCTGAGGTTTCCCAGGGGAAAAGCCCATGATCCCACTCCCTCTAAGCCCATTGTAGGGCAGGGAGGGCAGGAGGAAATGAGCTTGATTCCCAGCAAAGGAAAAATTCCCTGCACAGGAGGATCTGGAGAGGAGGTTACTGTGAGAAGAAGGACATTTGTATGAGCTTTATGATACAATGCTTCACCTTGGAAATTGATATAAAAGTGATGGAGTGGCCCTGGAAGCAGCCAGCAGAGTAGACAGAGGGCTCAGCCTCCCAACTCACGGAGTGGGAAGAAGGAGACTGGATTGAAAACAGGATAACCCTGATTTTTCACTGTGGTGGGACCTTTTTTTTCACACCTTGGTGAACGGCACCTCCTGAAGGGCAGAAAAGGCAAAAAAGCCATCCCCAGCTCTCCTCACACTGAGGGTCCCTTTGCCCATACACAACTCCGAGCACTGGGAGGGTGATCTGGGGCTGGGGCTGGCACAGTCTGTGAGACTGTCCAGCTCCACACCAAGATCCCTTCTGTCCCTTCTCCCAGCCTGCAGTCCCCATATGGAAACTTACATTTTAACAAAAAAAACCCACAACTGTTTGCTTGCACTGGGCATGTTCTGCAGTGGCTTTAACCATGGGCAAAGTCCTGGTTAGAGAAGACCTCTGCCTCCTCTGGGAGCAGCTCTGCAGTACCCAAAGCCTTCACTCATTATATATGCAAAGAATCATAGAATCATGGAATGCTTCGAGTTGGAAGGGACTTAAAGTTCATCTCATTCCTCCCCCTGCCACGGGCAAGATCATCTTCCACTAGACCAGGCCATCCCTTTGACATCCATCCTGCAGTGGAGGTGTGAGGCTGCATCCCTGGCTTCCCACCCTATGGTGTTGCAGATCCTGTTTGGATGCATCCAAGAGCACCAAGGGGCTCTCTGGGTCAGGCACAGAGTTCATGACAGACATGGGATCACCATGGCTCAGGATCACGTAGCCCTGGATCTGAGCAGCCTTTCTTTAGCCATGGGAATTTGCCAGGGAGAAAAGCATCCTGATTCAGCTCTGCTCCTGGGAACTCCAGCTCATGCAGTAGCTGCTCCTCAGGCCCCTTGTTCTGTGAAGAGCACCCAAGTTCAGATCTAGTTCCCAGGAAGGAGTTTATTTCAGCAGCCTGGGCTCTGGCTCCAGCTTCTGCAGGCACAACAACCCCCATCAGGAGTACCAAGGTCACGCCAAGCAGCAACAAGAGCCAGGAGAATGGGAGGCCACAGCGGGGCAGGGGTTGCTGGGGAGCACAAAGCTGTGTCAGAAGAGGCTTAGGGTGGATATCATGGAAAGGTTCTTCACCCAGAGGGTGGTTGGGCATTGACCAGGCTCCCCAAGGCAGTGATCCTGGCCCCAAGGCTGCCAGAGCTGAAAGAGTGTTTGAACAACAGGGTGGGATTGTTGGGGTGTCCTGTGCAGGGGCAAGAACTGAACTGATGATCTTTGTGGGTCTCTTCAGGATATTCTCTGAGGAGGACCATGAGAAGGACTGGGAGGTTTCAGCCTGGTACTCTGGGAGCAAGTGAGGCAGGAGCAGGGCTCGAGTTCTGTCTGGGAAACACATCGCCAGGAGCAGTTCTCCAGCTCTTTGGGATGCAGAGAACCACAGCCAGCAACTTCCCACTGGGAAAGGAGACAGAGGATTCATCAAAGAATAGAAGTCAGCAGGACTGTTATTAGACGGAGATGATAAAATTGCTAATAATGAGGCAGGGAAGACAGGAGCAGAAATATTTATGTGCTGTGTGGAGAGGAGCCTGAGGATGGAGTGGAGCGCCATGGAAGGAGTGTTTCCTGCGCTGCTGTGGAGGGTTAAATGCAGCCTCTCACTGAGAAGCACTTCCAAACTAATCAGAGCAGACAAGGCACCCCCAGCGTCCCCCGAGCTAACAAGGAGATATCTGGCCTTTATTAATTTTGACTACATCAGAGACAACAGGGAGCTGAAGGAGATGGTGAGAACATTGACATTTCACTTTGCTGTACCCCATGAATAAAGCAGGTCTGTAATCTGAAATCAGTCACAGAAAATAATAGGGAATCCACACAGGTTTGAACTGATAAAGAAGCAAATTATAGAATTAACACCAATCAGTGTAACTGAATACAGGTAACATGTTCATGGTGGGCTGCAAGGAAAAAAACTGGAGCTGTACCATTGCTTTGGAGATAAAATAGATGAGCAGCACCAGGAACCAGCACACGGACTTTGCTTTTAGGGGAGGTGAGCCCTGGCTCAGTGAGATCTGACTGATCAGCACCAGGGGCACTGGGGGTGCTCCACACAAACGTCGTGGGACTGCAGCTCCTCACCCCGCACAGACCAGTTCATCTGAGGGAAAGCACTGGCTGGGATCTGGACAAACAACCATTAAAGATGGCTCTTCATGGGAGAGGGAAATTAAGGATATGATAAATTCACTTTTTAAAACAATCAGATCTCCAATTCCTACTATTAGATTCGACTGGGGAGACAATGAGGACTCGGGTTAATGTGACAGATCGGCCATTTTGGGGAAATGAACACATATATTTTAACTGTGCTGACAGGCAAAATTCACTTAAAATTACATAACATGGCAATTTGTCTTCATCATCCATTACCTGAGAGTACATAATTGAAAAACTGTCATCAGAGAGGCAGCCTACACTTGTCTGAAAGTTCAGGACAACCAACAGGTTTTGTGCTGCAGGCGTAAATGTGCTCAGCAAGACCAAGCGTCCTGGTGGTGCCCAGTGCAGAGCACTCAAGAGGTGCCTGCTCACCTCCTGCCCTCAAAACCTCTGCTGGACCATCTCCCACATGCACTAGACCCACGTGGATGTACAGTGGGCATCCCTGGCACAGTGTGAGCAGCAGATTCGCAGGTTCCTTCAGCTTTGGTGGAGCCAGTCACCCCCTGAACCCAGGGGTCCCCAGGTAAACAGTCACCACCAGCTGCTGATGACATCAGGCACTTTTCCAAGTAGTTGTTGTATTCAGAAATTCAGTAAGGTTTCCTTCAACGACATGAGTCCCATCTGATAGCGTCTAGACTGCCCTTTTTTCCTCCAGCGACAAAATTCTCTAGTCAGGGAGATCTTTTTCCTGGGCAAATTGTGACTGTTTCGTCGAGTGTTACATTTGAGTCTTCCCCTACATCATTTTTCACTCCCTCTCTCCCTGTGTTCCCACCTTCTCAGATCTCAGTCACAGCCCTGTCTTTTATCAGAGACTCAGCAAGCCCCCAAAATTGCAAGATTGACTCTTCTCTCCAGATCAATCACCAGTAATCCTATGATTTTGCCTTCTTTGTGTGCCCTCTGCTTAAAAGCCTATTGCTTGCAGGGTTTATTTTCTACATGGGCTGCAGCACCCCCCAATTTTCTGTACCACAGCTGGGTGCACTTAGCCTCTTCTGCTTGACTTGTCTGAAAAATGTGGAACTCTTCAGGAGCTTCAGAGCAAGCAATTGTCAAGAAAAACTGCCTTCAGACTTTCCTTTTTTTTCCTGGTAGCTGTTTCTTGAGGTAAAATGAGCAGGCAAATTGCCTAAGCATTCTGTGGTTTGAATTTGTTCACACAGCTTCAGTGCTTGCGAGGCTCTTATTTGCACGTAATTCTTGGGTTTGCTCCTGATACAACAAGAAATCAAAGATCATGAGTGCAAAAAAATGGAAAGTTCAAGAGAGGTTTGAGCGTGAAGTCCAAAAAAGGTTAAACATTACTTGGTGTTTGGAGAAATCTCCTTATCATTTGAAGAGCAGAGCCCTAGAAAAGGTGGTCAGAGGAATCCTCCTAATGAGGGGTTTGTTAATCATCTCTTACAGGAGCACCCATCAAGCTGATGCACCTTGGAGGGGAGCTGAACCAATGGGCCCATTTAACATTCCTCCTGGTTTTCTATACTGTATTTCATCTGGCAACACAAGTTCAGAGAATCCATGTCATGTGCTGCGGCTGTTTCATTTGAGTGAAGGGGTTGGAGGATGGTGACATCACTCTTTGTGCCAAAACTGTCCCCAGGGGGACTGCGTTTGTTGTAGAGATCAAGAAGAACAATCATAAATCATGGAATGGTTTGGGCTGGAAGGGACCTTAAAAACCATCTTGTTCCACCCCCTGCCATGGGCAGGGACACCTTCTACTATCCCACGTGGCTCCAGCCTGGCCTTGGACACTTCCAGGGATCCAGGGGCAGCCACAGCTTCTCTGGGCACCCTGTGCCAGGGTCTCCCCACCCTCACAGCCAGGAATTCCTGCCCAATCTCCCATCTCTCCCTGCCCTCTGGCAGTGGGAAGCCATTCCCTGTGTCCTGTCCCTCCAGCCCTTGTCCCCAGTCCCTCTCCAGCTCTCCTGGAGCCCCTTTAGGCTCTGGAAGGGGCTCCAAGGTCTCCCTGGTTCCTTCTCTTCTCCAGTTGAGCAGCTCCAGAGGTCCCAGCAGAGGGACTCCAGCTCTTGGAACATCTCCGTGGCCTCCTCTGGGCTCATTCCAGCAGTGAGTTGAGCTCAGAGGTGGTTCCCTGCCTCAGGAGCTCCAGGATTCCTGGGCCGTATCCCAGTCCCAAACAGTATCTCCCCTTGTACCTGCAATTTGCACATACAGTTTTGCTCCCACATTTTATTTCAGATGTGAGGTAATTACTGAAATCATTCTCAGTATGTTCCATCGTTTAAACTTCCATTGCAAACAGAGGTTTATAGCACCAATTCTTGCTGGAGGGACTTGCAGATCTGAATCAGTGGAAGCAACCTCCTTCTCACACCTGAAGGCAGCGTGAGATAACAGCCCCAAAAAACCTATCAACTGGCTATTAATGGGACAGGGCAATAATAACTTTGAAATCAAACAACGTTAACCATTTCCCAGCTGATTTATCAATCACAAACCTTCAGACTGTGCTTATCTCAGAATGCACAGTAGCAAACACAGACAACAAAAACATCAAGTACCTCAATGTTGTCTTTTGCTCCCAAAAGAAAATTCTCTGATCATTCTGTAAAGCACCAAAAGAGCCCCACATCTTTCCAGTAACTTGCCTTTCTGCTTCTTTTAGCATAAGGCAGTAAATATTTCCCAAGTGTCTGCCTTTAACAGCCCTCACTCCCACAGCCTATAAATGATATTCTCTTTGTTTTCCTGGAGACTTTGGAGAATTTTCTTTCTTGCATAACTTTTAATTGCAATAACTTCATTTGCACACATAATATTGGTGTTTTCACTGTTCTAAGAGAGGTTACTCTAATTGGACAAACAGACATCTTACCTTAACGTTTAAAATTCAGCTTTTCTACAGCCCTACTGGAGAATTTAAAAAAAAATATTCCAAAGTTCACAACACTCAACTTCCCATGGCCAGGGAATTAGGGATGTGTGTTTGAAATTAAATGCAGGCACCTATTGAAGCAGAATTCTTTCAGGTGCCAGCAATAAATACTCTTTCATCCTGCTGGTTGTGAAGCCATACCTACTAGAAAAGCAAAATCAAAGAATAAATAGAAAGAAAGTGGCTCATTGCCTGCATCTGATTAACCAGTGACCTACTTGAGGAAAGCCAGGCCAAACCGGAGGTACTGATTTGCTAAAATACATTGACAGAACTTTTACAAAACCACTCTGGTTCCCCCTGGATGGTGAAACAAGACCTGAGCTTGGCTCCCTCCCTCTTCAGGCTGTATTTGTTTACTGAGCCCCTGGGGGCTGCCAGCCATTCTTCCCTCAAAGGGAAAGGCCTAATCTCTGATTTCTGACAAGGAAGGCTCATCACCATGTGCCCAATGCCCAGTGAAATCCACTGTCACAAACCATGGCCACTTAAAACTGGTGGCTTTGTCGTGCCTTTTGATGCTACACATCTGAAGTCCTAAAGCTGCTTTACCTCAGCACCTGCCTCTTACAACTGCCCTGGCAGCCTGGGCTGAGCCAAAACTCCATCACACTGTTTGAGCTCCTAGGGATGTTCAGCCCTTCCTGAACTCCTTCATGAATTCCCCAATGGTGAGATCATAAAATTGCAGAGATCAGGAAGGGTGGTCATAGATTCATGAAACGGTTTGGGTTGGAAGGGACCTCAAAGCTCATGAAGTCCCACCCCCTGCCATGGGCAGGGACACCTTCCACTGTCCCAGGCTGCTCCAACCTGGCCTTAGACACTTCCAGGGATCCAGGGGCAGCCACAGTTTCTCTGGGAATCTGTGCCAGGGCTTCCCCACCCTCACAGGGGACAATTTCTTCCAAACTAATCTAAACCCACACTCTTTCAGTCTTGAATCATTTCCCCTTGTTCTATCACTACGTAACCCGGCACCCCCAGGGCCACACCACACTGGGGCTTTGCCTAGAATCACAGCCCTAGTACTGGTCTGCACTGGTTGTGTTCTCACCAGTCTTGGACCAGACACCCTGCCTTCTCCAGCCATTGACGATTGCCTGCTGCTGACTAGTTTCCACCTCCTCTCTGAGAAGCCATCCCACCTCTGAGCTCTCTGAATGTATTCCTGTTCCTCATAGAGTTCTTTTGGAATGCTGTGTTTGTCACACACTGAGTCCCTCTTCCCTGTCATACGTTTCGTGGCTCTCAGGTGTTTGTCCCATGCTTTTGAAGGGACACAGAGGGAGAATACTTGGGAACATTCAAGTCCAATCTCTCTGGTTGCCTTTCACAAAGACAGGCTGAGAGGGTCATGCTGAGAAAAAAAAAAAAAAAAAAGAAGTAGGAATGACCTTCCTGAGGTATCTATTTCAGTCCCTCAGCACCTTCAGTTTTGTTTGGGACAGAGAGAATCACAGAATCATTGGATCTTTATGGTTGAAAAGATCTCTAAGATCATCGAGTCCAACATCAGTACCACCATATTCACCACTAAACCATGTTCCCAAGGGCCATATTCAAATGCCTTTTGAACATTTCCGGACACCACTGGCCAAGGAAGCCTATTCCAATGCCTGACCACCTTTTTAGGGAAGAATTTTTCCTAATAACTACTCTAAACCTCCCATCTACATTTTATCTTGGGATCTTTTTTGCCTTCACAGACCCACCCAAGTGTGGACAAATGCCTATGTCACTTTGTCTCAGGCTCCCTCTCCTATGGCATGTGCACAAGGACCAAGGGCTGTTCTCAGGCAGCTCCTACAGCACCTAAATTCTAGAGCCTCTGGCCACATTGTTTCTGCTCAACTAATGGTTTGTGCATCAGCCACAGCCACAGGTCTGTCTTCCAAACATAGGTGGTCCTTGGATGCTGCTTTATAACCCACCCAAAACCAGCCCTGCGGCCTGGCAAACATTTCCTCAGCACATGACAGCCTGCCTGGAGTGGCTGTGCAGCACAAATAAACTCTGAGATGATCACACTAACAAGGGCTGATGGAAGAGAGAACTGACTATGCAGGGGTGCAGGAAGGACAACATTCCCTGGAAGAGGCAGGAGCAGTGCCATGGACTGGCAGGAACTGGGTGAAAAGAGACAACGGGAACCTCTGGGAAAAACTGCCCATGACATACAGCACTGGTGAATGACGGGCAGCAGAATAGAGAGTTTTTAAAAATACAATGTATTTATACTGTCAGATCTGCTATGGTGATTATCCAGCTCAGTCCTCGAGTCACACTTTGTTCTTTGTTATCTTTGTTGGGTGGATGAGGGTTGTGCCGGCAAATAGATGAATTTACACATGTGCAGGGTCATAAGTGTGTGACATGAAGGGGTTGGGGGAGATGCTGGAGGGCCAGAAATGCTCTGCCATGCACCCCGTGGTCCTGGTCCTATTCCAATAAAGGAATTGGCTTTGCTCCAGGTGCAGCATCTCCCTGCCCTGGGTTTCACTGTGTCAGTGGGATATTGATATGAAAGGTGAACCATTACTGAGCCACGTGTTTGCCTGGCACCCTGCAGACACCAGAGGTGAGGGTGCCCATGCTGGGCTGTGCCGCATCAAACTGAGACAGGAGACATATGCTGGTGGCTCCTCTGGATGCAGCAGGGTGGCCAGGCCCCGAAAGTCCTGCAGCGGCAGGGACAGAGCCCATGAAAGCCACAGATGTGGCCAGAAGGACCTGGATGGAGTCACCCAAGGACAACCCATGGCACACAGACACTGTGCAGCAAACCCCACCACTGCAGGAGCAGTGACAGGCACTGGGCAGCACAGGAACAGCAAAGAGCCCCAGGCAAAATGATACAGGAGCAGGGTCAGGGACTGCTGTCCAATTCACCGGGCACTTTGGAAAGCAACAAAACCATAAGGTAACTTAATCTGCTACAAGGTCTGTGGGATCACCCCAGCAATTTATCACATAGCCCAGATGCAAGAGGCAAAGCCAAAGTTCTTGTCAGGAAGGCTGAGAACACACAGAAACCACTGCAATCACCCATCAGAAATAAAACAGGCACAGCTCCTTCCTCTTACTCTAATCCCTCAGGAGGCAGCAATAAATCCCAGGATTTGGCTTGTCATGTAAGTTTGCAGCACTTTTTTAGCCTTGTATGATTTTCTTCATAAATATCAATGCCAGAGGTTTGGGATAAACAGCCTTGCCAGTCTCTCAGTTCTACAATGCCCACTGCATCTCATTCAGAGTGTAACCTGGGCCATCAAAAACTCAGACATGAGGAGGCAGGGGCTTGGTGGAGACACTGCACATACTGTGTGAGCTGCACTTCTGTCCCCTGGTTTTGGGTATCACAGTCGTGGGGCACATTTGTACCCCACCACCTCTGTCTGCTGGTGCAGATGGGGTCCCTTCCTGAGCTCCAGTCCCAGAGGCTCAGGCCAGATCAGGTGAAACCTCCCAAGTGAGCTCATTTTATCAAAGGAACTGCTTGAGAGGGTCCAGAGAAAGGTGACAAGGATGGTGAAAGGACCGGAGGACAAGCCCTGTGGGGAGCAGCTCCGGGAACTGGGGTTGTTCAGCCTGGAGAAGAGGAGGCTCAGAGGTGACCTCAGTGCTGGTTACAACTCCCTGAGGGGAGGTTGCAGTCGGGTGGGTGTGAATCTCTTCTCTCAGGCTGACGACACCAGAACCAGAGACAATGGCCTTAAACTACGCCAGGGGAGGTTTAGACTGGATGTCAGGAAGAGTTTTTTCCCAGAGAGAGTGATCCCTCAGTGGAATGGTCTGCCCAGGGAGGTGGTGGAGTCGCCATCCCTGGAGGTGTTTAAGGTCAGACTGGATGAGGAGCTCAGTGACATGGTCTGGATGGTGGGAGGCTTGGATGGATGGAGCGTGGTGCCCGTGGCTCTGGGGTTGTGGGGCTGATCCCTGGGTTGGCATTTGCTTGGGAGTTGGACTCGATGATCCTGTGAGTCCCTTCCAACACAGAATAACCTGTGACCCTGTGAACCAGGTTGGCCACAGCTCCTGGACAGCTGCTGGATCTCCCTGGGTACACCTGGCACCAAAGGCTGGTGAATCCACAAGCCAAACACTTCCCCTGAGTCATCTGAAGTCCAAACAGCAGCAGCTGAAGAGCAGCAGCAATGGAATAGTGGCACATGGACAGAAGTGACCAGCACAATCCTCTTCACTGGCAGAAACTTTGTCCCCATGGCGGTTTGTGGTGTGTCAGAAAGGATTTTGCTGCCCTGTGTTTGAAGGTCACTCAAACATCACTCAGGAGAAACCAACACAAACTCTCTCAAAATGCAGCACCCCTGAGCCAATAAGCTGCTTTCCTGCACATTAGAGGAAAAAGGGAGCTGAGGTGCCAAGGGTGACCCAGCACCAAGCACACTGAGACCATGGAAGAACAAAGAACAGTCTTTAAAGCAGCAGAGAAAGCAGGCACTCTGCTCTGCAAGCCCCAAAACGTCCATCATGGCAAATTCCATCACAGGCACGAGCCACAGCTGCCTCTGTAACTCTGCTTTTAGTTAATTTGAACTGCCCCTGTCCCACCGACCTCTCCTTTCAAACCATGCTCCTTGCCTAGGGGTATATGTATTTTTTAGAGCAACACAACCAGGTTTTAAGCAGCCTAGGAGACAAGGTTAGGAATAATTTAGCTGCTGTCTTTCAACTCTCTTTGAACAATGGTAATGTCAGATGCCCCGTGTATGAACCTGCAATTTAATACAGGGGTAGATCATCTGGAAGGGAAATGCAGTTTTCTTTTTGTTGTTTGTTGGGGTTTTTTTCTCTTATTTAGTGTCACAGTCAACATCTAAAGGAATTTGCCACAAACAAAAACTTGAAAAACAAAAAAAAGAAGCCATGAAAAATGAGTGAGGTGTGGAAAAACCAGCCCTGGCTGTGTCTGGAGGGTATTTCATAACTCAGAAGCACCAGGAGAAGTAAGTTCTTATTCCCCATGCAGTCCTAATTCCAGCATCCTCCAACTTTGGAGTGCTCCACTCTTCAGTCAAGGCAAGCAGTTGTACTCCATGCTCTGGATGGAATCCACCTCCACAGAGCAACAAATCTGCCCAGGACGAGGCAGGTGGGGTGAGCACTGCTGTCCTCTGGACGCTGAGGGGTCTGACTTATGGGGCCCACAAGAGGGACAGGATTTATTTCAAACACATTTATGGCTCACATAAAGCTTTAAGATGGGCTCAGGTTTAGTATTTTGTTTTTATTTCATTTTATCATGTCTGTACACTGTGAATGTAAATGTTTGGCCTGGGCTCAGTGGGTGTAAATCAGGGGAGCCCCTTGGAAGCGAGTGATGCCACATTGACTTACACCCAAGGAGGATTTCACCAGTTCTCTCTCAATATATGGCCTGATAGGCACATTTTTATTTGTAGTTATATTAACTGTGGTTTGCAAGGTGGTCAAATAAAGGAATATTTTGGGGGGGACTGCAAAATCCAAGATTGTTTTCAACACCCAAAACCCACGTTACTGACTATGAGCAATTCACAGCATGGACTGGGAAGAGAAGGGGTGAGAGAGAAGAAGGGACACAACAGTGGGGAAAAGAGAGGGGGAAGAAGTCTGGGCGTGGAGAGAGGGATGCAGAGGGTTGCCCCAGGGCAAGAGGAGCCCACTGAGCTGCCACTGCACAGAGGGTCTGAATGGCACAGGGCAGTGGGTCAGGCTGAAGGGGACACAGGCTCCAGAGGAGAATGAGTGTGGGGGCTGCAGATAGAGATTTGAGTTCTTCAGATTTAAGTCAGAAATATCTAGAGGTGCTTCAAAAGGATTCCAAATCAGTCCTTGTCTTCCATGGACCACAGAGACCCTGTTTCCAATCCTCTTTGCTGAGCTTGGGTTCCTCAGCCAGGAAAGGTTCCTGAATCACAGAATATTCTGAGTTGGAAGGGACCCACAAGGATCATCGAGTCCAACACTGTCTCCCTGGCGGGAATTGAACCCGGGTCTCCCACACGCCAGGTGGGGACACTTACCACTGTACTAAAGTGGATTTTCCTGGCAGGCTCCAGACAGCATTTCCTGAGGAAGCTTCAAAGTGGCAGAGATATTAGGAAGACATTCTTCCCTGTGAGGCCCTGGCACAGGGTGCTCAGAGAAGCTGTGGCTGCCCCATCTCTGGAAATGTCCAAGGCCAGGTTGGACAGGGCTTGGAACAACCTGGGATAGTGGGAGGTGTCCCTGCCTGTGGCAGGGGGTGGGACTGTGTGGATTTCAAGGTCCCTTCCAACCCAAGCCATTCTGTGATTCTATGATCAACTCTTCCTGAAATGAGTCACTAAACTTAAACCTTCTTTGTTTGGCTTCATTCTCTGGTGACACAAATGTTGGTGCAGCACCTGTTTTGCCCTGGAAGGGGTCACCAACAGCCCTTCATATCCATTCCCTGGATGCAGAGAGAGACAGAGAGAGAGATTAGATAGATAGATAGATAGATAGATAGATAGATAGATAGATAGATAGATAGATGCATATAGATACATAAATTTTTATGCACATACATAAACTTTTTCTCCTGTGCAGGGATGTAGAGGGCTGTAGACATGTGTGAGGTGTGACCTACCCAGCAGTGTTCCTGAGCAGAGAGAAAGGGAGTCCTGGCAGGGGGAAGGACAGTGGGGCAGGAACAACAGGAATGGCTCAGCCCACGTTTCTTGGCAAGGTCTCTGTGGTAACCACTGAGGCCCTGCAAAAAGACTCAGAGGCTGAAAAGTGAGATCTGTTCAGGTCCCAGACCTGGGGCAGGATGCAAATGCCTCAGGCTCACATTTGTCTCCAGGATGGTGGTTTTTATCAGACTCTCAAAGGGCTGCAGATATTTCTGCCATCCCGAGCCCTTCACCCATCCAGCTTCTGGAGGCCACAGGAACATCCAGCCCACCTCAGCCCCTGGGAAGTCTCATCAGTAAATATCTCCTCTTCCTTTGCTCAGGGAAAGAAATGGACCTTGACTTGACTGAAATCTCTGGAATGGTTTGGAAGACTGACAGGTCTTGTATGAGCAGGAGACCCACCAGAATCTGCACAGATGGGTTTTGGAGGTGCCTGGTCTGCTGATAAATTCTGTAACCAGCAGCAGAATTTGACTGAAGTATTAAAAGAAGCAAGGGGAGCTGATTGCACAGCACTGCAGGTGACAGGACAGAGGTTTCTCTCCTTGACTTTGACACTGCACCATGTTAAACTGCCTCACTGAATAGGAGTCTCTCTCCTTCAAATAAGAGCTAGAACAGAAACACTGACTCCTCATGGTCATTAAAGTAATCAGCAGGGTAATGTCTAATCCAAACCTCCTCTCTTGTGCTTTTAATCCATTCTGCCTTGTCCTGTAACTCCAGATCCCTGTAATTAGTCTCTCTCCATCTTTCTTGTAGGCTCCCCTCAGGTACTGGAAGGCCTCAAGTAGGTCACCTTGAGAAACAAGAGGAGGAAAGTAGAAACTCACCATTGAAGTTCAAACAAAACCCGTCCTGCACAGGAGCTCATCTGGAGCTGTACAGCCTGGGATCCAAGAGTATTTTGACTAAGACAACTCAAGCAGCACCTTCCTTGCTGGGGCTGGTGGAGTTTTCTGCTGGGCTGGGCTTTGCAGTGGAGCTCAAAAGAACCAGGCACACAAATCTTACTGCAGCTTCACACAAAGCCCAAACGTGGGCCTCACTCTTCTCTGTTACCTCCTGTATCTATTTTATAGGATTCGTCACATAGGATATCAATCCTCTAATTTTTTTCCTTTTTCTAGATGTTGATTTTCTGGTTTCTGCATCCTGTTGTTCCCAAACTACAAGAGTTCTGCCATTTCCTTTCCTTTGGTGTGACCCTCTGGACAGTTCTTGTACAAGGTAAAATTTTCATTCACATTTTTACATCTGTTTTCCTTTCTACTCAGTTTTGCTTATACTTTTTCTCCTCTGTGAGAACTTTCTATTTCTTACTTAACCCCATGGGCTGAGTGTCTCTGCCTGAGCCATCCTCTTCTGGCCCCTGCTGGAAGAAATGAGCTGACAGCCACCAAGGAATAGTAAGACTCCGAACTGTTGATGAGTTCTCTTAATAACTCTTAATAACATCTTTATTCATGGTCTGGAATACAGTCACACCAAGACATCTCATCTCCTGGGATTCCCTCTGATCACGCTGACGGAAGGATGTTGCTCCTCTACTGCCCCTATTCCCAGCTCTCGTGTCCATCCTCCTTCATCAGCCCCTGGCAGCCCTGGCAGGACCATGGGACACCATCTCCCAGCACTCAAGGAGTGATGGTTCACCCTCGATCTGTGGAGCATCCACCTGAGGGAGTGGCTGGAGCTCTGTCAGGAAGGTTTGGGTTGTATATTAAGGAAAGGTTCTTTCCCCAGAGGGTGGTTGGGCACTGCCCAGGCTCCCCATGGCAGTGGGCACAGCCCCAAGGTTGCCAGAGCTCCAGGAGGGTTTGGACAAGGCACAGGGGGGGATTGTTGGGGTGCCCTGTGTAGGGCAGGGTGGGACTAAATCCTTGTGGGTCCCTTCCAGCCCAATAGTCTGTGATTCCACAACTCTGTGAGCACAAGCTTTCTCTCTCCATCTCTTAAAGGAGGCTGATGAGTTTCTTACATGTTCCGTAACAGATCAAAAGTGCCCTGTGACTACTCTGGGATCTCTGTATCCAAACACACATGAAAATAAACCCAAGAAACAATCCCTCAGCCTATAGAAAGCACAGGCTGAGTGACTGCATGTTGTTGCCACTGCACAGTGTAACAACAGAGTGGCAGAAATTACAGTGCCAGAGACCTGGATGGCAGAACTGACCAGCAGACCTCCCACCAGGCTTTTCCCACTGGCAGGTTTTTCTGGTGACCATGGGAAATCTTCATACAAGAGCCTTTCTCATATTAATTTAAAAAAAAAAAAGAAAGAAAAAAAAGAAATGAGGTGTCAGAAGAAGCAATGTGTAAATTTCAGGTAGAAGATGAAGAATTGCTGGTTGTGTTGTTGCATTTTTCCTGGAATGGCACAGGTGACTGCAGATGGCACGTGCATCTCTCACTGCACAGGATCTGTCACTGCCTGAGGCACTGGGACAGTGCAGGGGACATCGTGTTTTTCAAATGCCATCCTCAGTTCAGACCCACTTGGTGGGAAGCACTGAGGGTTCTTCTTTACCTCAGCATTTCCTCACCCCCCTTCTCCTTGCTGGACCAGCCCACGGCCCAGACACTTTATGTGTGTCCCCTACAGTCGCCACAGATGAGCTCCCCAGTGGCAACCACTCACACCCAGTGTCCTCTGGGGACTGGGACTGGGCCCCATTGCAGAACTTGCAAAACTAAAAGAATCTGAGGGCTTACTGTGTCCAGTTTTGGGCCCTGTGCTATGAGAAAGACATCGAGGGGATGGACCAGGTTTAGAGAAGGGAACAGAGCTGGGGAAGGAGATGGAGCACACAGAGCAGCTGAGGGAGCGGGGGGGGCTCAGCCTGGACAAAAGGAAGCTGAGTTCCTGCTGTGGCCTGGTTGGAGTTAGTCTCTTCTCCCAGGTAATGAGCGACAGGACCAAAGGAAACAGCCTCAAGTTGCACCAGGGAAGGTTCAAGTTGGATCTTAGGGGGAATTTCTTCACAGAAAGAGTGGTCAGGCATTGGCCCGGGCTGCCCCAGAGCAGTGAGGGAATCACAACCCCCAGAAGTGCTCACAAACGTGTGGACATGGCACTTGGGGACATGGGTTAGTGGTAGTCTGGGTGGTGCAGGTTAATTGGTTGGACTTGGTGGTCTTAGAGGACTTTTCCAACCTCAATGATTTTGTGATTCCATGTATAGTAACAATAAAACAGACACTCTCTCTGAACCACATGGGTTAGTACTCCCAGCACTCCTGATGTCCTTGGAAAGGGGAAGTCCCCACGAAAGTGCAGAGGTCCACAAAAGGCCCTACATGTTCCCAGTGCCCTGACATTTCCATGGTCCCTTTTCTTCGAGACTAACTCCTCCTCCTACATGGCCTTAGGGGTAGCTCACATATCCCTCCTGTGCTGGATGGCAGCAGAGCCAGGAGTCACCTGGACATGAGTGATGGACACCCTGAGCTGCCCACACCTGCCCCCATGTCAGGCAAGTGCTGGTTCCAACCTGCAGGAGGGCTCCAACATTCCAGCAGACTTCCTTCCCAGAAATGACTGAAGTTCAGAGCCTTGACAGCCTGAGCTCCCTGGTTGTCTCTTCCAGGTTCAATATGCACATGCGGTGGAGGAATTCATCCTTCAAGGGGCAGTAGGAGTCCCCTCCAGCAACACAAGAGGCTGGGCAGCAAGAAACTGCTCAGCATGTAGCAGGAGGCACCTGGCCAGCTCAGGTTTCAGGGTGACATTTTTTTCTCATTATCTGAGGTCTTGGCTGCACTTTAATTGTTAATGAGAGATCAATAGCTGGAGCTTGTTACAATGTAAATGGAGGGAATATGCCAAATGCCTCAGCCCCCAGCTCGTGTCCAGTCATCCCTGCAGGAAACCAGGCATGCACGAACGCTTCAGACTCTGCTGCAGGGGAGTGAAGGGGTAGGGGCTGGTGCTTGTGCCTCTCTCAGGGGACAGAGCAGGACAGGTGCTGCTGGGATCCCCTACCCTGGGGCCCCAGCAGCTCTGAGAATGTGAGACAGTGACCTCAGGCTCTCTGGTATCAGGGGGAAGGTGTCACAGGCCTGCTCTGACTGGACCACTGCAGCTGCCTCAGGAGTGGTCTGAGCCTTGGGACATCAGTGGGGATGACTGAGAAATTGTACAGTGAGTATCTGGAATACTGTGCATGGTCAGGTCATCTCCAAAGCAGAAGTAGAAAAGGTAGAGAGAAGGGACCAGTGCAGACTGCAAAATGGGGCAGAGTCTGCTTGGAGCAGGTTAAACAGAGCAGGACCTGTCAGCTTAGGAATGGGGGCTCAGGTAGATGTGGCAGCAGCAAAACTAGGAGCAACAAGTAGGGAATGGTTTCCTGATATGTTTTACACAAGGAATAGGATCTGTTACAGAGTGACCAGGCAGCAGAGTTCAAAAAACATCAGCTTTAGGTACAATACACCATTAACTGGTGGGACCCAGAGTCCCAGGATGCTGCAAAAGACACAGAGGCTTTAAAAGAAAACTGGGCAAACATGGGGGGTAGGAATCTTGATTGCCTTTAGAAGTGCGTTCCAATACTGTATGCAGAGGCATGGCTGTTCATGAACAGGGCTCTGAGGCAGCTGGGACCTCTGCAATCAGCTTCCTTGCTGGGATGCTCCTCTTCCTTTGTACTTTTGAAGGAGTCTCAATGAGTCCCAGGGTGCAGGATATGATTCCAACTCCATTTGGCTGTGCCAGGGCCCTGGTGACAGGTCAGTGCTCACCATCCATGCTGCTCACTCTCAGCAGAGCTGGCAAATCTGCCAGTACTTCCCTCCAGCAGGAGATTTTCTGCTGTGAAGAAACAGTGTCTGTGAGGCAGCACATCCTGGCTGGGCTGAGATGAGACCTATGTGCTTTATAAACCAGGCCCTCTGCACACACTATTGCTCTGCTGGGAGATTTACAGGCAGTTGAAGCCCATGACAGCCCCTCACTCCATCACTGCTTGCTGGAGGCGCTGTCAGGAGATGCTGGTTTACCTGCTGGACAATCACCTCACAGACCACAACGTGCTGCTCTGTGTGTGCTGGGCTGGGGGTGATGGATATGGGATGTGTGTGTGTGTGCAGATGTGCCCATGAGGGAATAGCTCAGTTTGGGAACAGATGCCATGCCCTGTGTACATGCAAACCTCCCTGTGTGTTGGTGTTTGTGTGAGCAGGCTCCGTGCAGAGCTGAACATGATAAATCCTAGAAGGAGCTCACACAATTAAGGCTTTTCATGAGATGCAATTTATAGACCTCTCCCTTGATGTTTTAGGAGGGTGTAAATATAGGAAAGCAACCCATAACTTAACGGCAGGAATGTGCTAATTAAGTGTGCAAAAGGAATGTTAATTAGGAGACAGTGAACAGGAAGGACACAGACAAGGTGTCTGTGGATTTAGGAAGCCTCCCTAAATCCCTCCCTCCTGCCCTGGAGATGCTGCAGCTGCCTGGAGCAGATGCTCCAGCAGGGCTCAAAGGCTGCTCTGGTGCTACTGGGGGGGGCAGTCAGGATGTGATGGGGTGCCAGGCACAGCCATGACTGACATGGTTGGTGTGGGGCACACTCCTCCCCATGATTAATAACAGGGCAGACCGCAGAGATTCCCTCACTGGGAAGTTCAAAGGCAGTTTCCTCGCTGTGAGTTTAGCCCTGTCCATAGCAGCCCCATTTCCAAAACGTCCCACTACACCCAGGTTTTGGAGAGCACAAAGCTTTAGGGGAAGGGAGCTGTGTGCAGCACTTGAAACGGCTCAGGTTTGCTGGAGTTGTGTTTATCCACAGCTGTCCTGAAAAAAATACGTAATTGTTCTTCCAAAGCCTTATAAGGATGTCCCAACTTTCTCCTGACTGAACTTATTGAGAGAAGAATNACTACACCAGGCTACCGTGACCTTGAACACTCCCGGGGGTGGCCGGGCTGTCACTCATGTTACCCAGCTGGTAACACTGAGGATTTCAGGCCCTTCTCTCCCCAGAGCCCTCTCCAACCACAGCAANCCCATGTTTCCTCTGTAAACATGTAAAAAGAAACCTCTGACACCAAACTCATGACACCACTACACCAGGCTACCGTGACCTTGAACACTCCCGGGGGTGGCCGGGCTGTCACTCATGTTACCCAGCTGGTAACACTGAGGATTTCAGGCCCTTCTCTCCCCAGAGCCCTCTCCAACCACAGCAGAGTCACAGGTTCACAGGTTCACAGGTTCTTCTGAGTTGGAAGGGACCCTCAGGATCATCTAGTCCAACTCCCAAGCGAATGCCCACCCAGGAATCAGACCCACAAGCGTGGAACCATGGGCACCATGCTCCATCCATCCAAGCCTCCCACCATCTAGGCCATGTCACTGAGCTCCTCATCAAGTCTTAAACACCTCCAGGGACGATGACTCCACTTTAATTTAGTCACTTTAATACTATATAACAAACATCATTAAACATGTGTACTCTGTATACTCTTTCAGAAGCCCTTTTATCATTCCAAGTCCTCCCCACACAAAGTCAAAGCAGATGATGTGACACCAGCTGTGTTCTCTATTTGGGAGTTTGTCTCCCAATTGGCTCCCGTGGCTGCTCATCCCCACAACGGCACAAGGAGAAGGCAACACCTGCCTGGCCAGAGGGGAGAGATGTGAGGCCAGAGCTGCTCCTGGGTGACTAAAAGATGTGAATGTCAGGCTTCAGGAGGGCCTGGGCACCTGTTGAGTGCACCAGTATCCCCTTTGATCAATAATTACAAATGAAGCTGAGGATGGTGAGGCATCCACACACGGAGCTGCCAAAGCTGGTTGCGGCCTGGCTCTGAGAACACGAAGGGAATCGATGGCAGAGGGAGCTGCAATTTCCCAGGATTTCAGAAGTGCTATTTTTCTTCCTATTAAAACATGTGAACAATGGTCAAGTGTCTCACTTCTCCATCCACAGGCCTCCCAAAAGAAAGGGATTACAAGTGTATCATTAATATCACAGTGACCCGGCACCAAGTCGACAGATTTAATCTGGTGACAAGATGAGTGGCACTGGAATTCTCCCGTCTCTCCAGAAAATGAAAAATAGGTTCTGCCTGCTACTAGTAAATATTGCTGGTAAGTGAATAAAAATTCAAAAGGGAAAAAGCAATTTTCCTTCTGCTCATATTGTGCTTAGTTCTCAATACACTTCATGCAGGAGGCTCCCCTGGCTGATAGATTCCTCCAAGATTATATCATGCCTTTAAATTTATATGCCCCAGCTCTTTAAAAGACTGTTTGCCAAGGCCTTTGCATTCTGTGTTAGTCTGGTAACTGCTGACATTTGAGAGATGCCACTGAAGACAAATCCAAAATGTTTTTTTAAGTAAGAAAAGGAGACAGACCTAGTAGGTAGAGGGAGATTAAAGATTTAGTCAACAGCTGAAATCAAAGTTTTCATGAAGTGGTAATGTCAGAAAAAGTTTACAAGGCCTAATAGAGGGCTTGTGTGTCATGAAAACCCAAATTAAGTTTGGGGGTTTTTCCTCCTAGCATTCCACATGAATTTTTCAGGGCCCTGGCTCCTCTGAAAGAGCAGAGCAACAACCCCAGCACAGCCTGCTGAAGGCTGGCAAAGGCAGAGGCTGTGCCAGTGTCAGACGTGGTGGGTGGGCAGGAGGGAGCTCCAACCCAAATCCCTCCAACAAGCAAAGTCTCACACGTGACCCCTGAATTTGTATTAAATATCTGCTTAGAAAAGCTGTTGTCTGCCATCCAACACCAGGAAAGTGCCAGGGCTCCTCCTGCTTTGAGTGAACATCTTTGTAGGCCAAGGTGTCACTCTGGCCCCACAAACCATTTTTTGTGGTGGTCATGGCTGGTGTGGGGCTCCAGTGCTGAAATAAGGTTGTGCTTCACCCCAAGGGTTGTTATGTTTGAAGGACGGAGGCAGCAAAGCAGGACTCTGTACCAGCTGCACTGAGCCTGTCAGGCTGAGGGGGCAGAGAGCAGGGATGGCACCTTCACCCTGTCACTGAGGGACGGAGCACATCCCCTGGGCACAGTCTGCATGGCCTCACAGGCAGGGCAGTGATGTGGGACTGAACACATGGGAGAACTGCTGGGTGAGTACACGCTGCTCTTGGGCCAAGGGAGCAACAGGAAGGGGTGGCCACTCAACCTCAGGTCTGCACTGGCACAGAGTTGTGTCCTTGGGCCCCGGGTCTGCAGCATCCCTTCCCAGGAGTGGATGATGTCCAGTCTAGACTGACCATCCTCTGCTCCCCTGCCATGATCAGCCCCATCACCAGCACCAAGAGAGCTCTGCCTCACTCCATGTACAGAGTGTCTCCACATGTGCCCCCATTCCTTGGAGACACCAGCATTTCACCCACCTCCTTAATCCACAGACCATGCTCTTCACCCACCCAAACCCATGGCCAAGAGACCCAAGCTTTGGCCCTTTCCTCATATCTCCTCTCCAGCAAAGTTCTGCCGTCCCAACGCTGGTCAGACACATCTTGAGTGCTGTGTCCAGTTCNTCCCTTTCTGGTCATCTCTCTCTCTCACCCCACCCACCTTGGTGACCGCACAGCACGAGGGAACAGGAGAGGGATGAGAGTCAATGACCAGCATCAGGCAGTGCTGTGTCTTTGGGCTGCCATGGAAGAAGAGCTCAGCACCTCCTATTTGTTTAATAAAATGATACTAAAAGCAAGTCAGGAGCTTTTCACATCTTTTATCTCTGCAATGAAAATTGCCACCAAAAGGTGCAGTTCTAACCCTTGACTAAAAATCTAAACAAATATTTTCTACTTAAGAATGAACTACTCTGAAAACTACAATTTAAAGAGCAATTCCAAATCCAAGTAATGCCTCCTGACCTGGATCTCCATAACAACTTGACCAATTTTGATCAAACTTTGCAAGAAACTTCTGCTTAGCTTCCAGTGCCCTCTTAGGAGTTCTCAGAGCAGTGCAGCTGGGTGAAATGCTAAAAATAAGACCTCCATGGAAACCTCTTTAGCACTCACAGTGAGAGGATGTGCCACTGGTGTTGCATCATACTCTGTCTCGTGGGCTCTGGGGCCAGGATGGTGGGTGTTGTGGTAAAACCTGGTGTGAGATCATATCCTAAACACAGGTTTATTCGAGTGCACCACTGGGTCTGTCTGCCCAACTGAGAGTGTCTGATCCCTGCAGAGTCAGGGGCCATCTAAACCCCAAGCAAGACTCCTACACATCCCACTGTGCATCTTCTCCAGAGGGGAACACCTATCCCTCAGGCCTGGTGGTTCTTCCTTTGATGTGTGCTAAGCTCTCCCTTGGGGCAGGGGACAAGGTGGGCACTGCGACCTTCAAACATTCATTTGTAACAGCCAGGTGTGGAGCCCGTGTTCTCCTAGGCAGTCACAGGTTTCCTCTCACCTCCCTGCACTGATCCCTACCAGATAATGAATTCACACTCAGAGCACTTACCACCATCCTGGGTCTTTATTTAAAAGCAAAAGATCAATAGAACAGCTCATTGCCAGAGTAGAGACATTAGTGCTGTCCATGCTCTGCACAAAGGCATTAGGCAGTCAGTGAGCTCCTACATAACAGGTGCTGTGAATTGCTGCTAATTTCTGTATTCATTTATTGCCATTTATTTCAGAAGTGAAATAATTGTGTTACTTGGCTAGAGAGCCACAGGATAGCAAACCTGTGTCTGCCATGACCATGAGGCAGCCATGGCACTGACGAACAGTGCCTGATCCTAACAGCTTTTAACAAAGCTATTACTTTAAAAACTCAGCCAGCCTATTCATGTAATTCCCTATTATGCTCAAAGAGTTGACACTGTAAACACTTCCAGGCTTGGATTATGTCCACTGAGGGCTGCTGCCTGTTCAACACCTGTCTTCCGCAATTATTAGAAGGACAGGAAAATTTTGGTGAGGCCTTCAGGGTGAGCACAGCTTGCCCTCCTCACCCTCCCCAGACCCCTGGCATCAGTGCCTCTGTGCCCAGGGATATTCAAGGGTGTGCAGTGATTTACTGCCAGCTGTGGATGTTTATTCATCACTGGCCTTCCAGCCCCTTGGATCCCTTGTTTCCAGATGATCATTTTCCTGCTCTCAGTCTGATATTTAGATCAGTGCCGATTGCAGACACGGAGATCCAGGCAAAGGACTCCAGTGGCCTCTTACCCAAGCACCTTGGGGAACTCCAGCTGCACAAGACCCGCTGTCTTTGGCCTCCTGTCAAATATCCCCACTCTGGAGTGTGAGGGTGAACCATCCCAGTCCCACCAGCAGCTCCCAAGTCTGAAGAGATCCAGTTCTCACCAGTTCACAGGTTATTCTGTGTTGGAAGGGACGCACAGGATCATTGAGTCTAACTCCCAAGCAAACGCCCACCCAGGGATCAGACCCACAACCCTGGAACCACGGGCACCACGCTCCATCTGATCCTCCCACCAACTAGATCATGTCACTGAGCTCCTCATCCAGTCTGACCTTAAACACCTCCGGGGATGGCGACTTCACCACCTCCCTGGGCAGCCCATTCCACTGAGGGATCACTCTCTCTGGGAAAAAGCTCTTCCTAATATCCAGTCTAAACCTCCCCTGGTGCAGCCCAAGGCCAACAGGAGCCAGGGGTAATTGCTCTTGTTGACACACTCATGATAGTTGTGCCCCAGTGTTTATACCATGACAGGCTTGAACAGCATGAGGTTGTGCTTGAAGGCCAGATGATGTAGGAGAATAACTGTGAAAGAAAAGGATTAGAATGTTGAACTTCTCATTCTATATCATCGGGGGGACCTGGCCCTGGAGAAGAGATTGGCCTCTACTACCGGGTAAAGGTGCAGAATATCTGTAGGAGAGGGACAGAAGCCCTAGAACCCAAACTAGAAAATGGCCGGGACAGCCAAGTCAGGGTCACAGAGAGGCAGAGCCCTGTGAGCTCTGTACACAAGGCAGGCCAGCTCCACCTGCCCCCAGCACTCTGCAGGATGGATGCCCCAGAGGATCCCTCACTGCAGCACAGGCAGAGCAGGAGCACAGTGTGGACACCAGGGGCGGATAGGACAGTTCAGGAGAGCTGAGACTCCAGCCCCAGCTGGATGCTGGACCTGCTGGCAATTTGAAGTTAAGGCTTTGTGCAGGCTGGAGCAGGATTGGATTGTCTCCTGCTCTGCTGTGAGGGAACTAGGTTGTGTTACCACTCTGGGATGGGCTTTCAGTCTCTGCACGGGTGTTAGATGGTGAGTTGGACTAGATGATCCTTGTGGGTCCCTTCCAACTCATAATATTCTCTGATTCTGTGTGATTCTGTGTGATTCTGTGATTCTGTATCTGTGGCTGACGCAAACCTCTTCGCTGTCCCCATGAATGAGCCCTGATGTCCCTGCCACACTGGGGGCTGTGCCAGGCAGCTGAGTGGCCAAAGCTGTAGCAGCTGAACTACTGACAAGCGATTTCTGGTGCTGCCTAATTGTCCCTGCCAGTGACCCCTCCTCCTCCCTGTTCCTTTTGGACTGATGAATTGGAGCTGCCCCACTGCCACTTCTTTCTTTCTGCAGCTGGGTAATTGCCAGAGACACATTTTAAATCACTTTGGGGAGGTCTGATGAAACAAACTAGATGGAAATCAAATTTCAAGTAACTAGTAGGAAATTGAAAAGAAAAATGTTTATGGAGCAATTTTCTTTGCTACCTCGAATGGTGGAAATTGTTACTGTCACTCATAAATTATTAATTTCAATTTGCCCTGTTCTCTTCTCAGGGTTGTAGGAGGCTCTCGAGAAGCCAGGGCTCTTGCTGGAGTTGTGCCCCAGAAGGGCTCTGGTTGGATGGGGCTGGGCAGCAATTCCCCTGTGCACCAGAATGGGTTTTCTCTGCCTTTTGGAAGGGGTCAGTCCTTGCACATCAGTCCCAACAGGGCTTCTCTCTGGCCACTTCGAAGAACGAGTCCTGTGAGAAGCAGGCAAAAACACACACAAATGGAAAGAGAATGGTTTTGAGACCTGTAGTGAATGGAAATCCACCTCTAGAGGGGTTAACTTGGCTGGGAGGCGTCCACCTTGAAGGTGGGAGGGAAAGCAATTACCAGAGTGAAAGGGGCTCGAGGGCTCTTGTAGAATTGCTGGAAACAGAGCTGGGAGGGAGAAGCAGATAGAGTCACACAGAGGGACTCACCACCTGCAAGTGGCTCACCTGGTGTGACAGGACAACACCCTCAGCAGGGAGCGAACTGAGAGCAAACAACAGTCACAGAAAAACAGGAGTGAAAACAGGGATTTTTTTCTCAGACAGGAACAGCCATAATTCCGTAATCAAGTAAGAGGATGTGTTTGACCAGTTGCCCATCCTCTTCAGTGAGGAAGCCGAGACAGATACCAGAAATTTTTTCAAAAAGCAACATGTAACAAAATGGAGTATAGAGGGGAAGGAGATCACGATTGATTTTGAATTAGAAGTTATGAAGTACAAAAAAATTGATACAAAAAGTGACACTCATCAGTTAAAACTACTTGACTTAGGGAATGAATGACAGTGAGGAGAAAATTGAAATGCTTTGTGGAAAAAACAAAAAACCCCAGGTTTTATTTATAGAGATGGCTGAATTCTTGACAGGGCAGAAATGCAGTAAGTGTTCCTGGGCTGACGTCATGTCTGTATCACAGGAGGATGCTGAAAAACTCATCATCATTTTGAAGATCACGGGTGGCATTAAACAGTATTGAATGGGCATAAGTGACACAACAGGCAAGCCTGGAGAAGGATGTGCAGAGGCATCCCTGGTAAATCTGACTACTGGGGAAGGTGGAGCATCCCAAAGGCCATGGCAGGCTGGGTGAGGCTGCCTGTGAGCACCAGGCATGGACAAAGCCCAAGGAAAGTTGAAAGAAAGCTGGATAGTTTCATGCCAATCAATAAGGCTTTATGGAAAGAGGTCTTGTCAGTCTTCATTTCATTTACAGAGGAGATGACACATGTGGTCGATAGAAGTGGCTGAGGAGATGTGATAGGGCTCAGCCAGGGGAATGAACTTCACCTGGTGCTGCTCAGCTGATCAGAAATGAGCTCTCAGCCACACCCAGAGACACGTGTGAGACTGAGGCTCAGGGAAGAGCTCAGGCAGCAGCCACTGATGGGGAGCTGTCATTAAATCTGTGTTTCTCATCATGTTTTGGAGCAGGAGGCCCAGAGTAGTCAATATTTTCATCAGTGATTCAAACATGCATATTAAAAACTCAGTCATAAAAAAATCTGTGGCTGACGCAAAGCATGGAGAGATTGACGAACCACACGGAGCTCTCAGCAGGGCTGGAGAGAGCTTGGTTTGTCCCAGGAGACTGAGCCCTGTCCCATATGAGTTATGTCACAGCCCAGTGCTTCATCAAGGAGCCCTAAAGGGCTGGACATGGGGCTCTGCAGGTCACCAGTGGGTCACAGTGAGTGCAGACAGGACTCCTGTGCACAGGCTGGGGACAGAGAGAGGAGCACAGGAGTGTCACAGTGATGTGTGTGCTGAGTCCAGCCTGCCTGGGAGCCTAGTCAGTGGTGAGATGGATGGGGAAATTAAGGACTCGAAGGAGCTCAACATGTCTCTCCTGACTAATAGAAGGTCTGTAGGCCAGCTCAGTCATCCTGCACAAGCACCTTCCTGTGGAAGAGATACTTTGTGCTGGAAGGCTCTTTAACCAGTGAAGAAATGTCCCGGTGAGTGGGAAAAGGAAGCAGATGCCTTCCTCAGGTCTGTCCTGGGGAGATGTTGTCCTGGGGATGCTTGAACTGAAAGCAAGTGACAGGTCTCTGTACAGAGCTGAGTGGGTGAAATGCAATTGGCTGTGACAGGCTGACTGGAGACCAGGAAGCCACAAGGATTCTCCCTTGAACTTGTATCTCACCTGTTGTTATTCCCCGGCTTGGAACACCTTCCTTACAAGGATCCTCGCTCAGAAAAGCCTCACCAGTCCCCCAGGATAAACTCCATGAGACTCCCCTACATCCCTTAGAGAAATGACTGTTCACCACAGATACCAAAGTCTCATTCATAAGCACATTTTTCTCCAAGAAAACAAGACATTTTGTGCATTCTACCAGGAAGCAAATGGGAGTCTCCTTGGTCACTTGCTGAGGAGAGTGGCAGGTGAGGAGCCAGTGAGCCAGTCTTGCTCAGCAGAGCAGGGGACTTGTCACCTGAACATCTCCCCATGGATAGGCTGCCCCTGCACTCAGAGTATCTGCAGGTGGGGATGTACCTGCAGGGTCTGTCTGCTGGCACCAGAAACCTTGATCAGTTGAATGCATTTGTCAGAGAACAGTTCAGTGCTCCCATTTCTGGATACGCCATCTCTGGAGCCAGGCTGAACCCCAGGGAGAAAAATTGGGTCAGGAACCCATCAGGTCAAAAGCAGAGGGAGCAGTCTGGAGAGCTTGACAGCAGTTCTGCCTCTGGGACCACCCCAGCTCTCTGCCCTGAAGGCCCAGCACATGGAACACCAGCTGGACTCAGTGAAGGGCAGTAGAAGAGGCTGAAAAAGGTGAGGGGGAGCAGGAGATGTCGCTCTGGGAACAGCTCTCTTCACAGCCAGGGTGATGCTGGAGAGGAGCCATTTGAAGCTCAGCTTGAACAGCAGTAGAGGAGGAGTCTCACACCAGCACATCAACCCAAGTGTCCCTGGCCCTGCACACCTTGTCCTGTCCTGGACTCCTGGGTACTCCTTCTGGACCAGCCTGGACCTACATCATAGCAAAGGGACACCTCCTGGTGTCACCAAACACAAAACTGGAACAGTCCATCAGGCATTGCTGCATCCCAGCTCCTGCATGTGCCCCTGGCCAGGAGGGTGCAGGCAGCTTCCATCTCTTGTGATTGGAACTTCCCATCTGCTGGGTCAGCCTCAAGACCAAAAACGTGAGCTGAGGCCTTGAGCTTGAGATTGAAAACAGCTTCAGCTGGAGACAACAAACAGAATTCCCCTGACAACCTGGAAAACAATCTCTGCATTACACTGGTGGTCTCTGTTCAGAAGGAATCAAATGCACTCCCCAAATATTTGCAGAAAGCACAGCTATCAGAGCACTTGCTTTCCTCTCAGCTCCCAGCAGCCTTATGTGCCCCAGCAAACAGTGACCACGCAGCCTCCTTCAGGCAGCAGCACTGATGTGCCACAAAAGTCCCTGATGTGCCACAAGTGTCCCTGCTCTCCACGAACCCAGCTTTCCCAGGGGGATGGGAGGCTGGTCCCCACTTCCAGTGGAGCAGCACCTCCAACAGCATCCACACTGGAAGTTTGCTTGGGGTTGTGTCTTGGTTTTGCTCTGCAAATCTTGCTGCTCCTCCCAGCAGCATCACAGCACCCTGGGACTAAACAGTGGTGCTGCCTCTCCAAATGACCTGTTCTGACCAAGAAGATTGAGCTCCCCTGGAGCCCCTGGGGGTGTTCCAGCCATGCACACTGAGCACGGGGCTGCACAGGTGGGGGGAAGATGTGCATCACTTTTAGACAACCCTGCCCAGAAAACAGGGAGGAATCTGCATGTGATGCCCCTTCATGCTCTGATAGTGAATGTAGGTGGTTGAAATTCCAGTTTGTACAGGTGTCATGGCTTAAACCAGGAAAATGGAGCAACTAGAAGAAAGTGGCAGAGCTCAACTCCTGAAGAATGTCAGGCAGACCCTGGAGCCTGGAGCAGCTCAGGCATGAAGAGAGGACAGACAGCCTGCGAGTGCTTCTTTGGAGAAAGCACAGGCCAGAGGGGCACACTGATGTGATAAATGGTCTAGAAAAGAGCAATTGGCAGCATCTGTTCTCCCTGCCTTGTTATCCAAGGACACCCAGTGAATCTGGAAAGCAGCAGCTCCCATGGGAGGAGGCAACATCTTCTTGCAGAAGGTGCCTGTGGGCTTCCCCAGTCCCAGAAGACACTTCAGTCTTGGAATTCAGCAAGACAGAAGCAGGACTTGTACTTCTGCACCAATAACAAAATTATTCACGTGCTGCTGAGCACAGCAGCGATGCTGGCAGAGACTCTGTCTGGTACCTCGGGAGGAAGCCAGTCTCTAGCTTTCAGAAACCAGAATTATCCCACAACAGCATCTGGCTGAGTCCCCATCAAGCTGAAGCTGATGTGATACCCCAGGTCCGTGACCTGATTTGTGTGGTGACCTTCAGCCAGCACCTTGACCCCTGTGTACAGCACCTCCAGAGTGAGAGGGGGAAAGGGCTCCCAAATACTGTGGAGCACACCCAGTCTGCTGTCATGGGGAAAGCTTTTTTGTTCTATTGTAAAACTTTTCTCCTTTTTTACTGGAACAGACAATAGGTTTCTCTACTTATCTCCTTTTCCCTCCCCTGAAAGGAATGTGGCCAGGGGAGGGGCTTTCTCCTTTTCACCTGACAAACCATGGAGGATCCTGTATCTTATCTCCCCTTCCTGGCAAGGCATATGGCATGGGGAGGGGGTTTCTCCTTTCTACCGGACAAACAATGGAGGATTCTCTGTCTTATCTTCCCTTCCCAGCAAGGCATGTGGCCAGAGGAGGGTTTTTTCTCTTTTCTACAGCAAAACAATGGAGGATTCTTTTTCTTATTTTCCATTCCCAGCAAGGCATGTGACTAGGGGAGGGGCCTGAGGGCCAGGGCAGGCTGAGTGACTGCCAATGGCATGTGAAGACATGCCCACAAGGCACGTGACATGGGAGGGGCCCAAGGCCCTATAACTACAGCTCCTGGGCCTCAGCAGGGGAGGTTGGTGGATTTTCTGGACTGAGGAAGCCTCGTTTTAACCTCATTGCCATTTTGCCCAGGACCATCTGGACCTTTGACTCCTCATCTCAGCACAGCTTTTCCCCTGCCGACTGCTGGATCTCCCTGCAGCCCCTTGGACGTTTCAGGAAAGGATCACTGGCTGCTACTCCACTGGTTTGCCTACCCTGAACCCTATTCCCCTGCCCCTGGAATCCTGGAGGTGCCCTGGTTTCCCTTGAACTTGGCACCCCCTTAATGCTTGTTTATTTCCCATTTGTCTACAGTTGTCATTGTTCCATTGTTTTTGATACTGTTATTATTGTTGTTCAAACATATATATATATTTGTTATATTAATTTTTTTCCTTTCTTCCAGTAAAGTTCTTATTTTTCTCCATATATATATCATTCAAGTATTTCTAAATTTAATTCATACTTCATCTTAATTGACCCAGGACACCTCCTGACACTGGATTTTGGGTCACAGGCTCCATCCAGCAGGAGGTTTTGAGAGCAGAGACTTGGAAACAAATGATGAGAAAGTCATATGTGGCATCAGAGATCAGGCCCTGGTAGATGCTTCTGCGCAAGTGCTCCCAACCAAGCCCAGCAGCTCCCAGGAGAATCACAGAATCATAGAATGGTTTGGGTTGGAAGACCTTTAAATGTCTAGTTCCAGCCTCCCTGTCTTGAGCAGGGACACCTTCCACTATCCCAGGTTACTTCAAGTCCCACCCAACCTGACCTTAGGCACTTCCGTGGATGGGGCAGCCACAGCTTCTCTGAGCAGCCTGTGCCAGGGCCTCCCCACCCTCCCAGTAAACCTGCAGAAGTTGGTCCTTTCAGCCATGCAGCAAGACCATATCTCCCACCTTCTTCACTGAGTATCCAGGGCACATGTGAGCACTCTCTGTCTCTCCTGACAGTCAGACTGCTCCTGCCCTGGGAAGGTCCATTTCAGGGAGCACTCCCTGCCCTAATGCTCCTCACTTCTCCCTCCACAGCTCAGAAAATGCTGCTGAGATACAGAAGTGTTTCTGGACATCAGAGCTCTGCCTACAAGTGTCACTCCTAGTTAATCACTGCTTGACTGCCTTCCTCAAAGAAGAACATTGTCACCTGATCCCTCCCAAAGGCAGCCTGGCTTTGTGAGTGGTGTGGGTGACAGCCCCCATCTCCTCACATCCCATCCACAGGCTCTGAAGTTTGCTCCAGGCTGGCAGGAGAAGCAGGAGGAGCAGGTAACTGCCAGCAGCATCTCCTCAACTCTGGATCCCAGGCAGTGATTGATCCCGGACTGTGATAAGGAAATCAATGAATTCTAATTAAATGACAAAATCATGACAAAGAGCAGGGTCACACAGGGTTGGTGTCTCCTCCCACAGGCATGGGGCAGGTTAATGGAAGTTCCCAATCCTGAGTGCTCTGGAGAGGAGACCTGACACCAACCAGCACTGCCCTGCAGAAAGAAAGGGCAGAGCCAAACTCAGCACACCCCAGGCTGGGGGAAAGGGCACTGAAATATCCTTCAGGCCACTGAGGAGCAGAGAGGGCAGAAGGGAGATCCTCAAAACACAAACCACCTGTAGCCATCCGAAATGCCCCTGCGAGGGCTGACCACAGGTAGCTCAGGGCACTCCAGAAGAGGAGTTGCAGTGATCATCCTCCTGGTCCCATCTCATCAGCAGCGACCAGGGAGGTTCTTGGGTAAAAATACTTCTTAAATGAGAAAATGGTACTTTTATTGCTTCACCTGGAGTATCTTTAGCTTAGGGAGGTTTTTTTCTGGTCACTTCTGGACAAAAATATTCCTTCTCATTCCTGGCTGATCTCATTCTCCTCTTTCAGCATGGACCCCCCCAGCAGTACTGGTCAGACTGCCACTGGGGATGTTTAATTTCCCAATCTGCTCTGTGTCCAGGGTTATACTTGCTCCTGCTGATGTGCAATTTGAGGAGTCCATCAGGACCCCTGGGAAGCAGCTGACACAACACAGCCCCAGCTCTAGGGCAGTTTCCCAGCCAGGCAGGATCACAATGACCCAGAATTCTCCATCCCTGTGGGTGGCTCGTTTTGGAATTGTCTGGACCACTGTTGTGCCCACTCACAAGAAAAAAAATGTCCATTTGAACCTGCCTGTGGCAGTGGCTCCCAGCATCAGGGTTACTGAACAGGTCAAAATCCTTGGCCCCTCCACCTTCCCTGCACATTCCTCCCACTCCTTGCTTGCCTCCAGCCCAGCTCCACCACAGTCTTCAGCAGCACTGTTCAATTTTGTCCTCCTGCACTTGCCCCCCTTTCTCTCTCCTTCTGCTCCTCGTGTAGCTCTGGAGCTGCATTTAGACAATTCACTGTCGCAGCCATCCTGGACAGGTGGGTCACAGATGCCCCACCAGCACTACCAAAACCTGTCTCAACAGAACCCGAGGCACACACACACACGTTGTACAGCCTGCTCGCTCAGGTGGCTGCTCAGACACTGGTGGCAGGGTTTCATCCCAGTTCAGGAGCACCTAATGCACATTGTTCTCATTCACGTGCTGATGCACAGGCACATCCAGGGGCACCTCACTGCCTTCAGCTGAGCTTTGACAGGCCAGTGCTTCACCTGCTTCTCCCCGTTTCAGGACCAAGGACAGGAATTTGCTCCCAGACCTGGGGACAGTTGGAGCTATGTCCCAGCTGAAGTTGCAAAGCCCAAGCCATGGATGCATCACAGCCCTGCACCAGGGACCTCGTGCAGCCCCTGTGAATAATTCATCACATGCTCCAGCCCTCCTCTCTCTCTGTTCTCAAAGTAGCCTTGAGCAGATTGTGGCTTTCTCGAATGAATTTGTTGCTTGGCGTCGTTCCTGTGAACGACTCTTGGGCTGTGGCTCATTTGTGAGCAGTAAACAGCTACAACACAAAAGCTGCTTTGCTGCCCCTCCCTGCCTGCTCCAGATCCGAGGCTGCCATGGAGGGACACCTTTCCTTCCCACCCACAGGGTGTCATCACAGGAGATGCTGCTCCTGCCCCTTGGCCTCAGGGCTGTGAGGGGACTCACTGGGATGAACATCTCCCACTGTAACACTGGGCTTTCAAAACCACTAATGAGCCTCTGAACACCCTGACAACTTCACGACTCTCCTCAGCCCACTCCCAGGCAGACACATCCAAGGAAAGAGAATTTATAGGCAAGTAACAAGGTGCCAGTGCATCCTTCGAGCTGCAGAGTTGGGGGAGACAATTTCCAGAGGTGCCTAAACCCAGTAGAAGTTTTAAGAGATGTCAAGTATGCTCATTGCTGGTGAAATGTGGCTTTGCTTTTTCCTCTCTATGTATCAGCTGCACCCTTTGCCAAAGTTTGGGGAAAGGAAATATCCACTTGTTCATCTGCATTGTTCATGGTGTTGATGTTGCTCATGTGCCCAGAGAGGGGCCACAGAGCTGGGAAGGGGCTGGAGCACAAATCTGATGAGGAGCAGCTGAGGGAGCTGGGGGGGCTCAGCCTAGAGGAAAGGAGGCTCAGGGGGAACCTTCTGGCTCTCTGCAACTCCCTGATGGGAGGATGAAGCCAGGCAGGATGAGAGGAAACAGCCTCTAGTGGTGTCAGATTGTGTTAGATTGGATATTAGGGGAAAATTCTTCACTGAAATGATGATGAGGCATTGGAACAGGGCGGTGATGGAGTTGCCATCCCTGGAGGGATTTAAAAGCTGTGTAGATGTGGCACTTCGGCACACAGTGATGCTGGGTTAATGGCTGAACTCAGTGATCTTAGAGGACTTTTCCAAACTTAACTATTCTATGATTCCATAATTCTATGTCTCTTCTCAAGGCTGTGTCAGAGCCCGTCTACTCCACCAGTGGGGCATAAAATCACTCTTTTTTTAATACAACAGGTTTTCATTACAGCTTACTAAAGGAGCAAAAACCATTGTCATAAGCATGCACTAACCTGTATATTTATTTCCAATATCTGACCTATCAGGCAATTGTTGAATTACTCCTCTAATTAGTTTTCCCATTTGTGGAGGATATGACCTTCCTCTCCAGAGAGGAAAGTATAAATGAGAAGCTATTTCTTGAAGGCAATGCCATGAAAGCTGCAGTCATATCAAGGATAAAAAGGGATACAAAGATCTGCTATTAGAGAAGAAATAAAAACATTTTTCTTCCAGTCTTAACTCAATTCCTCCATTTGCAAAATGGGGAGGGAAATAAAAAGGAATATGAATATGGCCTGTTCTCACTCCTAGCCTGGGTTGTGTAAATTGGTGTGGTCAAGAGAGAATATCTGACTCCAGTTTCCTTCACAAGTGTGGGGATTAACTCCAAAGCAATCCCCACATCAAAGCCCCCTCCTCTCTTCCTGCTTGTAGAAGCTTTTGGGTTGCAGGGCCACACTGGAACCAGTAGTTGTTCCCCACTCCAGCTTCTCCTGGCCACCTGCTCTGCTGGTGCCGTGTCTGACCCCCAGAAATGACCAGCAAAAGCTCTCAGGGGCAAAGACTCACCCAGGAGGCTTTTCCCTCAGCACTGAGTGTTTTGCCTTCCAGGCCTCCTGAGCATCCTCTCCCCATGTCACAGGTCACACCACAAACAGGCTGAAGCATCTCCTGTGCATGAGAGACACCTGTCTGAGACCACCCCCTGAGTCCTGGCAGAGGTACCACATGTGACATGGAAGCAATTCTTTCACCCCTTCCCTTGAATCATTCTCATATCAGACATTATTTTGTGCAGGATGCCAAAGCGCTGGAGTGCCAATGACATTCCAGGAGGATGGAGAAAAGGACACCACACCTGCATCCTGTGAATACTCAAGTATTTCCTACCTTTGGGAGAGGGGAGGTGAGGAGAGAAGAGGAATTCATTCCCCAGCAAGGCTGCCTGCATAACTCACGGCACCAAGCAGCGAAAGGCAGTCACCATGTTGGGAATGGATTTCTGTTCCATGGGCAGTTGGACACCAGAGAAAAAGCATCTCTGGAGAAGAGGTAGGAAGAGAGTCTACCCAACTATGCCTGAGCAAGTTCATTTTCAAGGCAGGGGTATCACAGATAGGCTCAATCAGTGACCGGGGGGATATAGTCCCCGGCCCCAGACTGAGAGCTCCATCCCTGGATGGCACAGGGAATTCTCAGTGCCTCTTCCAGGAAAGCCTCCATGGGAGCACAGTGAGTGCTCACACCCAAGTCTGTCCAGTTTGCTTTGCATCATTTTTTGCCAGCCAGGGAATTTCCCAATTAGTGGACAGACAGTATTTTGCCTGACCTTGCAGAGAATCAAAAAGTAACACGTCCCTGATGCTTGTCAGGGTGCAACTGGAACCAGCAGCTGTGACACCACAGGAAGAGCACCCCTCTCTATACTGTCGCCTGTGTCCCAGCTGTCCCATCAGCTCACAGCCTGACATCCTGTGATTACCATCAGCAAAGCCCCATGACTTTGGCACATCCCCAAAGCAGGTCAGTCTGGGTGGGCTGAATATACTGCAAGGACACTGTCACCTGCCTTGGCCTCTCGCGTGCCAAATGTTTGCTTACAGTGTTTGGATTCACCTTTCCAAGGGCCTGCAGGGATGTGTGGGGACACCTGTGTGGAAGGATGTTCTCTGGAGAAAGCCCCGCACTCAATGTAGTTGAAGAAACTCACACCTGCCCACATGTCCACTGTGAGTCATGTCATGTCATGTCATGTCAGGTCATGTCAGGTCATGTCATGTCATGTGTCTCCCATGTCAGGAGCAAAGGCACTGAGAGATTGCAGGGTGCAATCTGGGGGTACCTCAGGAGATAAGGGCCCTCTCCTACCTGCCAGCCACCATAGCCATGATCCCAAGGCCCCTCACAGCTTCTCCCTGACTCCCTGGCAGCCCAGGACCACCAAGCTGAGCACCTTTCTTCCCCCACTTCCCAGCGTGCCCTCGGACCAGGACAGGTCCCTGCTGGAGAACCAGAATCCCACATGTGAGACCAAGGCCCAGAGAGCTGCCGTGTCCCCTCTCCTCCTGCCCAGTGATCTGCACACCTTTAGTGTCCAGCAGGAGTAGGGGAACGGAGGGATGCTCCACACAGCTCCCCAGACAGCAAAACACCAGGTGTGGGCTGAGAGTGGGAGACACAGACTGGGAATGTGAAGCTAAACTGGGAGCAGCAGGATGAGCAGATGGGCAGCAGTAGCAGCGTGAGGGAGAGTGGCTGCGCAGCAGCACAGAACGGAGGTGCAAAGGGTCTGGCCCAGCCCCAACCTGCACAGCTCACAGAGCTCTCATCACTCTTGGAGAGCTTTTTATTAAGATGTAAATAAAACCATCCCTGCAGCCTGGAGATGTGGCCATTTGGATGCCACCTTTGGACCTTCTCTGTGGCACAACGAGGAAGCCCCTGCCTCTATTGGGAGTGTAGTGAGCACACTGGAACATGTTCCAAGCACTGTAATTGCCCAATAAAACCGTGTTTCTTCACCATCCAGTTGAATTAGTGCCTGCAATATGTTTGAAAGCTTTATAGCCCAGTTAATTGTGAGGCAGTAACAGGAAGGGGCATTATGGCTTTAGGAACACAAGTTGCATCTGTATTTAATGATATTAAACTGTAAGAAGCCTCCATTCGAATAAAGCAATGGCTACTGTAGTGTCTATAAAAGCAACAATTTCCGTGTTCAGCAGAGACACTGAGCTTGGGTGTAGCAGAAGCAGGGACACCAGTGCCTGGGGCAACAACCTTGCCCAGTTCCTGTGGCCATTCCCTGAACCCCAGAGACCTGTCAGGCAATGTGTGTACCTGCCCCAGCAGCCTGTTCCACACACAGGCTGTGATCCCACCATTCTCCAGCCAGTGATGTCCCATATCCCTCTGAAGGGAACCATCCCCATCCTGGTGACTACACAACTCACCTTCCCTGCAGGTTCTCACCACCACCCTGAAACTGGGACTGGGGATCTGCCTGTGCCTCTTTTTCATGCCTAGTGAGGATGGAGAAGCTTCTTGGGGAGTGGGAACCAGAGCATGAGTATTCATGTGTGAGATGTCCTCTTTGTTTTCATTAGGAGGACACAGATTTGGGGCTGGGGAGGGTCCAGGGCAGCAGAGCACTGAGAACAGCCCATGGCGGTTCTCCTGGGCTCAGTGAGGTCCTTGCTTGGCACCTGCAAATGGTTCTTCTTGGGAATCTCTCCTTTCTCCAGTCACAGAGTATCTGGAGGAACCTCTGGATGGATTAGGGATGAAGAAGCTGAACATCCCAGATGGTGATGACGAAACATCTCTGGAGCCACCGTGAGGGGACACGTGAGTATTGAGGAGCTGGACCTGCACAGCATCTCCCACACCTCTAGTCTTGTGCTGGCAGGAGCGAATTTCAGCTGGATCATGGACCACCCCACATCATGGATCCTTGCCCCAGAGAGTTTGGTTCACCAGGCAGGGGCAGATGGGACAGAAAGACCCTCCAAGGAGGAAAGCAGTGGCTGTGGTTAGTGGTAGGTGAGCTGTAGTTACTTCATTGGGTCTTCACAGACCATCCCACCCCTCCTTACACCCCAGTCACTGTGCCCAGCCATCCATCTATCCAACCCCTGTGCACCTCGATGCTTGGACACACAGAGGTACCACTAGGGCAGAAGGGCCTGAAATATGGCTCAGGACCAGTGGTGGCCATGGACAGAGAGCTACAGCTCCATGGCAAAGCACAGAAGAGAAATCCAGGGGCACAAAGAAGGTCCTGGCCAGAGGCACTTCTTCCTTCCAAGCTAGAGGAGAGCAATCCTGTTCCTTCAGAGGCTCAGTTATCCCTGCAGCAAGCATGAGACCACGGACACCAGCTCCCACAGACCCACACCTGCTGAGGTTGGCCCCTTGGGCAACCCTGGCATGCCTGGCGTGAGTCATGAGCATCCTTCAACAGGATTCCAACAAGTAAGGGCCAAGAACCAAGGTCAGGCCAAGAGCCCTGACTGGATGGAAACCCCTGAGAGCACCAGCCCCTGCATTGCAAAAGCCCTGGCCCCATTCTTTGGGTGCAAAGGGTGATTATTCAGCACCTGCACAAGGGGGTGGACAGGGAGGTGACAAGCCTGTGACTCCATCCACCGTTGTGTTGGCAAGTACATCAGCTTGAGATTAATTCAAAGTGCACGTAGGGAAGTGAGTTGCCAGCAAGTTAATTTAGAATTAGATATGCAATCAATGGAAAATTAATACAATTAAGTTTCAAATTGTCATTTAATAAAACACCTTTTTGCAAGTGGAATATTAAGTGGGACATAAATGCTGAGACGCTGCTGGAATGTGCTGCTCCCAGCCAGGGAGGCGTCTGTGCCTGAGAACTGTGCACACACACTCCCTTCACCACCATAATTCGTTAGACAGACTCTAATTATATATTTATAGTTTACAGAAGTTTGAGCTAATTGCGTGATGCCTCTCGGAAGCCACTGCAAGGCCCTGCTGCTGTTAATGGGGCGTTGGTTATTGCTGGCAGACCAGTGGCTCTGCTTCAGAGCGGGCTCAGCAGATCTGCTGGGAAGAACATGCCTCAAATCTCCCTGCCTGACACGTTAACTGCATGCAGGGACGTTTCCACTGACAGTACAGCCAGAAAACGGAGTGGAAAATACCCCAATTGCTGTTTTACATGAGGGATTTGGAGAGAAAACGTCCCTTCTCCAAAGTGATGTGCACAGGCCAAGCCCAGAGCCCAGACATCAGAGGACAATGAGGGGACACCAAAAACTGCTCCCAGAACTGTTACAGGACCCATTATAAGAGGGTTTTCTTGAGCCACGGGGTGAGCACTGGTATTTGGGTGAGCAGGCACCATGAGGCGTGTGCAGGGGGAACTGAGAGTGCTCAGGGACATGTGGCTTCGTGGGAATGAGGGAATGGACACAAGCAAGGGAAGGGGACATGGAGGAAGGACCACGGCCCCAGCAGCCCACGCACACCTCGAACCTGCATGATTTAGCTCAGATCATCTCTCAGCCTCCCTCTCCACTGACCTGAAAGCACTTGGGCAGAGACCCAAGGCTCCCTGACAGCTCCCTGAGAAGATTGTTAGTGCCACCAAATCTGACAGATCCTTAATTGAGCTGTTCAAGTTTTCACCTCTGGTCTGACTCATCCTAGTGACTGTTTTTACCACAAGTTTTTCTCTATGTGCTGCCCTCACCCTGCCTCTCATCAGCATCATTCTCCCAAAGCGAGGTTCCTGCACTGCTGGAAGGTCACCTGGTGCCCCTGCCCCTCGCTGCCCAGGATAAGGCACATTGTTCTGCCCTTCCTGCAGCTCTTTTCTGTCCATCTCCCATTTTGTCAACACGTGGCCAGAGGATCCGGTCACACACTCTGAGCAGGGTATGGCCACACACGGTGCTGGACTGGGCATCAAGCAGGGCAGCTGCAGTGAGGAGATGCAGGTAACTACAAGCAATTGCCTGTTTGGAAAGATGCACCATTGAATCTCACTGGCACAGCCTGCACGGAGCCTTGAGCTGGCAGGAAGGCACCTCAACGTGTGTGAGTGGGAGAACAAACCTCCGCAGGTCTTGTGGGACGGAGATTGACACCGTAATGCATTCAGTGTTTCTGGGGTAAGTGACTCAGAGCCCGTCTGTGCATCACACACCCCCAGCCCCGGTGCCACGGGACCCACAGCAGAGGGACCTGCACCCTTGGCACCTCCCAGAAGGGCTGTAAAATTAGAAACTGAGAGTCAGGGAAGCATCATCCTTGCTGTGGGTTTGTTATGTGTATCCCAGAAAGAGATGAAGCTAAACACATTATTAGGTTAAATAAAAATCAAATGCATCCTAGAAAATGTTTTAAAATTTATTGTCTAATTAAGCTATTAATTTAATGGTCTTTCTTATTTGGATTGGAAGTTCACATAAGCCCTCATCTCCCTTTATTGAAAAACATGCTCATCATACGCAGTCATTATGCATTTTCATAAACATTTGATGAACAATAACTGTGAGAAACATAAAATACTGTTTTTGTCCTTCGACTGTAATGGCCATATGGAGATGTGTTGTGCATCGGAGTCAGCAGTTGTGGCACATCCTCATTAATAACAGCACTTGCTATTTTTACTGTTTACAGCACAAATGCAGCCCTTTATGGGAAGGAAGAAGGGTTTAATCTGTAGGGCCTTTGCAGTGATTTGTAGGAGAGATGCTGTGCCCACATTCCTCTGTGATTCAGGGAGAGCTATCATTACTCAGTATTCTGGACAGCTCTCCTACAAGATGTCAATTTATGTGTAAGCAGAGTAAGGTGGTGGCTGGGGACATCTCAGGCCTCCCCTCCTGCACACACACACATGACTTCCTTAGGTTTGCAAAGAAAATATTTTCCAAGGCAATGAAGTGAGGTCTGACCCTGGAAACAGCTGCTGGAAGGCTGGTGGCTGAGTAAGCACATCACTCTGGCCAAGACATCCTTGACACAAACCAGTGGCTTGCACATGTGTCTCCTTCTTCCTGTGCTCACCAGCCTGGGGATGGAGCCATTCCCTTGGCCTCCCCTCCCTTCAGCTGCCCTGAGTCCATTGTTGACATGGAGAGGACCATGGAGCTGCTGTGAGGAGAGGAGGCTTGGCCAGGGTGGGTGATAACCATCCTGCAACCAGGCTGATGCACACACAGGTGCTCTGGGGTGGCTGCCAGCCAGGGGGACACAGCTGGCTCTGGGCTCTGCTGGCAGCAGGCTCAGCTCAGAGTTGTACAAGGCTGAGCAGACCCACACCCGTCTCCAGCCTCAGCACCAGGGGCTGAATGAGATCACTCCAGCTCCTCCACTCCCCGGCTGTGGTTCAGCTCCCACTGACCCGGGAGATCCCAGACAGGAGTAAGGACACTACTGTGCTCCCTTGGGATGGATTTTACTGTAAGTCTGGAGTGCAGAGCTGGGAGCCCTCCCTAAGGGGTTCCTGTGGCAGCAGTGCCTGTACCTGCTGTCTGCAGAAGCACCTGTAGACTGAATAGAGACACCTCAGATCACAGCCACCCCTTGAAGGTGCCCATGCCCAGAGCATTCCAGAACCTGAGGCATGGAAGCTTTGTCTGGGAAACAAGCAGTTATGTACCAAGGACCAGTCTGGACCCCATTTCTCCATTCACTTCCAAGTCTGAGGAAGGATGCAGTTTGCACCAGAATGACACAATGAATCAGAGGAGGCAGGAGGATAACCAAAATCACAGCAAAATATGCCACCTCCTCTTCTCCCTCCCGACAAAACACCCAGATCTCCTGCCCACAGGAGGCTCAGGAGCATCAAACAGTCCATCAGGAGAGTCTGCAAAGTCTGCAGATGAATGTCCCAGGGCTCGGATGCGTCTCTCTTACCGTGCAAAGCATTAATAAAGTTTCTCCCAGGCTAGGACACGGATTCAGATGCAACACTTGCCCTTCAGTGCCGAGTCCCGGGCCAGTGTCGGTCCTGCGTGGATTTACGGCTCCCTGCACTCGTAAATGTCGGCCCCGCAGGTGATGGATGGCAGAGCTGCAAGCGCTCGCCCACAACTTCGGGAGATTTCTTTATTTTTTTCTGCTCTTTTACAACAGCCATAAACCAGCTGCTGATTAGTGATGGGTCTTAAAACTTTAGGCAAAAGCTGTTGAAATCAGCTTTAAGTGTTAAGCTTCTCCCAAAGCAGAGCAGCTTAGCGTTCCCCTTTTGCGGTCACATGTGTGACGTGTGGCCCTCTGAGCTGCTGCCACTCCAAGGGCAGGACCAGGCAGGTCAGGGACCATCCCTGCCCTCCCTCATGGCACAGGCAGCAGATGTCCCCAGACACGTCCATGCCTGTGGCCCAGGGTCCCACATTGTCCAGGCTGTGCCACACAAAGGGCAAAGCCCGCTGTGCTCTCAGACCCTGGGAGAGATGTGACGGATAGGACAGAGTGAAATGATGGGCACTGCCACCTCTCCCAGCAGGGCAGAGGGTTTCCTCCATCTCATGATTGTCATGGGGGCTGGCTGCTGCTTCCCAGCCTTGATCAAATGGTCTCAGATGATGAATAGAACCAAGAAGGACATGGAGTGAAAAGGGTTGTGCTGGGAGAACCTTCCCAACAGGACAGCGCTGAGGACCTGACAGGACTGGTGACTGCTGTTTGTAGCGAGTGGGCGACTGCAATTGTTTCCTTCAGTGTTCATTAAGTATCAATGCTGAGGCCACAAAGCTGCAGGAGAATTTGCACAATATGCTGTAGAACATGGGTTCACATTCTGGGACAGGAAATCCTCTTTTGGTGAGTCTGACTGCTCACAAATCCTGGCTTCCTTCCACCCATGGCCGAGTCCTTGTCCCCATCCCTGTTTCCATACTGACCTTTCCTTGGCTGCTGCATGGGATGCAACTGCAGCCTCACCAGGCAACCACAGCACCTTCAGACACATTTGAGATTGTGCTCCTCTGCCTTCTTGGTTCTAAGGGGTTTGCAGGGTATACAGTCCTTCTTCCCACTTCACTCTGTGGTGGGTTGGCTCCATCACTGCCCTCCTCAGCTGGTCAGGGGAGAGGAAATACGGTGGAAGTTCTGTGGATAGAGACAAGGGCAGAGACAGATCACTCACCCATTACTGTCACAGGCAAAACAGTTTAATGTATTGCCAATCAAATCAGAGTAGGGTAATAAGAATGAAGCCCAAATCCTGAAACACCTTCCCCACACCCCTCCCTTCTTCCTGGGCTCAGCTTCACTCCTGGTTTCTCCCACTGTTTCCCCCAGCAGCACAGGGAGACAGGGGATGGGGTTGTGGTCCCCATCACGCTCAGCTCTGACACTCCTTCCTCCCCAGGGGAGAACTCCTTAAATTCCTCCCCTGTTCCCACAGGAGTCCCTCCCATGGGGTCAGTCCTTCAGGAATAGGCTGCTCCACAGGGTCACACGTCCTGCTGCCTCTGTCACCAATGGGTACAGCAGTGGCTCTGTGTCAGAACCAGCTGGCATTGGTTCCACTGGACATGGGGGAAGGTTCCAGCAGCTTCTCACAGCAGCCAGCCCTGCAGCCCCTCTGCAACCAAAACCTTGCTACACAAACTAAATACCGGGAGGGAGGGAGGGAGGGGTGGTCAGTGACTGGCTAGAGAGCAAGTGTGACATTTTGGGTACATTTCCTGTAGGTGATATCCACCCTCCTGCCCTCCCACTGCCCCTCCCCATCCCACATTCGGGCTGAGCAGGGCAGGTGTCATGCTCTGACCTGCAGGTCCCCATCACTCCCTGCAGGACCATCTGTCCCACATCGGCGCTGGGCACGTTCCCTCCCTGCTGCTGTTTCTCTCAGGAAGAGAAGTTAGTGAAGATTTATCATAGCACTAAACCTCAAATTGAGCACATTTGAAAGAGGAACAATTTATTCATCAAAAATACAGCTTCATTTTATCTGCAATTATTCTCAAGTTAAGGCTCCATTCAGCAAGCATTTGGCTGAATAAACAGCAACTTTTTATGTATAAACAATCTCATTTTGACATTCCATCACACAAACAAATGCAGGAGGATACAGCCCACCCAGAGATCATTCAGAAAGTTCTCTGGATGTTTTTTCTTTTCCAAAGTGCAGTTCTGGGGGAGTAGGTTGGGGGTAGCTCTTCCAGTCTTGCCTCTGACCAATGTGGAAGGACCAGCTGAGCATCCTGTGGGGCAGAGCAGTCACCAACAGTGGGGTTCATCGGTTCACAGGTTATTCTGAGTTGGAAGGGACCCACAGGATCATCGAGTCCAACTCCCAAGTGAACGCCCACCCAGGGATTGAACCCACAACCCTGGAGCCACGGGCACCACACTCCATCCATCCAAGCCTCCCACCATCCAGACCATGTCACTGAGCTCCTCATCCAGTCTTCTCTTAAACACTTCCAGGGATGGCGACTCCACCACCTCCCTGGGCAGCCCATTCCAATATGCAATTACTCTCTCTGTGAAAAACCGCTTCCTAACGTTAAGATTAAACCTCCCCTGGCGTAGCTTGAGGCTGTGCCCTCTCGTTCTGGTGTCGTCAGCCTGGAAGAAGAGGTCTACACCCATCTGGCTGCAACCTCCCCGCAGGTAGCTGTAAACAGCGATGAGGTCCCCTCTGAGCCTCCTCTTCTCCAGGCTGAACAACCCCAGCTCCCACAGTCACTCCCCATAGGGCTTGTCCTCCAGTCCTTTCACCACCCTTGTCGCCCTTCTCTGGACCCTCTCAAGCAGCTCAACATCCTTCTGAAACTGGGGAGCCCAGAACTGGACACAGCACTCAAGATGTGTCTGACCAGCGCCGAGTACAGGGGAAGGAGAACTTCCCTAGTCCCACTGACCACACTGTTCCTGATGCAGGCCAGGATGCCATTGGCCCTCTGAGCCACCTGGGCACACTGCTGGCTCAGACTGAGTTTCTGACATTAAAAGAAAGAGAGAATCCCAAAGAAGAGACCTGGCTGCACAAACACAAACAGAACTGGCCGGGATGCTTTACCATCAGCATCAGCCTCTCAGTAGGGCATCCCAAGGGAAAAATCAGAAATACAGGACTGTGGGAAGTTACTAAAAGAGAGTATATGAGGTGCACAGCAGCTAAACATCCTGCTGCAAAGGAACCACAGGACAACAGTAAAAGACTGATATTGCTGCATCAGAAGCACTTTAGTGTCCTGAAAATCAAAAAGGAATCCTATAAAAATGGGAATGAGGGTATCAGGATGAGTGTAAAGGGAAAACTCGAATGCATGGGGGTAGAACGAGAAAGGGAAGGAGCAGAGAGAGACACAGTTAGGGAGGGTCATAAAAGACAACAAAAGGAGTTCCAGAAATATACCAGAAGAGTGAGCATTCATGTCTGGTGATGAAAAGAACCCAAGTGATTATACAGAGATGTGAACACTGACATGGCTGCACAGACCAAGGCTGCATCCAGTGCCCAGAGCAATCCGCATTCCAAGAGATGGGCCTGAGGTCAGCGATTGGAGGGAAGCAGGGACAGGAGACTGAGATAAGCTCAATGTATATGAGTGGTCAGGAGTCAAGAAAAATCGCCCTGGAAAATGTAAGCAATCTCTGAACAATTAGCAGCAGTTTGTGACAAATTTTGAAGGCTTGGGGGATCCTGGGGAAGTGCAGAAGACTATCTGTGAAAAATAAAAATAAATAAATAAAGGAAATTAAAAGTTTTGGGAGTTACAGGTCAACCAGACTGTCTTCAATTCCTTGAACAATTGTGGAACAAATTATTGAACAGTCCATTTGTAAACACCTAGAGGAAAATAATGTAAAAAATAAATAAAGGAAAATAACCATCCAACACAGTCTTACCAGAAATAAATTATGTCAGGGTGACCTAATTTCCTCCCTGCCAGGGTCTAGAGGAGGAAGAAGCAATGGTGGATGTGACACGTTTGGCAAATCCTCTGGTGCTGTCCTGTGGAGCATCCCCCTAAACAGGCCAGGAAGCACAAAAAAATTAAAAATGAGGCATTTAGTGCCATGGTTTAGACAATGGGTTGGTGTTGGGTTACAGGTTGGACTCGATGATCTTCAAGGTCTCTTCCAACCTTGCTAATACTGTGATACTGTGAAATGTGATGGGTAAAACTGAGAGCAAAAAAGTGCTCAAAGCAAAGCTGGTGGGCTGAGACCTGGGGAGGAGGGCGCTGGAGGGTCTGTCCAGGGGAGACTGGACACCTTTTTTTCCTACAGCATGGCTGGTGGGCATGTCAAAATGCAAGGTTGACACCTCTGTGGTCCCCAAAGGCACCAGGGATCCCCAGTCCCTGAGAGTCACTCAGTGGAGCCAAGTTTCCCTTGTGAAGGAGTATAAAGGCTTCTTCAAAACACCTGCAAGCTAAAGCAATTCCTCTTAACTGGACATTTCAGGTGATGGGAGGTGCACGGCTTTGAGTAAAGCCTCACCTAAAATAAATATATATTTATACATATTCAGATTAAAAGAATCTATTATTATTTATTTATGGTTCATGCACTAAATTAAAATGGAGTTTCTCCTCCAGCCCCACTCTGAAGCCTCCTGGTTTCAAGCAATGACCGGCAGCAGCTTCAGCTCTGTGGGGGCTGTGCTGCAGCCAGGGCTGTGAATCCCAGGCAAATGCAATGAGGGGTGATGGGGTGTAATGGAGCCCCCAGTTTAAACTGCTCCAGCACAAACCAGCAGGAACCATCCAGCACCTCAGGGAGCAGAGACGTGACCTCCAGCCATTCAGGAGAATGGTCCTGTCTGGACAGCTCCAACCAACAAGTGTTTGAGTCCACCCTGCAACCTTTGCTTCCCTCTGTTCTCTGCCAAGACATGAGAAAATACCCTGTTTTCAGAATAAAATAGTGCAGAAAACCAAAATGCCACAATTTTGGAGTTCAGCATCGTGCACAGCCCCTCGGCCTGAAGAAGTTTGACAGTTTGGACTGGGAGGAAGGTGTGATGCTGCAGTGTTTCTTTGGAAAGGGGGGGGGGAAAGGAAAGGAAAAAGGATAGCTTTTATTTTTAGAAGTTTTAGCAGCCAAATTGTTGTCAGGCCGTCTGTGTGCTGCTGAGCAACATGCAGTGCTGGGCACAGCCAAGAAGAGCTTTCTCACAGAGCCAAATGTCGCGATAAAATCAGCTTTCATCAGGATCCAGTACCTTTCATGGAAAAAACAAAAGCCAAATTTTGGGAAAATTGTCTATTATTTATCTTTTTTGTTACTGTGATCCCTTTATGGCTGGAGAAATATGGTATTGAGGCTGAACTGCTGTTTTCTTAGGGAACATGTCACATTTTGATGTCCTCTGGTGAGGCTGGATAGGTAAAGGAGATCTGGGATTTTGGTTCTCTTCTATCACCCATCTTGTCTCTTTTTTGCTGTCCATCCTCTGCAACCAGAGAAGTTTCCAAAAGAAAACAAAACTGTATTCTTATTTCTTTTTGTTTTCTGGTTTTGAACATTTGCCCCATTTTTCCAGGGCTCAACACTGTCATTACAGACTCAGCACTGCTGAGGTTGGGGAACCTCTGGAGATGCCCAGGCAGGGTCACCTAAACCTGGATTCTCTGGGCCACATCCCACGGCCTTTTGCATATCTCCAAGGATGGAAAGCACTTCTTCTCTCATGATGAGCTCCAGAGGTTTAACCATCTTCACAGCTCAGTCTCCAGTAAGACAACATCGGTCCTGTACTGGGGAGTCCACAGATGGGTGCAACACTCCAGATGCCACCACGCTTGTCATTAAAATAAAACTGGTCCCCCTGTAATTCTTGCATCAGAAAACCAGGCTGTGAGACCTGCAACTGTCCTGGAGAGACACTCACAAGCACAACTGTACCCGTTTCTGCCTGGCTGTCAGTGCATTGGAACACTGCAGCATGGCATGGGGGACTCTGGGGTGTGGGAAGGGGCAACCCCTCAGCCAGGGCCAGCCCAAGGGGGGTCCTGCAGGAGCCAGGAGGGAGCAGGCACAGGCATGGGCTGTAGGGATTTTGCTGAGCCTGTGTCCTTGACACTGACACCCAGGCATGTCCCAGGGAGAATTTGTTGCTTCAGATTCCTTATAAATGTCAAGTCAGTGTGTGATAGATGGGCTGGGAGCTCCTTCTAGGATGCTCTCCACAGCAGCTCTCGGGAGCAGCAATAAAATACCATTGCCACTTAGGCTGGGATGAGGCACATGGAGGAGGGCCTGCCAAGGAGCCTTTTTGGGGAGCCCTTCATCATCCAGGCACCCTGGGCCACAGCAGGGACAGGGCTGATAGACCCACCTTGGTCTCGCTCGGCACGGCACATGCCCACATCCCTCCCTCCTCCCTCCACCTGGGCATGTGTGTACCCCAACAAACACCCCTCACACACCCACACACACACTGTGTGCACTGCACGGGCTCATCCCTGCACACCCACCCCTGCAGTGGCACTGCTGGAGCTGCTTTGGAGAGCTGCCATACCCCAGGACATGTAAACAGGGGCCAGCCTGGGTGTCCCCAACCCTCCTGCCCCCTCCCAGCACCTGCAGGAGCCCCAGCAGGGAACAGATGCAGCCACCCAGGGTCAGCCTGGCCCCTCGGTGCCACCTGCCTAGGTGTCCCCAAGGGCTCCTTGGGGACCTTGTCAAGTCCTGGCACCTCGGGAATCCCACCCAGGTTATGGGAGAGCTGAGCACACCGGTCCCCTGTGCACCCCACTGCCCGAGAGCCCGGGCGGGACCCCGGGACACCCCGGCTGGAGAACAGCGGGAACACGGACAACTCGAGTCTCCAGGAGCACAGAAGCGCCCCGGGGGCTGTGCCCAGGGACGGGCCGGGGGAGGCCGCGGCAGAGGCTGGAGAAACCCGAGGGGCTGCGGCCGGAGAAATTCGCGGGAGTTGCCGCTTCCAGAGCGGTTCAGACCCCGGGGAAAGGGGACGGGCAGCAGGGCAGCAGCGGGCGGGTCGCCGAGGGTCCCTCAGCCCCGCGGGGTCCCCGGGCCGGGCTCGGACCCAGCGCCGAGCGGAGCCGCAGCGTCACCCAGCGGCCGAGAGGCGACAGCGCCCGCCCTGTGCCGTCCTTCCCCTCACGGATGGCGGGACCGCCCGGGCTGCAAAGGGCCTGTGGAAACCACCTCGTCCCACCCCCTGCTACGGGCGGGGACATCCCCCACTATCCCAGGTAGCTTCTCTGAGCAACCTGTCCCTGGGTCTCCCCACCCTCACAGCCAAAAATTCCTTCCCAATATCCCATCTGACCCTGTTCTTTTCCAGTAAAAGTCATTCCCCTTGTCCTGTCATTCCAGGCCCTTGTCTAAAATCCCTCCCCACCTGTCTTGGAGCCCCTTTAGGCTCTGGAATTCTTCTCTTCTCCATCTGAACCCCCACAGCTCTCCCAGCCTGGCTCCAGAGCAGAGGGGCTCCAGCCCTTGGAGCATCTCCAGGGATTCCTCTGGACTCTCTCCAACAGGTTCCCCAGCACACTCCAACCCACAGCCAGCCCCAGCACACCCACCTGCCTGCCCCATCTGCCCCCTGAGCACTGCACAGCCAGGAACCGCTTCCTTCACCATGTGCTCCCCAAAAAAACCTGTCCAGGCTGCATTTGCTTTCTCAGGTGAGTGATGTGACCCAAAGCAGGGCAGGAACGTCTCCTGAGGATCATCTGGGTGCTCTGACTCTCTGCTCCAGGACACAGGTGAATCCCCCTCCCAAGGGATGAGCAGCCTCTCCCTGACCACACGCAGGTCCTGGTGTGTCTTTGGCCACTGGTCATCCCCTTGATGGAGGAACAGAGTCAGCAAAGCAGGGACAAGAAACGCACACGGGTAGGTTGTTTGAGCTCTTTTTCTGTTTCTGGGCAACAAATACAAATCTGTTCTCTCCAAAATCCAGGGGAAAGGAGGTGTCACTGTGGTCCCCGGAGGGAAGGAGAGGAGAGCAATCCAATCCCACATCAAGTTTGATGATGATTTCTCTAAACTTACATTGGATAAGATTCATGTCTTAAATTTAACCTGTTTTTTTTNTGAGCTTTTTTTCTGTTTCTGGGCAACAAATACAAATCTGTTCTCTCCAAAATCCAGGGGAAAGGAGGTGTCACTGTGGTCCCCGGAGGGAAGGAGAGGAGAGCAATCCAATCCCACATCAAGTTTGATGATGATTTCTCTAAACTTACATTGGATAAGATTCATGTCTTAAATTTAACCTGTTTTTTTTTAACCATTAATTAGCTGTCTTTAATAGGAAAAAAAGCCCTAAAAAACTAGAGACATTTGGAGACAAAAAAAGTCTAAAACTTTGAAATTACTTAGATCCAATCTCCTTGCACAGCTGTTTCTTCACAGGTGAATTTGGTTGGCCTTTGGCCTCAGCATTTGGGGGCTTCCTAGAGGAGTGACTCATGACATCCCTGTGGAGTGCTGGGGGGTCCCTCCTGCTGCAGAGGAGCTCAGGACGTGGCACAGCCCACAAAGGTCCTTCTGCAGAGCTCCTCAAGCCTTGCAGGGATGGGTTAGCATCCTCCTGGCAATACTTGAGTGCAAGAACTCACAGAAGGGAGATGGAGTCACACCAGTCTCCAGCATGTCCCTTGTTAAAAGCAATGTCACACACATCCCTGAGCCAGCTGGCAATGCACAGACAGGCAGTAGCTGTTTGCTTTTGGGTTCCAGTAACCAGAGCTTGCAATAAGATCCCAGCTTCTCGTTTCCACCAGGTGGTTTATCTGGACTGTGCCAGGGTTGTTCTGGTGCAACCATAGGTGTGCAGTGTCTGCTGTGGACAAGCAGCCAGAGGATCAAAGTACCTCTAGGAGTGGGATGAGGTGATGTTCCAGCCATCCCCACAGGATGCAAGGCCACTGCAGTGTCTGCTTCTGGAATATCCATAGCTCCAGAAACAAGAAAAAACTTGGGAATATGCAGAGAAAATCACATGTAGTGGTGTTAACATCAGCCCTTGCACTGGCAGAGCCCAACCTGGCTGGAGCAGAGCTGAGAGTGGCTCTCAAAAGCACAAAAGCAAAAATGTCACAGTGAGGAACAACCTTTTCTGGGTCTGTCTGCCAAGTCCTGCCTGGATTCTGTCCAACTTTACTCTTTAGGCTTGAAATTTTCCATCTTGGAGTCTTTTTCTTTCCAAGTTCCAGTGCAAGGAGTCCCAGACAAAGGGACGGGAAGCGTTGGAGCTGGGGCAACCACAGACCCCGAGCTCTGCTGGGGGGACACTGCCCTTCACCAGAGCAGCAGATGAGATTTTTAAGAGCAAGCTCACTTTTTTCCAGCTGTATCAGCATCCTTAATGAGAGAGAATTACTTTGGCCTGCACTAAGGGAAAAAAAAAAAATCAGTCACTCCAGTGGAAAGCTGTCCCATCACCAGCTTGTGGAGCAGGGACTCAGAGTGTTGCCTTTTCCTGTCCCCAGGACAATCTGTGGGAATTTGGCCAGTGATGTTGAAAATTATTTGAGTTCTCATAAAGTTGGGGTGCGAGTTTGGTGGCATCTGCCAGCACTGCTCTCCCAGGCCCAGTGTTCCCTGTCTGTCCCCCATGGAACACTCTCCAGAGCTCTGGAGTGGGCTCCATCCTG
>WEKX01007954.1:102200-170832 GCA_013390025.1 Pitta sordida
GTACCCCAACAAACACCCCTCACACACCCACACACACACTGTGTGCACTGCACGGGCTCATCCCTGCACACCCACCCCTGCAGTGGCACTGCTGGAGCTGCTTTGGAGAGCTGCCATACCCCAGGACATGTAAACAGGGGCCAGCCTGGGTGTCCCCAACCCTCCTGCCCCCTCCCAGCACCTGCAGGAGCCCCAGCAGGGAACAGATGCAGCCACCCAGGGTCAGCCTGGCCCCTCGGTGCCACCTGCCTAGGTGTCCCCAAGGGCTCCTTGGGGACCTTGTCAAGTCCTGGCACCTCGGGAATCCCACCCAGGTTATGGGAGAGCTGAGCACACCGGTCCCCTGTGCACCCCACTGCCCGAGAGCCCGGGCGGGACCCCGGGACACCCCGGCTGGAGAACAGCGGGAACACGGACAACTCGAGTCTCCAGGAGCACAGAAGCGCCCCGGGGGCTGTGCCCAGGGACGGGCCGGGGGAGGCCGCGGCAGAGGCTGGAGAAACCCGAGGGGCTGCGGCCGGAGAAATTCGCGGGAGTTGCCGCTTCCAGAGCGGTTCAGACCCCGGGGAAAGGGGACGGGCAGCAGGGCAGCAGCGGGCGGGTCGCCGAGGGTCCCTCAGCCCCGCGGGGTCCCCGGGCCGGGCTCGGACCCAGGGCCGAGCGGAGCCGCAGCGTCACCCAGCGGCCGAGAGGCGACAGCGCCCGCCCTGTGCCGTCCTTCCCCTCACGGATGGCGGGACCGCCCGGGCTGCAAAGGGCCTGTGGAAACCACCTCGTCCCACCCCCTGCTACGGGCGGGGACATCCCCCACTATCCCAGGTAGCTTCTCTGAGCAACCTGTCCCTGGGTCTCCCCACCCTCACAGCCAAAAATTCCTTCCCAATATCCCATCTGACCCTGTTCTTTTCCAGTAAAAGTCATTCCCCTTGTCCTGTCATTCCAGGCCCTTGTCTAAAATCCCTCCCCACCTGTCTTGGAGCCCCTTTAGGCTCTGGAATTCTTCTCTTCTCCATCTGAACCCCCACAGCTCTCCCAGCCTGGCTCCAGAGCAGAGGGGCTCCAGCCCTTGGAGCATCTCCATGGATTCCTCTGGACTCTCTCCAACAGGTTCCCCAGCACACTCCAACCCACAGCCAGCCCCAGCACACCCACCTGCCTGCCCCATCTGCCCCCTGAGCACTGCACAGCCAGGAACCGCTTCCTTCACCATGTGCTCCCCAAAAAAACCTGTCCAGGCTGCATTTGCTTTCTCAGGTGAGTGATGTGACCCAAAGCAGGGCAGGAACGTCTCCTGAGGATCATCTGGGTGCTCTGACTCTCTGCTCCAGGACACAGGTGAATCCCCCTCCCAAGGGATGAGCAGCCTCTCCCTGACCACACGCAGGTCCTGGTGTGTCTTTGGCCACTGGTCATCCCCTTGATGGAGGAACAGAGTCAGCAAAGCAGGGACAAGAAACGCACACGGGTAGGTTGTTTGAGCTTTTTTTCTGTTTCTGGGCAACAAATACAAATCTGTTCTCTCCAAAATCCAGGGGAAAGGAGGTGTCACTGTGGTCCCCGGAGGGAAGGAGAGGAGAGCAATCCAATCCCACATCAAGTTTGATGATGATTTCTCTAAACTTACATTGGAAAGGATTCATGTCTTAAATTTAACCTGTTTTTTTTAACCATTAATTAGCTGTCTTTAATAGGAAAAAAAGCCCTAAAAAACTAGAGACATTTGGAGACAAAAAAAGTCTAAAACTTTGAAATTACTTAGATCCAATCTCCTTGCACAGCTGTTTCTTCACAGGTGAATTTGGTTGGCCTTTGGCCTCAGCATTTGGGGGCTTCCTAGAGGAGTGACTCATGACATCCCTGTGGAGTGCTGGGGGGTCCCTCCTGCTGCAGAGGAGCTCAGGACGTGGCACAGCCCACAAAGGTCCTTCTGCAGAGCTCCTCAAGCCTTGCAGGGATGGGTTAGCATCCTCCTGGCAATACTTGAGTGCAAGAACTCACAGAAGGGAGATGGAGTCACACCAGTCTCCAGCATGTCCCTTGTTAAAAGCAATGTCACACACATCCCTGAGCCAGCTGGCAATGCACAGACAGGCAGTAGCTGTTTGCTTTTGGGTTCCAGTAACCAGAGCTTGCAATAAGATCCCAGCTTCTCGTTTCCACCAGGTGGTTTATCTGGACTGTGCCAGGGTTGTTCTGGTGCAACCATAGGTGTGCAGTGTCTGCTGTGGACAAGCAGCCAGAGGATAAAAGCACCTCTAGGAGTGGGATGAGGTGATGTTCCAGCCATCCCCACAGGATGCAAGGCCACTGCAGTGTCTGCTTCTGGAATATCCATAGCTCCAGAAACAAGAAAAAACTTGGGAATACGCAGAGAAAATCACATGTAGTGGTGTTAACATCAGCCCTTGCACTGGCAGAGCCCAACCTGGCTGGAGCAGAGCTGAGAGTGGCTCTCAAAAGCACAAAAGCAAAAATGTCACAGTGAGGAACAACCTTTTCTGGGTCTGTCTGCCAAGTCCTGCCTGGATTCTGTCCAACTTTACTCTTTAGGCTTGAAATTTTCCATCTTGGAGTCTTTTTCTTTCCAAGTTCCAGTGCAAGGAGTCCCAGACAAAGGGACGGGAAGCGTTGGAGCTGGGGCAACCACAGACCCCGAGCTCTGCTGGGGGGACACTGCCCTTCACCAGAGCAGCAGATGAGATTTTTAAGAGCAAGCTCACTTTTTTCCAGCTGTATCAGCATCCTTAATGAGAGAGAATTACTTTGGCCTGCACTAAGGGAAAAAAAAAAAATCAGTCACTCCAGTGGAAAGCTGTCCCATCACCAGCTTGTGGAGCAGGGACTCAGAGTGTTGCCTTTTCCTGTCCCCAGGACAATCTGTGGGAATTTGGCCAGTGATGTTGAAAATTATTTGAGTTCTCATAAAGTTGGGGTGCGAGTTTGGTGGCATCTGCCAGCACTGCTCTCCCAGGCCCAGTGTTCCCTGTCTGTCCCCCATGGAACACTCTCCAGAGCTCTGGAGTGGGCTCCATCCTGGGCTCTCCCTCGTCCTGTAGTCCTGGGGTGGCTGTCACAGCTCTCGGACAGCAGAGCTATGGAGGTCTCTGGTATGAGGTCCAGCCATGGCTTAAATCCCTCCTGTGGAGACACGCTCCTTTTGACACTTCCTCAGGCAAAGAATTAAAAAATTGCATTTAAAAAACTTCAACCAGAAGAAACTTTGCATGTGCAAATTGAAGCCACACAACCACATGCAATAAAGATGGGATTCAGCCTTGAAAAAATAAGGTATATATAAAGGGTGAAAAAAAAATGCGTAGGCCAGCAAGGATCTGCAGCCATCAGTGAGCAAGGACATGTGAGTTGGGACATGGGGTTCAGGGCTCTTTGAGCACCCCCTGGCCCTGTGACACATCCCAGTGCTGTGGCTGGGACTGGTTCAGGGCAGAGCCTGCAGGGGGGATGGAAGGGGATAGGAGACACGGCAGATACAGAGCCTGGATGGGTGCAAATGGAGATGGAGAGCAGCGTCCAGCTGGTCTGTCAGTGACAGAGGACTTGCACATTGGCTGGGGAGGGAGGCACAGCCAGCACTGGCAGCCAGAAACTTCAGTCACTCTTCATTTTTTCTTAATTTGTCCCAGAAGGTCCAGCGTGCAAGCTGGAGGACAAGTCAAAGTGCCACTCAGTGCTACCTGCTCACAATTAAATGCATGGAAAGTTAAGAAGCAAAACTAAGTGACAATTGGACAAAGATAAGTATCAATCGTTCCTGAGAGCTGGAAATCAACCTGAACCAGCCCCAAACCCTCCTCCAGCCAGGAGCCATATCTGGCAGTGGCCATCCAGCCTCTGCAACCAAAGGGGCTCTGCTGGGGCTGCAGCAGCCCTTGAATCAATTAGATTTTGCTGAGACATCTCTGCTTCCCGAGGCTCAGTAATTAAGAGCCTATATTTAGAGAAATGAGCCACTACATTAATCAATAAGGAGCATCCAGGTCCTCGGGGGTAAGAGGGGCTTCAGTTGATCTGCTACAGCCTCAGCAGTGCTGCTCATCCCCAGGTCCATGATGTCTGGCTGCCCACCAGTTGCTGCAGGGAGTCCTGCCCCATGTCCCCAGCCCACTGAGGTCCTACATGCCACCTGGGAATCTTCAGCTCCATGGGCCTTCCCAGGGAATGCTCCCTGCAGGTAAGGGAGCTCCTTAGTAACATCACCTGGGAGGAAGCTGAAGGTCTGGGGGATGCTCCTGGCCAGCTGTACTCAGAGGCAGCCCCAGAGGACTCCCTGATTTAGGTCTCAGCAGCAGCAGCTCTTGAGAGGGGCAGGAGGGGCACAGCCAGTCCCCCACCACATGCTCCTGCTGTCCCTGCTGTCCCTGCCAGGGCTGACTCCTTCTGCCTCACACCCACCTCCTGGGGACCTGCACCCCTGCCCTGCCCAGGAGGCAGAGCCAAGCAGGCCCTTCCCCGCTGCTTTCCTGGGAATGTTTCTCTAGCACAAGGTGTTTAAATCATTTACAAAGGGCTAAAATAGAGCTGGCTCCCTTCCAGGTGCTCTGGCATCCAGGCTCCATAAACAACTCACCCGCCAAGGGAGTCAGACAGGAAAAAAGGCTTTTTATGTCTGTTCCCCAGGCTCCACTTCCATAAAGACCTTCCAGCATGATCCTTTCTCAGCTGTAAGAGCAGCAAAATTGCTTCAGGTCTCTGCTGATCTTCCTTTTCCCCAAGGCATACTTGAGGACATCTCACATGGCAACTTTCTACCAGTGGATGGAAAAACAGAAAGACCTTCTGCAAAAAAAAATCAGCTGATGTGGGAAGGCTGATGTGCTTTCCACTGCCTTGCTTATTTTCTAGATTCTCTTTCAGGGGCAACTTTTTTATTTTTTTTAACAGCATTGACCTTTATGGAGACAGGAATTTGGGTGGGTATTTTCTTATGGCTGTTGAGATGCACCAGACCCCCAGAAACTCACAGGGAGAATCAAGAGGATATTTACTTCTTAAGCTGCAAGTGATTGACCCTGGAAAGTGCCAGGGATCAGAACCCAGCCCAGATTTCAAAATCCCAACCATGCTGAGAGATGGCCAGTTCAGCTGCAAGAGGAGCCACCCAGCATCCCTGTCCTCTGCAGGGTCTGTGGCAGCTCTCAGCTCTTCTTCCCTGGTGCCCTCAAACCACAAGGACACTCCAGGAGCTGGAGCTCCCACCCTGTGACTCCTCAGGTGACCAGCAAGTCCTCAAAACTCCCTGCTCTGGTCCCATGGAGGACACGGAGAGCTGCAGCCTCCCCTGCCTGTGCTATGCTGGGATGGGGGTCACCTGCACCCCACTGCAGTGGCCAAACCTCCCAGGGCCTCTACAGCACCAGGTGGAAGGGGGAGGACACATTTCCCCAGTGTCCCCGGCTGTGGGAGGGCAGGCTGGCTCCTCCACCCCGCTGCCAGAGCAGTGCCTAACGTGAGTGAGCCAGAGCCACCTCCTGCAGGGTGACAGGGAGGAGCCACCCCATCCCCACATCAGCAGCGCGGAGATGCCCCTCCTAGGCGGGCAGGAGGTAGAAGCGATTTGGTAGCGCTGGTTCCGAGCACGAGTCGGGTGTGGGATCAGGGTGAGGAATACCTGAATCAGCACTGTCCAGGGAAATCCCAGAGGAGGGATCCTGGGAGCTGAGTGCAGCATGGATTGCTGGAGCAGGCAGGACTGGAGGGCTGGCAGAGCTGTGTGACAGTGAGGATGGAGTTCCAGCCTCGAGGATGGGGCAGAATTGTCCCTACCCCAGCATTGGACTGGAGGAAGAGGATGGTGATGGTGACTGGCACATCCTGTGGGTCCTGTGGCCATGCAGGTGAAATGCAGGAGAAGCGACCATCCCACGACTCTCCCTCCCAGATGCAGTGAGTGAGCGGCTGCTGTTATTCTTTGCCATCTGCTATTTTCGTGGTGTCAAAAAACCCTCTGTGTCAAAAAAGCCTCTGCTGAGCACCAGCCCATGAAATATGCATGGCATGGCCTCTCCTTCCAAAACGCCGTCTCCTCCCATGCCAGATTCCCTCCGTGACTCTGTCTCACATTCAAATATGTTTCTTCACATCTTCTGGCTTCTCCAGCCATCCAGAACCGCCTCTCCTGAATTTGTTCCTGTCGCTGGCACAGCCAGGAGTGCCCACTGGACTCTGACGCTTGTTACCCAGCCTGGGGCATGTTCCCTGTGTGGTTGTGCTCATGGGCTGGATTGGGCTTCTCACACCAGCTGCAGCCACCCTGACAAAGGGAGCAGATCACGACCATGCACCATCCCCTCTGTGTCAGCAGCATCTGCTTGGACACAGTGTCGATGGGGACAGTGGCCTGAAGGCATAAGGTCACCACCAAGGGAGGGTTGGGGGTCAGAGCTCTGCAAGGCCATTGTAGTGACCTGTGGGGATGGGACACGGTCCCCACAGCTGCCTGGAGCACCCCTTGTTGGTCTTCCTACCATCAGCAGGGCTGCTGGCTCTGGGATTTCCTTTTCTTTGAGTACCCCATCCCCAGAAAAACCCCATCAAATTTCACTTCCACCAAAAGGTGGCTTTTTTACATTTCATCGCCACGTTCTGATCTGAGACTAAAGTTGCTCCAGAAACTCAGAGCTGCTTTTGCACAAGCCCCCAGTCCCAGCCAGGTGCCGTGGGTGGGACTGCAGCACTTGGAAGATTTCCCTGCTAAGACCAGGAGAGTATTTCCCAAGGGTGACTGGTGCTGTTTGAGCCTCTGAAGGGGATTTTCTCTGTGGCACCTGGTTTGAACTGCAGCCCGAGACTTCACGTGCGTCATCAAGGCAAGGAACTTCGGGTGAATTATTTTGCTCTAAATAGCATGAAAGAGTTAACACATCACAGGAAATGTTTTGAAGGAAGTGGATGCTTTTCCAGAGCTTTGTACCCAGCTCTGTCAGGGTCATTTCCACTCTCTGACTGTCACTCTGGAAGGACAAAATGATCCCGAAGAAAACCTTGCAAATGAGTTCAGGGAATCCCTGGGATTTCACTGCTGGTTACACCAATGTCAGGGCTGGGGAGGGGAGGGAAAAACATTTGCAAGGACTAATTTTCGTTACGTCGTGCCTGCGCTGAGCATTCCCGGCACAAGATGTCACTGAGGAGCTGGGTTTAGGCAGCTCTGCCTCAGCCCGGAGTCATCCTGCGGGAGCCCCTGCAAACAGGCTGGAGAGGTGGGCACGGAGAAAGGACACGGTCACAGAGACAGGACGTAAACACAGAGAAGGGACGCAGGCACGGGGAAGGAATATGGGCAGGGATGCAGCTGTGAGGGCGCTGTGAAACAATCCTGCGAAAAGGAAGGGACGAATCTGATCTCTGCTCTCTCAGGCCAAGAGCCGGGAGCGTTTCTGGCCGCAGGGTGTCAAGGAGGGGCTGGATGATCTCTGGCTCTCAGAACTGGGTGTGCCAGGGAGGAACAGTTCAGGCAAATGCCTGCCAGGGGCAAGACAGGCACTCAGCCTTGCTTCGGAGGATCCCGAGGCCCTGCCAACCCTCTCTAAGGCTCCACGGAACAGGCGAAACTCAACAGCCCCAGCCCGCACCAAGGAATTCAGCCTGCTGCCTCAAGATCCCCAAGCAGGCAGCATCCATGAACCTCGACCAGATGAGTGAGGATTCATCTGAAACCCTCAGACTATTCATGCACAAACCAGGGGGAGCAAGGAGCTTGAACCATCTCTCTCATGACAGGTCCCCCCGGTCTGAGATCCCCTCCCCAAGGGTCTCCCAGCTCCAAGGGCTGGACACATCACAGCCTGCTCCGGTGCTCCCCCAGATACCCTCCCGGGACCATTCCAGGGCTCCCTTAGGACCTTCATCACTCTCCCAAGGTATGGGGCTCCCTTTGCCCCACTCCCAGCACTGCTCCAAGGAAGAAGGTTCCCTTCAGCCCCCACCCAGGGCTCCCCTCGAGCTGTACCTGCCCCTCCAGGCCCTTCCGAGGAGGGATGTTCCCCAGGGACGGGCCGCACCAAGAGGATGGGAACTAGGAAGGCACTGGGCTGGGGGCTGGCGGAGAGCGGGGCACTGGTCCCAGTACTGGTCCCGATGACGATGCCAGTCCCGATCCCGAACCCAGTGCCTATCCCAGCGTCGGTCTCTGTCCCAGTGCTGGTCCCGATGCCAGTCCCAGTCTCGGTGCCGGTCCCGTTCGCAGTCCCGCTGCTGATTCCGTTCCTGCTGTCAGTGCCTGTCCCGGCATCAGTCCCAGTCTCGGTCTTGATCCCAGTTCCCGTCCCGGTGCTGGTGCCTATCTCAGTGCCGGTACCCGCCCCATTCCCAGTCCCGATGCCGGTGCCCATCCCAGTCTCAGTGGCGGTCCCGGTGCCCGTCCGAGCGCCGGTGACGGGGCAGAACTGGGGCGTGGCGAGGCCGTGTCGGCGGGAGCCTCGGGGGCGGTGCCGGACGGGTGGCTCTTAACGCGGCGGCGGGCGGGTCCCCGCCGTGCCCATGGCTCTNACTTGTTTCGGAGGGTGCCGGGGGGGCTCTCGCTCCACAGGTGTCAGTTTCGGTCCCAAACTGAAACTTTCGCTTCGGGGGGGCGGCTGTTTTAGGGGATGCTGGCCTCAGTCCAGGTGAACTCTGGCTTCGGGGGTACGTACCCCTTTTGGGGTCAGGGAGTGTCGGTCCACGGCTGGGGGTTGCCCATTGCGGAGGTGTCAGTTCCCTTCCTGGGGGTCTCCGTCAGTCATGCGAGTGTTGGGAGGCTCTCGGTCCTGGGGTTGCCCATTTTGGGAGATGCCAGTGCTGGGTCGGGGGGGACTCTCCCTTTCGGGGGAGTGTATCTCAGGGGATTGCCCGTTTTGGGGGATGTCAGGGGGGTCTCTGTGCGAGGGGAGGGGGATGCTGAGCTGTGCCGCTGTCCCGCAGCTCCTGCAGCTGTGCCAGCGCGTTCTGGGGCAGGCGCTGTTCGAGCGGCTGATGAAGATGACGTTCTACGGACAGTTCGTGGCCGGGGAGGACCAGGAGGCCATCAAGCCGCTGCTCCGGAGGAACCAGACGTTTGGCGTGGGCGCCGTGCTGGATTACAGCGTGGAGGAGGATCTGGGCCCCGAGCGGCGGGACACGGGGTGAGCGCAGGGGTGGGACCCGCCCGGCCCCCTGCACACGGGAGCCGTCCCCCCCTCCCCGGGGGTATCCCTACCCCCATCCCTCTCCACACACCGGCCGCTGCTCCCCGCTGTCCCCGTCTGTTCCGCTTCCCCCGCCCCGCCGGCAGTGCTGTACCCCCACAAACTCTCCCATCTCTATTCACTGTCTTCTCTGGGATGCTGGACCCCTCATTCCATCTTCACCCTGGGCTGCTGCCAACCATATCCCCCTTTCCTCTAGTCCCAGTGGGATGGTGTCCCTCCCACCCCCCTGCACACACTGCGTTGCTGCCGCCCCCGTGGTTTCCCTTTTCCCACTCACTGGGGTGCTGCCCCCCATTCCTGCCCCCTGCATCCGCCACCAGACAAACACTGGAGTGTGCTACCCCACACTTCTGTGGACTCGATGATCTTGGAGCTCTTCCACACCCCACCACTTCCAACCCCTCAAACTGAGGGGTGGTGCCCCTCTTCCCGCACTCCACCCCCATCCTGGGCAGCTTTCCCTGACTCCTGCCCTCTGCCAACAGCGGGCACCAGCCCAAAGCTGCCGGTAACTTTCCATTATTCGCGCTCCAGTTCCGGCCAGCTGCACTATCTGGATCGATGGGCCCCTGGCCGGCACCCACCGTCACGGGGGTGGGCGGTGCCAACGCACCCATGACAAGGGTGGCCCTGCTGGAGGCCACAGGCTGGGGATGCCCCGGGCCTGCTTCCAGCTGGAGAGAGTCTGGCTGGCACATGATTGTTATGTGGTGTTAAAGACACAGCAGAAATGGCTCTTTGGGGTGGTTTGTGAATGGGGTGTGGGTCAGGGTGATGTAGGTACTGCTGCTGAGAGCTTTATCTCTGCTCCACACACGGGGGCTGCTTATCAGGGACTCCCATGTTCCATGGTGGGTGCCACTGCCCCTCGCTGCTGCTGGGAGACACAAAGGGTTTGTGTGTCCATGATGGGAGCAGGCAGTGTGTGAGGGCATGAGGGGTGGGCAGAGCCGTGCCATCCCAAACTGGGCTGCAAACTTCATATTTCTATGTAAAAGCTTTGGGGGAGTGGCTGTTTGAAAGGTGTGTAGCGGTGGTGTTCCTGCCCTGAACATGCAGCTGTAGTCTGGGCACAGTGTCCAGCATCCCTGTGGGGCTGAGCTGGCAGTGCCTGTGCCAGGCTGGCACTGCTGCCCTCTGTGCTTGGCTGTGCCCGTGCCAATGGCTTTCATGCAGTTGCCCACAGAAGACTTCCTCAGTCAGGCTCTGCCAGCCCCTGTATCCTGCTGGTGGGTGCCAGTGGTTTGTGAGCTGGCTGTGCTGGTGCCCTGCAGCAGATCTGGGGTGCATGTGTGGCACTCCTTGCTGGATGAGTTCTGCCTGTGCTTTGTGGGCCATTCACACCCAAGAGAGTTTGGCAATCCTGTAATCCCTGCAATCCAGACGCATCCCTGCCCAAGCTCCAATGGGATTTGTCTGGATATCAGGGAAAGGTTCTTCCTGCAGAAGAACAGAGTCCCCAGGGCATTGGTCACAGCCCCAGGCCTGACAGAGCTCATGGAACATTTGGACAATCAAGCACATGGTAGGATTGTTGGGGGTGTCCTGTGCAGGGCCAGGAGTTGGATTGTGGATCCCTTCCAACTCGGGACATTCTGTCGTTCTGTGAGTGCCATTCTGGAGGTCAGCAAGGGATGTCACAGAATGGGTACAAAGCCCAGGGTGGCGTTGGGAAGGTTGTGTTGGACCCTGCCCCTTGCCAACCATCGCTCTGGGTCCTTCTTGACTCTCTTTGGAGCAAAATGCCAAATTCTCAGTGCTTCTGCCAGGGCTGGTACTAAGTTGGGCTGCACATGGCTGAGAGGGGTGAGGAGTCTGGACTCATGGCTGCTGGACTCTGCAGCTGTGTCCTTTCCTTTGCTGAATCCTGCCAGGCAGGAAGCAGAGGCACAAACCAGGAGCAATCAGGGAGCGTTTTGGCCTTTTGGTGCCGTCTCCTGCTGCTCTTCTGTTGCCCCTCTTGCCCCATCATGGGCTGTGGGCACCTTTGCCTCAGGCTTTCCAGCTGGGAACAGCAATGCAACATGGGCAGGAAGTGACTTATCCTTCCTGCAGCAGGTTCCTGCCTGCCCTGCACAGGCTGCTTTCCAGGGCACTGCCAGCTTGTCTCAAGAGGCCTCAGCCACATGCCAAAGGCTGCTGCCAGGTTATAATGGCACAGCTGGAAAAGAAGTGCCCACAGGAAATGTAGCCTGGATGCTGCTCTGCTCCCAGGGCTCCAGGATGGGTGCAGTCCTGGTTGGGGGGGATGGGGGTGGAGAGGCAGCACTGAGGCTGGGCAGGGGCTTCTGGTGAAAGAAAGAGCCCTCCCCACAGTGGTTGTGGAGGTGGTTGTGGTCCCTTGGCAGCCTTGGGGCCGTTGTGGGCAGCACAAGACTGGAGATGGGTTGGGGTTATACTATGTAATCCAGGGAGGGACAATCCTGCCCTGAGCATTGTCAGATGCTGTTCAGGCTCTGCTCCTGGTGTGGACATCTGATACCTGCCCCAGTGTGAGATCACCATCCAGCCTGGCCAATCCTGCTCCCAGAACTGCCACCTCCCCTTCTGCTGTTCCCAGAGCTGTTGCAACCCCTGCCTGATGCTCTGTCAGCATGTCCCTGGGAACATGAGGCAGCTTCTGTTTGGCTTGAAGATCTCCCAGGAAGTTCTGGGGTGGTCCTGGGCTGATTTGTGCTGACAACTCATGCATGGAGCAGGCTGAAGGACTACTCTGCCAACAGCTTTGCTTTATTCCTACCTGCAGGATTTTAAGCACCACCCATAGTTCTGATCTGGACTGGATGTAACCACGAGTTTTTCCCTTGGATGTGGTGATTCAAGGACAACTTATTGCTGGTCCTGCATCCCCTTTGCCTGACCCATTTGCTCACACTGTGCTGCTGGCACCCTCCGTGTAACCTCCAGGGCCAAAGGGATTATCTCTGACAGCAGGACCTTTGTGCTACTCCTGAGATGGTTTATTTAGCCTGATCCAAAACTTCCTGAAAGCTCCTGTCTGCTGTGTCAGCTGGATTACCCTTCCCAGCCCTGTCAGGCTGTGGCAAGTCCTCATAACCTGCTTTAAGTGTGTGTGAGCTCCCAGGTCCTGAGCTCAACCTTGAGGTTTCTCCTTTCTGGAACAGCCTGCCAGGAGTGTTTGGGCAGGGCCTGGAGATGAATCCCGCTCTAGGAGACTTGCTGTCAGTTTGCAGAAGGGATGGCCACGTTCAAGCTGGGCTCAGTGGCACTTGGTGGGTGAGCAAATGACTTTGGTGGCCCAGACTAGTATGTATTGCAAAGTGAGCATCTGATGTCCAGGATGAAGTTATTGCTTCAGCTGGAAGAAGCTTCCTCTGTTTTGCTTCTTGCAGAAAAACAAAGCATGTCACTTGAATGCCCCCCCAGGGGATGAAGGAAGGGCTGGTGCATCATGCAGCAGGAATGCTGCTGGGAAGGGCATGTTTGTCTTCAGGAACACAAAATACTCAAGCTCCAAGGATGCTGTTTGCTAATTGAGCTGTGTACCTCCCCTGGAGGAGGTTTTGTGCCCAGCCACTTGTCCCCAGCACCTCGGATGCGGAGCCCAAGGTGTACCTTGAGCTCAGAGCTGTCCTCTTGTGCAGCTGGGATCTGCCCACAGGACACATGTCTGAGTGTCCTCATGTTAACAGCCATGTCCAGCTGAAGCCACCCCCTGCACTGTGCCATCTGCTCCAAGAGGACCTTCCACCTGCTGAGGGTCTGGCTGGTACATCCCGTCCTGGATCTCTCCTCCTTCCTGTCCTTCACTTTCTCTATTTGAGGCCTGAAAGCTGCTTTTCTGTCCTCAAGGGAGTGAAATCAGAGCAAAGCCTTCTAGATGTGGTGCCTTCTCCTCCCCGTGAGCTCCAGCTGCTCCTGCCCTGCCTCACCTTAGGCTTTGTGGCACTTGGAGCAATGTAGGACTGTTCCTGGCTCTGAGAAGCCAGAGGGAACAGCTTGTTTCAGCTTGTTTATGCTTCCAGCAGCTCCTAATCCCTGTCACAGGGTTCCCATGCAGGAGAATATGTCCTGGGCCCATGCCACGTGCTTCTCTGCTCTCATCTGAGCCTACTGGCTCCAGAGGAGTGGCTTTGCTGTTTCCCTCACAGTGTACTCCCCCCTGTTGGGGCACAGCCAGTCTTGGGACAGTGATGCCACGGCAAAGACCTCCTGGAGGAGATGGCTCTGCTGTCACTCAGGGCTGCTCTCCAGGGGCTGGCCCTGTTCCTGAGTGAGCCCTTAGGTCTGGGTTTAAGGTGTCTGCCAGAAGGCTTTGCTGGTCAAGCTCAGGGAGGATCTCAGGACTTGGCCAGCACCCCCTGGGCTGTCAGAGCCCTGTTATCTCCATGGCAGAGATCCTGGGCTTAGATTGCATCCAAGGTCAGCTGAGTGGAAACTGAGACACTTTATTAGTTAGTGGCTGATGCCAAGGCACAGAGGAGTGTGGGGCAGCAGGGCATCCTTGGCTCAATGTGCTCTGGGTCTGGAAGGGCTTTGCACTTCATGGTCTGGCTGCTGGTGCCATCAAGGTGGGGAGGGTTTGGGCTGAGGCTTGGTACCACCATAGCAAGGACCATGACCTGGCTGGAGATGGAGCATCCCAGCCCCACCAGGGCTGACCTTGTCCTTGCTGTGGGGTGGGCTGTTGGAGAGCAGCTCTGGACCCCAGGACAGACCCTCACTGTGCTGCCTCAAGGCCTCCAGACCTTCCTTGGACGGATCATGGAGCCCTGTTCCCTTCCACAAATGGGTTTGGGGCATCTGACATGCAGCTGTATCCCACTGCTGGTGGCATGTCAAGGGAAGAGCAGAGTCCAGCACCAGGATGGTGGTACAGGAGCCTCAGAGCTGCCCTGGCCACTAGTGTGGGTTTACATGGGGTTGCTGATCTGGCCCTTATCTTCCCTGTTTCTCTTCTTAGCTCCCGCACCTCTGCAGCCGAGAAGGAGATGGGAGGTGAGTGACAAGAGATAGCTGAAAGTCCAGCTGATCTGAGCACTGTGGGTCTTGTGTTGTGGGACAAGAACCCAACTCCCACAGCCTCAAAAAATGAGCTGCTCCTCAGCAAAGACTCAGCCTCTGCTCAGGCATGGAGGAGGCAGGGCAAGTGTCAGCCCTGGGAGCTCCTCCGAGGTCCAAGGTGGAGCCCTTCTCCCCTGCACCCATAGCAGAAGCTCCTGGGGAGGTTGTAGGAGCTTGGTGGGGCTGCATGGCCCATCTCCATCCTCTTCCACCTCAGGAGCAGAACAAAGGAAGAAGCAATACCGAGCCCATCAAGGATTTGGGGATCACCATGGTGACCACACCTATTTCTATGCTGATGAGGCCAAGTGTGACCAGCACATGGAGACTTTCCTCCGCTGTATTGATGCCTCAAGTGAGTATTGCACATGTCCTGGGAACCCCCACTGTGTTGGGGACTGCAGGGCTGCCTCAGTCCCACCACCACTATTTCTGGTACCTTCCTCCTGCTTGAGTAACTCTGCTGTCGAGCTGACACTGTCCTTCTGTCTCCATGCAGGTGGCAGCTCACAGGATGGCTTCTCTGCCATAAAACTGACAGCATTGGCCAGACCTCAGTTCCTGGTGAGTGCCAGGGCAGTGACCAGGTAAGGTGGGGCAGAGGCAGGACCACAGAGGATGCTTCTGCTGGGGCAGGTGCCAGGCTTGCTGTGCTGGCATTTCTAGCAATGGCAGAGAGGAGTGGGCACAGTCTGTCCCAAGACCCCTGGATACCCTGTCTCAACTTTTGAGGAGACACAAAGATGTTTAAAGGTGCCAATATGAGTGGGTGTGGGGAGCAGTCTTTACTGCTCAGCTTGGCCAAAGGTGCCCCACTCCAGGGTCAGCATCTTCCTCAGGGTGTGAGCAGCGGGGCAGGAGGCTCCAGGTTGGGTGTCTCACCTGGAACTCTCTCCCCACAGGTGCGGTTCTCAGAGGTGCTGGTGAAGTGGCGAAGGTTCTTCCTCCAAATGGCTGCAGAGCAGGGCCAGGCTGGGCGGGCAGTGCTGGAGATGAAGCTGGAGGTGGAGAAGCTGCAGGTGAGGCAGCAGGGCCCGAGGGAGGCTGTGCTGCAGGGGATGTGCTGTATGAGGTGGCCATAGCCAGAGAGGTCCCAGAGAAACCCTGAGCTGTGGACACCTCAAGCAGGCAGACCCCTGTAGCCTCTGATGTTCCTCTTGGTGGCAGGAGACACTGGCCAACCTCAGCATTCTTACCAAGGCAGAGAGCCAGGAGTGGTTCATGGGCAAGAGCCTGGGCACAAGCGGGTAAGGTGGCTGGGACCTGAGGGTGCTTCAGGGTGGGGTCACTGGGGAACCTTGTCCCTATCCCTGGGGCAGCAGTGGAGAAGGGCTCCAAAGGCCAGTGCTGGCTGAGCACAGCAGCTGAGCATGTGGGAGGTTTGGGTGGAAGTGACAAGACATGTCAGAGTGGCACATGTCATGCACCCTGCCTGCTGGTGGGGCTCAGCAGCTGGTAGAGACCCCCCTGCAAGACACCAGTGGGGACCTGGGTCTCTGCTCCCAGCACTGTGGACCTGCTGGACTGGAACAGCCTGTTCGACAGCCGCACCGACGTCTCCAAGCCTCTGCTCATCCCCAACAGGCAGGTGGGTACCCCCCTGTGCTACCCCCAGAGTGGTCCCAGAGGGAGTTCTGGGGAATGTGGTGTGGGTCTCAAGCTCTTCCCAGTAGGTTGTGGTGGTTACCAGTGCCAGTGGCATCTGTGCTGCCAGAGCCTGGCTGTGCTGTGCCCACGTGTGCAACCACCAGGCTGGCAGGGTGGGCACCCAGTCATGCCTTGCTGGGGTGGGCAGCTGCCCTGGGGATGGGCTCCCTCCAGGGGGGAGTTGTCTCCCATGGGCAGAGCTGGATGCAGGCAGGGTGCCACAAAGTTGTGCTTGTTTCAGACTGGGCGGCTTGAGCCTCTGCTCTCACGCTTCAGCAAGGAGGAGGATCTGCAGTTGCAGCGGGTGCTGCAGCGCATGGATGTCCTTGCCAAGGTGAGGTGTCAGGGCCCTGGGGGAGCCACAGGGTGAGATGTGGAGCAGGCAGCTCTACAAACCCAACCTGTGTGTCATTCACCCCCCAGAGAGCCCTGGAGAAGCGTGTGAGGCTGATGGTGGATGCAGAGCAGAGCTACTTCCAGCCAGCCATCAGCCACCTCACCGTGGAGACACAGCGCTGCTTCAACGGCAACCAGGCCCTAATCTTCAACACCTATCAGTGCTACCTGAAGGTGAGATTGGCACCTGCTGGCACAGATGGGTGCAGACCTCAGCTCCTGGGGCTGTGGCAATGCAATGGGCACAGCTGCTGAAGGGGAGGGGTGGCATAGGTATGATGACCTTGTGCCATCTCTTCCACCTGGTGGCAGGAGGCTTTTGACAATGTGACGGTGGACGTGGAGCTGTCGCGCAGGGAGGGCTGGCACTTTGGCACCAAACTGGTCCGTGGTGCCTACATGGAGCAGGAGCGGGAGAGGGCGGCTCAGATGGGCTATGAGGATCCCATCAACCCAACCTATGAGAAGACCAACGAGATGTACCACAGGTAGGGGACAGCCCCAGCCACACTCCTCTCTCTGGCCCCAGTGGGAACAGGCATGAACAGCCTCACCAGAGGCCCACACTGCCTTACAGGTGCCTGGATTATGTCCTGGAGGAGATCAAGCACAGACGGAAGGCCAGTGTGATGGTGGCATCGCACAATGAGGACACAGTGAAGTTCACCCTGCGCAGGTGGGTGCTGGAGGGGCAGTGGTGAGGCAGGAACAAGGGACCTAAGGGATGTGGGGGCCCAGCAGAGCTGTGGTGAGATGTGCTGTGGCTTGTCAGGGTCCTCCTAGGCTCACCTGGGGGGATCCTGGCTCCCATCTGGCTCAGGGCTTTAGATGGGGCTTGTTGCTGGGCTGCTGTTGTGAAAACAAATCCTTCAAGTTCTACATCCCAGCACCCATCTGGGACGTAGTGAATGCTGTGCTGCCTATTTGGAGGATCCCCAGTCCTCTGGTAGGACACACTGCCCCAGTGATCTCTGTGCTGTCCCTGCTCTCCCCTAATGCTGAGGCTTGGTTTGCAGGATGGTGGAGCTTGGGATCCATCCCTCGGAGAAGAAGGTGTGCTTTGGGCAGCTGCTGGGAATGTGTGACCAGATCACCTTTCCCCTGGGTGAGTGATGAGTGGGGGGCTTGGCAGAGGTGCTGCTGTCCCACCTGAGGGAATTGCCCCTGAGGAATTGCTGTGGCATAAGGAAGGAAGGAAGGAGGAGGGAAGGATGCCAGGAAGCCCTTTTGTAGAGCAGGACTGGCTGAGCACAGTGCCTTGCTGTGGAGAGTGTTGTGACCCCTGCATGGGGCTTGGGGAAGATGTAGATGAGGATGTTGGTGGAGAATCACATTGTTCTGCTGCAGGTCTATGAGCCCATAATGGCTGGGCAGGGAGATTCCCCCTGTGGACTGAGCAGAGATCAAGGTGCCCCAAGGTGAGGCAGAGGCTGATCCTGGCAGACAGCACTTCACTCCTGTACCTCCTGGGTCTGCAGGTGTCCCTTGGCTCTGTGCACTCTGTGCTACCAGGGTGGCACCAGCCTCTTGCGTGATCTCTCCTCAGCCACTGGCCCAGGCAGCAGAGCAGCACTCACAGGCACCTGGATAAAGGGATACCAAGGGTCCAGGTATCCCAGGTGAGGGGCTGAGGCCCCTGCCCACACCAGTGTCCAGAGCAGAGTCCCAAGGCCAGGAGAGCAGCAGGAGGCAAACTGGGCTGTTGTCCAGCACAGCCGCTGCTCTGTCCTGGAGCGGAGTTTGGCCGCCCATCTGCAGCCTCCTCTGGTCATGCTAGAAAAATGTGTTAACTTGATGTTTCTGGTTGAACGCTCCTTGAGCTGGCCCAGCCCCGGCTGCCGACATTCCCAGGGCTCCCGATGACCTCGTCCTGCTCCCTCTGGAGCCTTCCCAGGCTCCCGGTGCTGAGCCGAGAGAGGTGCAGCACAGCTCCCCCCACCAGGCTCGGCCGCTCCCAGGATCCCCCTCCCAACGCCCAGCCACAGCCTCCTGCACATCCATCCCTGCTCCATCTCTTCCACAGGAGAGCTGGAAGGAAAGCAAGGATGACTTCTTTTTCTATCCCTCTTTTTTCTCCTCCTCCTTTCTTTTTCTTCTCTCCTCCCCGCTTTCCTCTGTTTTTCCTTCCCCCTTACCCCCCCTTTTTCTTGCCCCCTTACCCCCTTTCTTCCCCTTTTCCCATATCTTCCCTCTTTTTTCCTTTTCCCTTTTTCACATTATTTCCCTTTTTATCTTTTTTGTTTCTTTCTTTTTCCATTCTTCACATTGTTTTGCTTTCTCAGCTCCTCCCTGACCAGCCTCTCTCCCTGCAGGCCAGGCTGGCTTCCCCGTGTACAAGTATGTGCCCTATGGCCCCGTGAACGAGGTGCTGCCCTACCTGTCCCGCAGGGCCCAGGAGAACAGGGGCTTCATGCAGCGGGCGAACCGGGAGCGGGACCTGCTCTGGAGAGAGGTCAAGAGACGCCTCCTTGCAGGAAACCTCTTCAGCCACTGACCCCAACCACGATCTCGAGCCCCAGGGCTCCTGTGCCTTCAGCCAGAACCACTGTCACCATTCCCCATCCCTGTTCTGCTGCAGCTCCCCCCACCACCCTTTGCCTTTGGAGAGAAGTGTCCTTGTTGCCATGGAACTGTGCACACCTTCCAATGGTCACTGCTGTAGGTCTGCCCCAGCTGGCGCTGCCTCAGGGACGTCCCTCTGCCATCCCATGGCCTCTTGGGCTGTCCCAGGGAAGGTGCTGGGGCTCTCCTGCCACCCTGCCATGCCTTGGTGAACACTGTCCTGGAGCAGGACTGCACAGGGATATATATCTGCCTGCTTCGTGCTGTGAGCTCAGCTCCAGGTGGGCTGGGTGACTTGGGGACAGCTGGCTTCAGCCCAGAAGCTCCTCCAGCCTCTGGCAGGGCTGGAGCTGTGTCTCTTCCACACCTGTGAATGGGCTGGATCAGTCCCTGCTGCCTGTGCCCACTCACTGGCTTTGCACTGACCAGAGCTGGGCAGGTACAGGCTCTCCCCATCCCACCAGGATAAGCTGAGCCAAAGCATCCTGGGGTTGTCCATCCTCTGGCACACGTGGAGCAGGAGGGCTGGCCCCATCCCTGTGCTCCCCACAGTCTCTGCTTCCAAGGATGGACATGGGACATTGGGAACACCAGGAGCTGGGGCACAGCTCAGCTCTGCTGTACACTGGATTTGTGGAGAATGGAAATTATTAAATCACTACTGTTCCTGCTCCTGTCTCCCTCTCAGAGTTACTGGGCAGCAACCTGTCCCCAGGCACTGCCATGGTCTCAGAGAGGGGGTTAGTGCTGCTCTCAACCCTCCAGCTGCACATTTTGGCTGGAGCCAGGGGGCCAGAGATGGGCTGTACCAAGTGAAGCCAACTTCCTGGGACAGTGATTGGAGAAGCTGTGGAGCTGCCTGTGATGGGCTTTGGAGGAGCTGAGAGCCCTGGAGCATCCTCCTACCTGCAGAGGAGAGTATGGCAGCATGGGAGAGCATCTCCCTCCTCCAAGACCTGCTTCTGTGGGACGTGCACCCTGCAGGCTTTCACAGCTTATCCTGGGCTCTGCAGAACCACAGGCATCTCTGGGATTCCCTGTCCAGAGCTGTGGAAACGCCTCTTTTCCCCCTGAGTCAGTCTCTCTGTGTCTGGTGAGCCACACACACCAAAGGAGTGATGTTTTGGCTTCCTTACATGCTGCATTTTCTCTAGTTGAGACCCTCCTGCCTTATGAAAGACCAGGAGCACAGACCCAGGGCTGCTGGAATTTAGAAACATCACTGGTACAAGCAGCAGCTGGGCTTGTGGTATTTCAGGGAGGAGGGGAGATGCTCCAGGCACTGGGCTGCCCCTCCAGCACGTGCAGGATGCTGCAGCAGTGGTGTGGAGCACACTTGTGCCCTAGAGCCTGAGCTCTGCTGCTGCAGCTGGACTCAGGGTTGGCTGGATTCTGGATGCAGAAGTCATCCACTGTGAGCTTCTCAAGGATCCTTGAGTATCGGTGTAGTATTGCAGGAGCAGCCCCTCTTGGCCCTCCTTTTTTGGAGTTAAGCCCTCTTTCCAGGACAGAAAGCTGGCTCCACAGCCTGGCTCGGAGGTGGTGTGTGTACAGGTGCAAGGTGCTGCCTCCAGAACACCCAAGGCACTGGATGCCCTTGAAACCTCCAAATCCCTGATTGCCTGCAACCTTTTCTGGAATATCCTGAGCTGGAAGGGACCTACAGGGATCATTGTGTCCAATTCCTGGCCCTGCAGAGGACAACTCCCAATCCCACCAATGCCTGAGAGTGTTTTCCAAACACTCCTTGAGCTCTGTCAGCCTTGAGGCTGTGACCACAGCTCTGGGGAGCCTGTTCAGTGCCCAGCCACTCTCTAGATGACAGAATTAGTAAGGTTGGAAAAGACCATAGAGATCATAGGATGAAGAACCTTACCCTAATATCCAGCTTAAACCTCCCCTCGCACAGCTGTACCCATGGTCAGCCAGAAAACAGCAACTGCCCCTTTTATTTCTGGGTGCACTGACACAACCAATCCCTTCCTGCTGCTCTACATCCCAGGCTTTCCCTACCCTGCTCAGTTTTAGCTCTTGCTCCTGGGCACTGCTTTCTGCTTGTCCTGAAGAAAGAGGAGGCACAGAATGATGGTGCACATGCCACAAGCTGTGTTGCAGCATCCCTGCTTGCAAGGAAGTTGGTTGCAGCAGTGGGGGAGCTGGATGGGGAAAGAGCCCATCTCCTTGCAGCAGCTCCCTTGGAAGCCTGGCCATGTTAGGGTGGTGGTGAGCACCTGTATCCTACAACTCCCCCTTCCCCACCATGCAGTCCTGCCCACCAAACCACCAAAGGGATTTTTGAACCATTGTCAAACAGTATCTTTTACCTTAGTTTTGTGTTCAGAAACACCGTGGTTGTGTGGTTTCTTTTTCTGTGGTATTTTGCAAACCATAGTTCACAGGAAGCAGGCACCCAGCAAGGTCTGAAAGAGGAACTGCAAGGGGTGTGTGAGGGGAAGCACAGGCCATGCTCTGCATGGACAACAGCCTCACCAGGACCAGAGGGAGAGCAGGGATGGGTGGCTGGGACCTGTGAGCTGTGCAATCCCCACCAGCACCAGCCAGCCCAGAGCACTGTAAAACCTCCTTCCACCTCCTTCCCGCAGCATCCTCAGCTTCTCTAGCCCCTCACACCAGCTGGCAGCATCTTCTGAGTGACCAGCTCACCTCCCTGGCTGTAGCCCAATCCCTGCAGCTGGGATGTGCTGTCTGCTGGCAAAGAGGAAGAGGAGTTAAGTTTACAGAAGTCAAAAATCATCCACAAGCAAACATATCCTTACAAAACCCACCAGGAAGCGTGAGCCTGCTGTGGGCCAATGTGAGAGGGGCAGTGGAGCACCAAGGATGCCTAGCACGATGGGGAGGGGATGAAGAAAGTGGGATAAGAAAGGAATCCCAGCTGTGGAAAGAGCCAGAGCAAGGCTACAGCTCAAGGTGGGCACAGCTGCCAGGGGAGGCATGGGGATATCAGATTCCTGTCTAACTTTGGAGTTGACCTCTCCCAATGCCACTTTTCCCTGACAGAAAGGAATGGTGAGCTCAGCCTGAGGTTGAGTCACCCCAAGGCACCAATATGTGCCTCCTTTATCTTCATGTTCCTGCTCCTGTGAGCGGGATGAGGCAAGAGGGACAGGGATGTGGAGGCAGGGGAAGATGGGCAGGGGATGGTGTTTCCTGATGATGCTGCCAAACACGGGGAATGTATCAGGGCTACAGCAGGGAAGAAGAAGGGGGAGTAGGGCTGATCTCCAATGGTTACATTCCCACTGGTAAGATCACCAGAGACTGTTCCATTGGGAGTTGCCTGTCTGAGCAGGAGGGAAGCCTTCGCTGGCCAAGTAAGTACTGCAAACACCAAAGGCGGTGAGAACCCACAAACACATTTACTCTCTGCTCAGTGCAGGGATGCCCAGGCTGGGAAAGGTGCTCGAGACACCACCCAGAGCTCCCTAATCATTTTCAGAATGATGCTGCCTGACTCATGCCTGCTGGGATGGAGGCTCTACATCCACAGGAAACTCCCAGAGGTGTGCAGCCCTCCGAGCCAGCTCCATGGGAGAGCATGGTCTGTACACTTTCCACAGCTCTTGCTTTGCAAGTAGCCAGCACTCCACAGGAGACAGAGGCAGCTGTTCAGCTACCATGAGGGAGAGGGCCAGGGTCTACCCATCCACACTATCCCCACAACTCTATCAGATGCACCAGGAGCTCAGAGAAGCTTGAGGCATCTCTTGCAGTGACCATTAAGCTGAAAAGCAAGCTGACATAGGGCCAAGGAAGCCCTGGCCCATCCAGTGTCAAGCTGAGGTTTGTTGATCAGGTCCGAGGTGTGGGATGACAGTGGGTGCCCAGGGTTCTGCCCGATTCCCATCTGTGTCCTTACAGGGAGTTAACCAGTGGCTGCTCTGAAGCCCTTCTGTGCAGGGTCACTCTTCCTTGGCACTGCTGCTGCAGGCACTGCTTGGCTCCCACGGGCCCCTGCATGGCTCCCAACAGACTGGTCCAGGCTGCCAGACACATGGAGATGCCAGATCACCAGGACAGCTGGACCTACAGCACAGCTGGACGCTGGGACTGTCACACACCTGGGGCTACCAAACCTCTGAGGCAGATAAATCCTGGGGCTAATCTGGAGTTGCTGGATCCCTGGGTCAGCTGGATACTGAGACTTTTAGGCTTCTGAGGGCTGCCAGACTGCCAGGACAGACTCACTCGAGGGCTGTTGGGCACTCAGGACTGTGGGACTCCTGTAGCTGCTAGAACCCCAGGTCAGGCAGATCTCAAGGCTGCTGTACATCTGGGGCTGCTAGATCCCAGATACAGCCAGAACCTGAGGCTGCCAGACCCCAGGGACTCCCAGACTCCTGAGACAGTCAAAACACGGGGGCTCTGGGACACCCAGGGCTGTCAGACCCCTGGAGCTGCTGGATCCCAGGATAGGCACATCCCGGGGCCTTCAGAGTCCAGGAGACCCCCGGGGACCTGGAGCTTCCAGGTCACCGTGAAAGACCATCCAGTGCTCCCGGACCTCGAGCCATCAAGCCCCGCAGCCACTGGACTCCCAGGACTCCCGGGACTCCCGGGAGCTACAGGACCCTCGGGCTGCGCTGGCAGCCAGCACTTGGCATCCTCCCATTCCCCTCTGGGCACCCTCCCCCGGTCCGGCCGAGCCCCCCGGGGCCGTCGGANGGAGCGGGGCGGGCAGGTGTGCGGGGCGGGACGGGACGGGACGGGACCCCCACCGCGGTGCGGGGTCGGGGCCGCGGGATGGGACGGGACGAGCTCGCCGGTCCATCCCCCATCCCGAGCAGCCGCGGCGCTGGGCGCCTTCCAAGACAAAGTCCATCCTGCGAGGCGCTGAGGCGGGGGGAGCCGGCGGGGAGAGGGTGAGGAGCCGAGGCCGAGCAGGGCCGGGGCGGAGGGGCTGGTCCTGGTCCCCCGGGACGGCTGCGGGGAGCCGGTGTGGGATGCCCCGGGGCCGGTCACGCACCCCACCGGGACCGGTTGTGTTGTGGGGAGTCGGTCCTGGATGCCTCTGGAGCCCGTCCTGTACACCCCGGGGCCAGTTCTGCTGTGGGAGCTGATTTTGGATGTCTCTGGAGATGGAGTTGGGAGAGGGGGATGGAGGCGGGGGCTAATCCTGCATCCCTGGGGCAGGATCTGCGATGGGGAGCCGGTCCTGGGTGCCTCTGGGGATCGGGCTCCACTGTGTGGGGCCAGTCGTGCTGCTGAGCCTGGGCTGGTGGGATGCAGGATACTCTGGGTATCGTGGCGGAGCTGCCCTGGGTTGCAGGTGATGGTGGAGTTGGCAGCTTCAGAACCCTCGTATTTGGCTTCAGAAAGTGGGGGCTGGCACTGCCTTGCTGTCCCGAGGGTCACATCCTGCCTACCGGGGGCAGGGTCTCAGGAGGTGGTGCTGCCTTGTCCCCACTCCCAGCGTGTTCCACAGGTTACTTTGCAGAGCATCACCACAGCAGAGCTTCTCCAGGGAGCTCACCCTTGGTGCTGCCCAGGCCCCCGGCCAGGCTGGCCCCAGCAGCACAGGAGAGTTGCCCCCAACTGCTGCCTCCTGCCTGGGAGAGCTGGATCCCCTGCCCTTGATGGGGGGCCCAGGCCATAAATGCACCTTTACATTTCGCCCGTGAGGTCAGAGGAGTCCGCAAGGAAAACATGTGCTGCAAGCGAGAGGGGCCACATAATGGCTCCATTCAGCAGGGCCGCAGGGCGCTGGTGCCCCCTCCTCAAATTACAGCTTGAGTTTCCTAAGGAGGCATTTCACGAGCCAGAGCGGCTGCAACTCCTGCCGGTGCTGTTCCTTGGCAGGGGAGGATGCAGGGAGTCGACCTGCACAGCAAAGCTGCCACCACATCCTGGGGGGCAGAGGGAACTTGAGCTGTGTCCTCACCCTGTTCCTGGTGTCCCACCCCACATGCCTCAGGAATGGGGTGCCTGGGTGCTTCCCCTTGGACAGGCACCCCCATCCCCACCGGGGGAAGGTGGGGAAGATGCTGTGCCAGCACTGCAGGGCTTGGACTCACTCTCTGTGCCACCTGTGGGTACCATGGGGTGTGGCTGTTGAGTGGGACACGATCCATGGGATGAGCAGGCAGCAGTGTCCATACTCCTGTGGGCCCAAAGGGAGGCTGGGAGCTGGTATGGTGGGGCAAGGATGGTCCCTAGGAAGCTCAGATGATGCTTGCATCACTTTCCACCCATCATGCAAACCTGCAAACCCTTCTTCCCCCCCCCCCCCCCCACCTGCCTGGCACCTACCCTGATCATGTCTGTGTACAATGGACATGGAGCACTGTGTGTCACCATCCACACCCATCCTGGTGGCCCCACGGCCCCAGTGCCTGGAGCTGGGGACAGAGGGGCTGAAGGTGGCCTGGGGTTCTGGTGTCTCCCACCTGAGTCTGATGAAGCTGCTCATTGAACTCTTGCCTTTTCCAAGCCCACCCTGTGAAGGTGCCACTGTAGGTTTTGGAGGTCTCAGGGGGGAGGATTATGTGACTTCCTGAGACCTGGCTTGTGAGTGGCAATTCAGAAAACTTAAGGGCAGAAGAAAAGGGCATATTTGGGGCTCTCTGGGGGTTTGTGTTCTAAATGCAGCTTGTCCCTAAATTCGTGGTTGGTTGCCCATTGGCATGACCCTCTCCAAAGGTGCCAGTGGGGACACAGGCTGGTGACAGCCTGAGCACTGCTTTATCTCTGCCCTGTTCTCTTTTGCTAATCTTTGGGGTGTACTTACTTTTATTTTCTTTCTCCGCCTGGAGGGTTTTAGTTTATGTACACAGCCCTGGTGCTGTCTGCCCTGGTAATCTGTGTCTGCCTGCACCCTGAGGCAGAGGTCAGGGAGCTGCAGCTGGCATCAGCTGGGGGTGTGCCACCACCTGGGACACAGTGGTTCCAAGAGCCCTGTGTGCCATGCAGTGGAAGCTGGGTGGCACCAAGTGATGCGTAACACAGAGAAAGAAGGGGATTAGCACTGGGATGATGTTTGACAGAAGCAGCAGGGCAGGGATGGAGGAGGTGCCAGTGATGCACCGGGTGTCAGGGATACGCTGAGTCCCCAGGGCTGAGCAGGGACATCTCACATGGGACCACAAGTAGCAGCTCCCACCTGAGCCCCAGGGTCCTGCTCCTGCTTTCAGGGCTGTGAGCCCATGGCTCATTGTTCAGGGGAAGCTGGTCAGGCTGCTGCCTCACGAGCCCTCTCCATAGCTGGTGGTAAAGAGGACGTGCCTCAGGGAGCAATAGAGGGTTCTAATCCACAAGAAAAGTGTTCTGCCTCTAAGGAAACCCTGGGATCATTTGCTGATGCTCTGCAGGAGCCCGACATGGCTGTGGCCCTGGGGCAGGGCGGGTGTGGAGCACCCTGCAGGTGAGAGCTTGGCTGTGACCACGTCGGCTGAGCTCCCAAACCCTGACCTCAGCTTGGAGGCAGTTTTTCCTTTTTTCTTTTCCCAACATTTATAGTGCTTTGAAGGAAAGAGAAAGAAATAGAAAATGTATTTGCCCTGGCTGTCTCTAGTTGCATGTCTGTGTGGGTCAGGAGGGAGCTTTTGAACACATCTCCCCGTTATCCCGTTCCAATGGTCATGTGGCACACGGAACAAGCCCCTGTTAAGGAGCCGAGGCCATGGAACATGTTGATGAGCACTGGCCATCTGCAGGTGGCACTGACCCTCCCTGTGGCTGGCTGTGCTCAGGGACCAATCCAGGGACACACTGGGAGCACTGACTGCCCAGTGCCATATCCCCACTACCTCTCCTTGCCATAGGAGAGACTTTATTTGCTGTCACAGTTGCTGATAAATGGGGCAGGGGCTGAGCAGGGTGTGGGATGCCATCAGGGGCAAGAGGAAGCAGAGATCAGCTATCATGGAGAAGATAACCCCAAATACTGTGTCTGGGAGGCAGTGGGCTGGGTCCCTGCTGGTGGTGGTCATGATGACACTCACCTCCTCCAGTTCATAGCAGAAGAGTTTTTCCCTCCTGCCACCATGTTCCAATGACTCCCAACTCCCCACAGCCAGCTCGGGGCTTTTGTCACAAATTATGCTTTTTGGTGTGATGACTATTTTGGTGGCCAGGCTGAGCTGTTGGACGGAGGGAGGTCTCCCAGGTGGAGGGGTTTCCCCTTGCAAACCTGTGACGGTTTCATCTAAACACCCACCAAACTGAATTGATAAAGGGTGGAGTGGTGAAAGCAACCCCAGGTGGAACAGTGGGGGATTTGCCCATCCATGAGAGGTCAAGAGCACCATGGACCCTTCCCCAGCTGTGCCTGAGCATCCCACCACAGCTGGCAAAGCTTTTTGAGGAGGGCAGCCTAAAGCTTCTTGCAGAGAACCTTGACTCCAGCCCACCCAATCCTCCAGGAGCTGATTTGGTGGTCAACCTCCCTTTTCCATTAACCCTGTGCATCCCTTGCCTGTCTGGTGGGAGCAGAGCCCCCCACTTGAGCCCTGGGGTCCCTGTGGGGGAGTGTGGGCGTCGCTGCCATCGCAGCATCTTGTGACCGCTTCCACAGGCAGCATGGATGGAGCTATTTTGAGCTCCAGCTGCAAGGCATTTTTTCCAGGCCTCGAATCATTTTTGTGGTTCTTTTCTGCCTCCTTTCCAACTTTTCACCATTGGCCACGAGAAGGGGGACCCGATGCTGCTGGCTGGGCCGTGCGGGCGCTGCCCAGCGAGGGGCCGGCGGTGGGAGCTCCATCCCCAGTGCCCCAGTGTGGCTGAGGGGCTGCTGGCGGCTCCCCCCCCAGCCCCAGGACCAGGCGGTCTGGCAGCCAGACGTGGTCCTGTGACTGCGCTGGGTTTCGAGCAAATACTTCCTTGCTGTCTCCTCCTCTTCTGCATTTGTTACATATAAAGAGGAAAAGGGGAAAAAAAACCACCCAAATGCATTCCAGGCTGCGCCGGCAGAGCAGCGCGGGTGAAGCTTTCCTTGACTGCAGCATCCGCTCAGTGTTGTGACCCTCCAGCATTGCTCTGATGGCTGGGGGACCAGGCAAGGTGGGTCACCTCGAGGAAGAACAGGTTGCTCCAGGGATGAGCAGGGGGCCCCAGACAGAGATTCGTGGATGGTTGTGGCACATACTCCTCACACTCACAGTATCATGAGCCCCCAAACATTTCCTTGGAGGCGTCATTGACACTGTCAGTGAGCATCCCTGACATACTCAGAGCCCCTGTTGAGGTCAAGCTTGTACCACAAATGTCTGATGATCCTGTGCCTAGTTTGCTAGAGGTGGTTTGCTGGAGGTGGCGGCACTCCAGGACACCCAGGGGATCAGGGGCACATTCCAGCTGCCTCCAGTTGGCACCCCCATGCTTGTACATGGGCACAGGGAGCTGACTTTGCTCCAGCTATTCCAGCCAGGAGGTTCGAGCCTGCCTTTGGGGTGCCAACCCCAGGCCACCAAGCGTCAAGCCTAGGGTTCAGGTCATGTTTTCTCCTGGGACATTTAGAATCTTCCCTTTTTTCCCAGTTTATGAAAGGAGGAGTCTTTGGATTTTTATTTTATTATGTAGAAGTTGCAAACATGATTTTTGCTGTTTCATCACTCATTAACGGGAGGAATCCTGTCCTTGCTCCTCTAATCACCTTGATGGCTGGTGGGGCATCTCAGGCAGCATCCATGGGAGCCCTCCAGCAGATCCATAACTCCCTGACAAGAGCTCTTCCTGCCCCAGGGGTGAGCAGCAGCCCCAGGCAGGACGTATCACCATCATGCCTTCAGTGCTCCTGGTGGGTTCTTGGGAAGGACCAGGACTTTCAGAGGGTTGTAACTCTTTGTGATGGCTTTTTTCCCACTTGCAGCTCCTCAGCGCTCATGTGCTGCCTGGGATGGAGGCAACAAGGAAGCGAGTGTTTGATAGGTAAACACCAGCATTTTGCTTCATTGGACACTGCTCATCCTTTGCTGAGCCCTCCTGGCTTCATCACCACAGTCAGGGGCCACCCTGATGTGTCCTGTGGCTGGGACTCCCCTGTGCTGGGGTCCTGCCTCCCTGCAGCGTGTGGATGGAACAGGTGCTCAGCCCCAGTGCTGGGGGTCACAGAGCTATGGAGGTTTCTCTCCCTGACAGTCCACCCTGGGTCTAAGGATTTGGGGGTGCTGCTCAGGAACCCAAGGGACAGCGAGGGGTCTCTCAGAGTGGAGGTGCAGCTGCAGCAATGGGACTGAGATTCCCCATGGGTGCTGCAGCAGTTTGGGGAGCTGAGCCACAGCCTGGTGGGGAAGAAGCTGCCCAGGTTAGGCACAAGTCTATTGTGGCCCCACTGGGGAGAGGCTGCTGGAAGGAGGTGGAGGGGCCATCTAACCTGGGCGGGGGCCACACAAGGTGTCACAGCTCTTTACAGTGACCCCAGCATGGATGCTCAGCATGAAGCCCTGTGAGCATCATCCTCTGCATTGCCACCATGAAGGTGACTGTTTTGGGGTTCCCTGCAGTCTCTGCTGGCCACAGGGCTCACTGTACCCCGGGAGAGCCACAGGTGGCAGTTTGCACCTGGTAGCAAAGCCCATGTAACCAACTAACTCACTGTGCATGAGCCCTGTAACCCCTTGCTGCATGCTTTGGGACCAGGATGCAGCCCCTTTGTAAGGGAGAAGGGCAGGATCTGCAGCACAGTGGAGGCAGGATGCTCCCACAGTGAACTGTCCCCAGTTCCTGCCCCCCAACCTGCTCTAACCATTAGACTCACTGCTCCTAACCTGTGTAATCTGTCTGTTTTAGGCGTTTCTATAATATCCATCACCGTAGGTCTAACAACTCCCAGGTAAGGTGGCTGGTATGGGTGGTCATCTCTCCCTCTCCCGGTGCTTGAGGAAGCTTGTCCAGGGCCATGTAGGGTCTGCGAGCACCTGCCTGTCCCCGCTGCCCCTCCCACATCCTGCGCCCACCCGGCTTCAGGCATTGGCCTCAGCACGAGGTCCCCTCAGCAGGAAAGGGGCTGGTGGTCCTTGGGGGCTGGTGGCCATGCAGGAGAGGCAGTGCTGGGGTGGCAGTGGCGCTGCTGTGGTCCATAAGGAATGTAGGGGCAGGACTGTGCTCGTGGCTGCCCACAACCCCTTCATCCCATGTCCCCTTCTCCCCTCTTGCAATGCGGAGCTGAGCAAGAGGCAATACCACTGGATGCAGCTGCTGGCAGGGATGGAGCTTGGCTGGGTGGCAGGAGGCTGGTGGCCAGGATGGAGTTGATATGAGTGGCAGGGATGGAGCTGAGCTCCATGACAGGAGGCTGGTGGCATTTTTCTGGCAAAGGTCCCATCCAGCCCATGCAGCTGCTCACCAGGATGGTGATAGTGCCACAGCTGAGCAGCACTCAGAGGACACAGCCCTTCCCTTGCTCTGCAGGGACTTGGGAGGGTTTGGGGGAGCAGGGGAGAGCAGACACTGCTCAGGGGAGCAGGCACTCACACTCACACCTGCTGTCTGTCCATCCATCCAGCCGTGTGCGAGGGAAACTTCACGTGCAAGGAGAACGAGGTGTGTGTCAGGCCCGGCGAGTGCCGCTGCCGCCACGGCTACTTCGGAGCCAACTGCGACACCAGTGAGTACTGGCAGGAGGTTCACCAGGGTAGCCCTGGCTCATCCTGGCATGACTTTCCAGGGCAGGGCAGCGCATCAGGGATGAGGCTGTGGATGGTCTTGCTCTGGCCTTGCCTGTCCCCCAGCTCTGTCCCCTGAGCGTTGTCCCTTGGCTGGGTCCTCCTCTGAAGTGCAGCGCTCTGCAAGGAGGAGAGGGAGGATGGTGGTTGTGAGGTCCTTTTGGGACTGGGGGTCCCTATTAGTGCCCAGTGGTGGGGTTTTCCCCTTGGGCAGTGCTGTGGCTGATGACTGTCCCTGCAGAGTGTCCCCGGCAGTTCTGGGGTCCCGACTGCAAGGAGATGTGCAGCTGCCACCCCAACGGGCAGTGCGAGGACGTGACGGGTCAGTGCACCTGTAACCTCAACCGCTGGGGTCCCAAGTGCGAGAACATCTGCCTCTGCAAGCACGGCAAGTGCGACCAGAAGACGGGCAAATGCACCTGCGAGCCCAACTGGTGGGGCCCGCAGTGCTCCAGCTCCTGCTACTGCAGCCACAACTCCCAGTGCGACCAGCAGACGGGCAACTGCCTGTGCCAGCCCGGCTGGTGGGGCCGCGGCTGCAACAACCAGTGCTCCTGCAACAACTCCCCCTGCGAGCAGTTCACGGGGCGCTGCCAGTGCCGGGAGCGCACCTTCGGGCCGCGCTGTGACCGCTACTGCCAGTGCTACAAGGGCAGGTGCAACCAGGTGGATGGCACCTGCACCTGTGAGCCGGGATACCGCGGCAAGTACTGCCGCGAGCCGTGCCCCGCCGGCTTCTACGGCCAAGGCTGCCGGAGACGGTGAGTGGCCACACCCTGCTGTGTCTGATCCGGTGCTGATCTGGTGGGAGGCAGCAGCAGGAGGTTTTGGGGTGCAGGGGGTGAGTGGGGTGACACTGGGTGAGCCCTCGGCCATTGCAGGTGTGGGCAGTGCAAGAGCCTGCAGCCGTGCACTGTGGCGGACGGGCGCTGCCTGACCTGTGAGCCGGGCTGGAATGGCACCAAGTGTGACCAGCCCTGCTCACCCGGCTTCTATGGAGAGGGCTGCGAGAGTCTCTGTCCCCCCTGCAAGGACGGCCACACCTGCAACCACATCAATGGCAAGTGCTCCCACTGCAACCCGGGCTGGATCGGAGACCGGTGAGTGTGGCTGGGGGCAGCCCTGGGTCCTGGCAGAGCAATGCCTGGCTCTCCTCATTCTCCCTGCTCAGGAAATGGGGTCTCTGGGGGGTTCTGCAGCCCTGGAACCAATCACAAGTAAAAGAGTCTGAAAGAAAGCATCCCAGCTTGACAGCTGAGCCCCACTGCAAGCAGCCAGCATTACCTGGGGACATGGGGCAGGGGTCTCCCAGGCTCCCCACAGTGCCATGGCTGTGTCAGCAGGCTCAGTTCATCCCTGTAGCCCTTTCCCTGCAACTCCAAGCTACCACAGTGACATACAGCCCTGTCTCCCTGCACGTGGGGGGATGCCAGAGGTCTGCCAGTGCTCCAGCCACCTGCCTTTATCCCTCCCCAGGTGTGAAACCAAGTGCCGGAATGGGACCTACGGAGAGAACTGTGCCTTCGTCTGCAGTGACTGTGTCAATGGCCAGTGCCACTTCGAGACCGGGCAGTGCCTCTGCCACCCTGGCTCCCATGGCACCTAGTAAGTGAGGCGCAGTGAACACACTTCAGGGGGTGCTGCTTGGGCACCTCTTGGCTCTTTGGGTCCTACACAGCTCCCAGGTGAGGAGTTTCCTGCTGCCGAACCACTTGTGGGTGATGATTTGGATGATGTGGGGAGCAGAGGGGGAAGGACACGCTCACAGAGCCGTTAGCAGGAAGGCTGGTGGTGCTGTGAGAGGCTTTGTGCTTTAGAAAATGTCTGTTTGGCAAATACAAATTGACAAAATCGTGGTTAGTTGGGGCTTTTTTAAGTCTAGGGTGGAATTTCTATCCCAAAAGAGAAGAAACCACATTCCAGAATAACAAATAGCCTCACAGGCATGGTATCCACAGGGGGCTCCTGCTGCAAGCTCTGCCTCTGGCCAGGGTCTTCCCCGGGCCTCCTCCTTCCCCGTGCCCAGGGAAGGGGCACAGGGGCCATTGGGGTCCTGCTCACATCTCTGGGTAGTTTCTCCCAACATGGAACTACAATGTTGTTTGAAAAGATGAAGAAAGTATTTTCCACCCGTTTGGCAAATGCAGACAGTTTCTTCTGGTCCTACCAGGTAGTGCTCAGGATTTGTTGGGGCAATTAACTGCAAGGAGAGGGGTTTGGGGCTGTCATCCTGCCCATGCTGGCATTTCACTAGGCATAAAAACGGGAAGCATTTGCATTTTGGGGTTTATTTTTGGGGGGCTTTGCCAACCATTTGTGGTGCTGGGAGAGTCATCGTGGCCATCTTTGGTAGCAAAGGCAGAGGTGAGAGGGTCCCAGCACTCACCAGGTGGGATGCAGTGACCCCTGGGCACATTGCCAGAGGACAGAGCATGGATTAAACTGTTCTGAGCCCTGCACAGCACTGGTACTGTGGGAGTGGGGGATGCTCAGGATGCAGCCCAGCCCCAGCAGTGTCCTGCTGCCATGACCATGGGCTGAGCTGTGCCATGCAGTGCCCAGGGGGGCTCAGGGACATTCCCGGTGTTCAGGCAGATCCCTGTGACTATGTGCAAACCAGTGTTTTTGTCAGCAGTGTATAATTTTGCTAAAAAAGGGATTTCTTGAAGTAGGAAGAGGCCATGTCGTTTTTTGCCCTCACAAAATCTCAGCCTGAGGCAGGAATAGGGGTGACAGCTTTTGCACTGCAGATGGAATTTCTCTGCTCCTGTTGTGCCTCATTTGCTGCCCAGCGCAGCTGTCGGAGCAGACAGGGGGGCTCAGCACCCAGCCTGGCAGGCACAGGGCAGGCACACATTGGGCACACAGCAGGCACTTGTTGAACACACAGTAGGCACACGGCAAGTGTATGGCAGGTACACAGCGGGCACAAGGCTTGGCCGAGGCGACACTTTGCAAGTCCTTGAAGTGTGAAATGAGCTGAGCCACCCCTGGGCATGGGGCTGAGGGCTGGGGCAGCTGTGTCCCTGGGCAGTGGGTTTGGGCTGGGATCCACTGGCTCCTCACAGCTGCAGTTGCTCCAGCCAGGATGCAGCTGGTGGAGGGTTTGGTGCCCAGCAATGTGTCAGCATCTCCCAAATCCAGCTGAGTCCTGCTCTGCAGTGCCTGACCCACAGCTGGAGAGGCAGGTCAGGTTGGTCCTGCTGGCACGAAGAGGCCCAGGTGCTGGCACATGTTTTCCATGCTCAAGCCCTCGATGCTTGTGGATTAATGCCCAGTCCTGCATGTCCCCATCGTCTCAGTGGCACCACCAGGGAGGTCATGTTACCAGCAGTGATTTGATGGCAGGCAGAGCTGAACTGTGGGGGCCAACTCTGATGGAGCAGATGCCTTAGGACTGCTCTGTTATTCTTCCTTCTTGGAAGCCAAAACAACAAAAAACAATGTCAATCTGGACACCTTCCCAGCTTGTGGCCACTGTGACTCTGCCCAGCTTGGCAAGGTTGGGCCTTGGGGTGCTGCAGCCACATGACTCCAGAGCTGAGCTGGACTCCCTGTGTGTGACACCAGGGAGTCTTTAGATGTGATTGCTGGCTTAATGACCTTTCCTAATTACCACGTCTAATGGTGAAGGGGAGCAGTGAGAGTATCTGGGTTCCAGCTGGGCCAAATCGCCCCAAGGAGTGGGCAAAGCCACTGGGTGGGCAATGGGCCCTGTGAATTATGGGGTCCCCCAGGGTATGGGGGAGCTGTCAGAGCAAGCTGGAGAGGTGCTTCTCAGAGCATGGAGGGCTTGGGGGGAGGTGGCAGCCCAGTGGCCCAGCATTGTTTCCCAGGGTGGAGGATGCACCTCTCATCCAGCCCCTTCCCTCCAGCTGTAACCTGACCTGCCCTCTGGGGCACTACGGAGCCAACTGTGCCGAGGCCTGCAGCTGCCACGACGGCGCCTGTGACCCCCTGACGGGCGCCTGCCACATGGGTGAGTGCCAGGGGCACGGGGCAGGGCTGCCATTGCCACAGGGATGGCACCAGGCTGAGCCACGGGTCTGCCTTGCAGAGGCCAATCAGAGGATGGGGGTGATCGGAGCAGGGGCCCTCCTGGTGCTGCTGCTCATCCTCCTGCTCTCCCTGCTCTGCTGCTGCTGCATCTGCCGCAAGAAGGATGAAACCTCTTGGTGAGTGCTGGGGCCAGGAGGGATCTGACCAGGCTGGGACTGTGGGGACAGAGGGGTTGATGGGGGGATGCATGGACCATGCTGGGTCAGCAGTGTTGTGGGGAAACTGAGACAGAGCAGTGCTGCCCATGTGGGAGGGTCCCTGGGGTCTGAGCAGGTCCTGCTGCATCATCTGGGTTGATGGAGGGGCTCAGGGTGAGCTCTGCCTGGGGAGCTACTTCTTGCTCTCCCTGACTTCGTTTCCCTCTTGTGGGCCATCACTTCATGGAGACCCACCAAATCTCCTCCAGTCTCCAGGGGGCTGGAGCTGAGCTGCAAAGGGAACCCTGAAGTACAGTTAGGGTATCAAGACGTGGCCAAGACCCCCAGAACAAATCCCTGGGCCATGGATGAGCCTGGGGGACCAGGGGGATGCTGATTGTCTCACACAAGGATGGTCAGGGCTGGGAGGGTAAGTTCCTCCAGCAAGGTCAGGATGTTGTCAGTATTTTGGCAGCCCCAAGTAACATCCTGCCATGAGGACGGGGATGAAAACAGACCCATGGCAGGGGAAAGGCTTATGCTGCTCAGCAAGAAACGAGAGGGCTATTGGAGCTTCTGGGACTGCAGAGAAAACCCCCTTGTACTCCCAGCTACTGCACAGGAATTTTCCAGAAGCCTCCCCTTGCAACCTTGCCAGTCCAATCCCAGCCCAGCGCTGCTGGCTTGGAGAGCTTGGGGGCTGTGGGTAATTTTCCTGGAGATAAAGCAAAAAGGCAGCCCTGCTGGGTGAGATGTGGTGCAGGAAGAGGGGGAATGGCTGCAGTTTCCCCTCTCCCAGGATGCCCAGACGACAGTGCTCCCAAACTTGCCACAGAATCCTGAGGGACCGCGACACAGGTTCCCTTCCATCAGCACACTAAACCACTCAGTCCTGTGGCTGCATAAAACTGCTTGAAAGCTCAGCCCCAGAAGGCTTCAAAACCAGAGAGCAAATAAAGGAAAGCCACGTGTTTGGCTTTGGGTTGGGATGATTTTTATTTTTTTTAAAGATTCAGGGTCTTGACTGGGTGTTGTGGGTGTTTTGGGGCTGAGCTGCCAATGGCCATGGATGGATCTGGCCTTGCCACCATCCCATGGCACTGCTCTGATTCCTGGTGCGGTGCAAGCTGGTGCCTGGGACTGGCAGCAGCCCAGGTGGGTCCTCAACCCCCTGTGCCCTGGGCACAGCCCTGCTTTGATCTGCTCCACTGGCATTCCAAAACCCTCTTTGCACTGGCAGCATCCCTGAGCTCCTGCCTCTCTCTGCTCCCTGTGAAGGCTGTCCCCACTGCAGGGAGGGGAGCTGTGCCTCTCTGACAGTCATTGCCTTCTCCTGCAGCTCCAGCCAGGACACAGCAGCAGCCAAGAAGCCGCCGAGACGTTTGTGTGGGCGGTTCAGTCGGATCGGGATGAAGCTGCCGCGCATCCCCCTGCGCCGCCAGAAGCTGCCCAAGGTCGTGGGTAAGGTGCTGGAGCTTGGGGAGGATGAAGTGGGGCAGGCCCTGGGGGCTTTATTCCTGTCAGGGCAGCATCTTTGCAGCCCAAAGCAGGGCGGTGAGCATGACAGAGCAGTGACAGGGACACACAGATCCGGGAATGTTACGATGTGAGCTGCCTGGCTCACGGGGGTCAGCCCTTTCTGTCTGCAGCTTCTGGATCTCCAGGCACATAATTTTGCTCTGTGAGGGTGTGAGGGTAGTACTTGGTGTGGGAGCTTTGCTGGGTGCTTTTGGGTTGACTCTCCTGAGGTTCCCCTGGAAAGGGCTGGTCCCTGTCACTCAGCAAAACACCTCTTCTGTCGTTTTGGTCCTGAGCCCCAGCTTCAGCTTTGCCTGGAACCAGAGCACCCAAGGGGGATGCCCCCCTGCTGCCATGTGTAGCAGAGTTGAGGATGGAGGGGCAGAGACTTGGGTTGAGCTCCCCACCCTGCCTGGGCATGGAATGGGCTGCTCACGCCTGGCAAAGCCCCTAACCAGGTCCTGTCAGGGCTGTTGGGACCCTCTGCATCCAGGCAGCTGGGGCATGATGTCCCTTGCACACTCAGAACCCTCCTTACACCTCGTCCCAGCATGAGGAGCTGGGGATCTGAGCGATCCCACTGAATAAACTGACAGTGAAGGTGGCACTACCCATCCTGTGCTGGAATGGGGTTCAGCCTCAGCTCCCCTTCCTAAGCCCAGCACCTTCCTGGACATGCCATGCTGCTGAAATGCCCTGAGCAGCCACATCCTGGTGCACAGTGGCTCAGCATGAGCCCAAATCCCCCATCCCAGGTGGGACATGGAGGTGACTCCCATATTTACACACTGTCCTTGAGCTTCAGCATCAAAGCTGGGGGAATGAGCCCTCACCCCCTGGGCCACAGGAAAGCCCTGCCAGGAGCAGGGTGTGCCAGGCCCAAGAAATACTCAGCTACAAGGATAACAGAGGATCATAGAGGCTGAGTTTGTGGAAGGGGCCGGGAAGGGCTCAGGGAGGACAGAGGATGCCTGTGTGCAGTGAGGGCAGGGGGGCTCACAGAGGGGCTGCCTGTGCCTTCCCTGCGCCGACCTACAGGCAGCTGGCACCAGTCCAGCCGCTCTGTGTGTATGGGACACCAGCAGCCCTGGGAAAGGCTGAGGATGCTCAGGATGATCTTGGGTCCCAGCAGGGCTTGGGCTATTCCTGGAGTTTGCTGTGATTTCCCTGGAGGGAAAGGCTTTGGTCAGGCTGTGCCTTCTGTTATCCAGCACAGCAGAGCCCACATAGATTCCAGCAGCTCCCAGTCCTACTGGGGCATGGTCCAGCAATGCCTCCAGCCCCTGCTGGATCTGGGGACTCCCCTTGAGACACGGACCTCTTGATTCACCTATGGCACCTGCATTCCTGATGCCCAGTGACGACCATGCCACGCCAGCATGTGGCCCCACCTGGAAGCCACAGCAGCCAATATCCATCCAGTGGCAGAGGCCACTTGTTCCCTCAGAAGGGTCCAGGGAATGCTGAAGTGCCTCATCCCAACTGCCAGGTCAGTGCCAATGCTGCTCAGGACCCCACGGGGACATTGCAATGAAAGTGGTGCTTGCCTGGTTGATGGTCACTCTCAGTCTGTTCACATTCAGGTGTTTGCTGGTGCCAGGTGAGTTTTTCCATCTGGGCCCAAACACCAGTGGGCACAAGCCTACCTGTGGTAGAACCTTCCAGCTGAGACAGCAGGTCTTGAAGCCCCACTGAAGCTCATCAGGCTCCTGGAGCCCCAGGTTTCTCCCTCAAAAGCTGATTCTTAGCCTTGGTACCAGCTTTGGACCCGCAGCATCTCCCTGGGGATTGCCCTTGAGCTGGCAGCCTGCAGTCCGCTGTGGTGCCAGGGTTTGGGCATCCCTGGGAGGGATTTGCTCCTCAAGGTGTCAGTGGTACCAACGTGAGTTTCAGTCACATGTCACTCTGCAGATGCTAGGGCTGACCCAGGCTCTGCACCCCACCACCTCATCACCTCTCCAACCAGCCCAGAGGGTGATGCCAATCATGGGAAGTTTGGGCTGAGTGAGAGGGAGTGGCCAGGAGGGCTCTGGGATCCTACTGCCATGGTCCTGTGGCTTCTCAGTTCTCCATCTCAGCCTTTAGACCAACTGGCCCCCGTGCAAGCAGGGCTGGGGTCAGCACCCTGATACTGTGGCTCCAGGAGATTTTGGAGAGCAGTGGCAGGAGGGGATATGCAGGAGGCATCCACATTTCTCCCAGCCCCACCAGCCCATGATATTCCACCTAGGGGACATAAATCCCTCGGGACCATGCTGGAGCCCCCAAACATCCCGGAGTCTCCAGGTGTGCTGCACATCCTCATTTTATCCTTTGGGATATCCTGGGTCTCACTGAAGTCCCAAGATGCCTCATGGCCGTGAGTCCCAGCTGCCTGCCACGCCTCCTCTCAGGAAGCAACTCCCTTCATCTGCTTCCAGCCGCCTGCTTTTAATTTTCGCTCTTTGGTTTTTATTACAAGGAAAGCCATGTTGGAACTGCTGCTTATCCCTCTCTGGGCTGTTTGCTCTTTAAATATCTCTGCTTGGGTTTTTTTTTACCTTACTCCAAGAAGCCAAACTGTGCAGGGCAAGTGTGCAGCCCTGCTGTCGTTTGAAGCCAGATTCCCTAATAATGGATAAACATTCCAGTGGGCATCTCAGTAACACTGCAAGTTATTTCATTGTTAAATGGGGATGTGTGCAGGAAATTGCAGCCTGATTAGGATGCAGTTGGGATTGGGATGCAATTGGGATGTGTGGGCAGAGGTCACCAATACCTGGAAATACCAGGGTCCAGCTGGGATCCTGTGCCTGGTGTTTTCACAGAATCATGGAATGTCCTCAGCTGGCAGGGGCCCACAAGGATTATTGAGTCCAGCTCATGACGATGCACAGAACAACCCCAATGATCCCACCACGTGCTGAGGGTTGTCCTAATGCTCCTTGAGCTCTGTCAACTTTGGGACCATGACCACTGCCCCAGGACTGTTCAGTGCCCAGCTATGCTCTGGGACCAGCCTTTTGCAGCCCTTGCTCCAAGGCAAAGCTCTGACTGGCCTTGGAGGCAACTTGTCACCATTCCAGGAGACAAAAGCCAACATTATTGGGATTGGGAGAAGTGTGTCTTATGCTGACTGGCTCTCTGGTTGTTGCTGCAGACTTCTGGGTACCCAAGGACGATGTGAGCACCTGGAGAAGCCATGCAGATGTGTTGGGACATAAACTTTATCAGCAAAAAGCCTTAAAAATTATCAAGCAAAAAAACCCCATCCCTCTAGCCCAGACAACTCTTAACTATTCAGCTTCTGATTTCTTGTTTGAAACACCAAGTTTTTTGTCTGGTGGTTTTTCTCTTCCATTCAGCTGCAGGTGACAGAGGGGGGGGGATGCTCCTACTCATCTTCAGACGGCAAAGGAATTGAGAAGTGGCACACTGGGGGAAAGCCCCAGTGATGTGCATCCCCTGTTCCAAGTGTCCTTTCATCATCCATCTGCATCCTTGTGCAGAAGCAGATGGAAAAGGAAAATGCAGTCAGTGATGTTGAAGTAGGAAGCAGTGGAACTAAAGCCAGCAGCTGATTTTTTTTCCCTGGGAAGAGGACTGCCACTGTGCCACAGTGCCAGGACTCTGTGGGGTGGCTGTGCCAGGCTGCACAGCTCATGGGTGATAACCAGGACACGCACTGTGTCAGGGTTAGGAGTCCCTCTGTCATTTGCATCCTTGGTTTAGGCAGTGGAGCCCTGCCATGGAGACAGAGGTGTGAGGGTTGAATGGGCTCTGCTGCCACCATCCAAGAGTGGGGAATGCTGGTCTCCACCACTGCTGGTCGATGGCTTCTGTGGGCATTTGTCTGGGGGACCTGATAGGAGTGTGCAGTGGAACCTGTCCCTGTCCCCAACACCCACCAGGAGCTGTGCAGCATCCCAACCCTCCTGGCTGGCAGAGGGGGCTGGGGGATTCAGCAGGGCGGGCACTGACAGCAGTTCCTTGCCCTTGCAGTGGCCCACCACGACCTGGAAAACACCCTGAACTGCAGTTTTGTCGAGCCACCCTCTGTGGTGGAGCAGCCTTCCCCATCCTGGTCATCCCGTGGTTCCTTCTCCTCCTTCGACACCACGGATGAGGGACCGGTTTACTGTGTCCCCCATGAAGGTGAGCAGGGGACAGGGGTGGATCCATCCCCAGGGGACCTCGGAGGCATCACCAGAGACATGCTCAATGGAGAGGTGTCACCCTTGCACGGTGGGGATCGTGTCACCCTGGTTCCTCGTGGCCCAGGAATGGATGCAGGTCCCAGTCTTGCCTCCCATGAAGTTTCAGAGCTGCCTTCTCTGGCGTTTGCTGTTCTTGGGTTGAGAGCCAGGAGGTCCCTGACTAGGAGGTGGGAACAAGGGGGCTCCAGGGGGAGCCCAGTGTCCTGCAGGAGTATCTCAATCCTTCTCAGGCATATCCCCCTAACGCCCCCGTGCTCTCTTCCCGCAGAGAGCGTGGGTGACAGCAGGGACAGAGGGACACCCGCCAGCGCCGGGGACAAGCTGGTGGCTCCGACTGGCGGGGAGGAAACGGGCGAATACACATTCCTGAAGGACACGGGCTCTGTTCGAGCCTTCCCGACCGACAGCAGTGAGACACCGCTGCTCAAATCCTCGGACAGCGAGCGCTCCTCCTGCGGCTCGGGCTCGGCCCGCGCCGCGCTCTACGCCCGGGTCGCCCGGCTCTCCAAGCACTCCAAGGAGGAGGAGGATCCCACTGCGGAGCCCCGCAGCCCCGGGAAGCCGCCGTCCCCAGAAAGGACCAAGCCTCGTCCCCCAGACCCGGCCACAAAGCCCAAAGTCTCCTGGATCCACGGCAGGTACAACTCTGGCCAGTCCAACTCGCTGCCGGCGCCCAGCCAGTCCCCGGACAGAGCAGCGGCCCCGTCCAGCAGCCCCGAGCAAGGGCAGGGCTTTGCCAAGAGGAAGAGGAGCCCGAGCGAGACATCGGCCACTGTGCAGGGCAGAGGGGAGGAGAAGGGCGGAGCGCGGGGCAAGGAGAAGTCGCAGAAGCAACCGAAGGAGCCCGGCGTCCCCGAGGGCAAAGCCAGCCTCGCCGGAGAGCCCCAGTCACCCTCCAGGCCCAAGCAGAGGAGCAAAGGCAGCTCAGAGCCGATGGAAAGCATCAACGGGGCGGTGCAGAACGCCTTCCGAAAGATCGGTGCGTTCCAGCCAGAGCGGCGGGGCGGGGACTCCAGGGATGCTCCTCGCAGCCCCGGCACCAGCAAACCCCGCTCCGAGCCGCTGCATCCCCAGCTGGCCTCCGAGCTGGCCGCCCAGCTGAAGGAAAAGACTCAGAGCCTCAACAAGGGGGACGGAGGCACCCGGGCGAACGGGGTGGGCACCCATCGGGAGAAGCCCACCCCTCCACAGAAAGCCAAGCGGTCGGCAGCCGGCGGCGGCCAGAAGGTCGGCAAACCCGTGCTGCCCACCTCTCCCCACCTGCAAAAACTGATCCCTGGGGCGACCGAGGCGGCGGCTGGGGAGCCCAAGTGGGTGGAGAAGCCAAGTGCCGGCAGCGGCCAGGATCAGGCTCTCCCCAGTGAGCAGGGAGCCAAGAAAACCCCCATTAAGAAACCTCCCAGGAAGAAGAGCCGAGAAGCCGGCCTGGAACCGCCCAGGGCAGCTGCTGTGTCCGCCCAGGCAGTGCAGTGACCAGGAGCCGGGCACCGGCCACGCACCAAGAAGGATATTTGCCAGCACAATCAGCGGACATGGGAGCCTGGACTGAGCAGGGAGCACTGGAAGAACCTCGAGCCTCCATTTATCCCCCTCCACCTCTCTCATCCCCCTTTTTCCTTCAGTGCCCCCTGCCCTATCCATGTCCTGCTCCTGCTCCCTGCCCGGGTCTGGCCCCTCGCAGGACAGGACTGCCGGGAGCCAGCCCAGCCGCCACCCCAGAGGGGTCCGCGCGTGGTGTATCCCCCTCCCCCCCTTTTTTGTAGCAGTATTATCGGTTGTATAAGCAGTGCTTGTTGTACTCGACGTGCCCACGGTATATTCTGCAGTAACGGAGCCGCTCGCTTCCTGCATCCCGCCCCGCTCCGTCCGGCTCGCGGAGCACGGGAGCGGAAGGGAACTGCTGCTCAGTGCCCAGGGCAGTGCCAGGGATGTGGCCCACACCGATCGCTGGCAGCAGACCCCCTGCCCCGGTGACCTGGGCTCCAGGCACAGCTCTCCATTGCCGGTCCCGCCGCAGCGGCGCCGTGCCGGCGTGGGGTCGAGCTGGTTTCGACCGATGCCACCCTCCCCTCCACCCCGGGCCTGCTCCTGTCCAGGAGCAAGCACTATTTATGGATGGAGCTGGATGCCCTTCGGGCTCCCACGTCCTGCCCGGTGGAGTTGGAGGGGTTAATTTGGTACGAGAGAGCCTGGCACCTCTGCGGAGCGCTTTCCTAATAAAGATGTATTTCTTCCATAGCTGGGTCCTGTCTCTCCCTGCCCCAGGCTGGCAACGTGCTGGGCATCACCTAATCCTGCTCAGGGTGCTGGGACACAAATGTGGGGTGACATGGGGGTGACTGTGGGGTAAAGGGCTCTGCCCCCAGCTTTCTAACCCCAACCCTGGCAGTATGTGGGGTATCCACACAGCCCCAGGTGCAATATTGCCATGGGGAAGGGCTGGGACAAGCCCAGAGGCAGATGAGAAGCAGGGAGCTTCTCCCACGTGGCGTCTGCCCAAGATTCCTGAGCAGAAAGGCTCTCCCTGCTGTAAGAATTGGAGATGTCTTGCTTCCATGAGAGCCAAGAGCATTGGTGCCCAACACTGAGCCACCTTGAGCTCTGCCCACAGTGGGGGATGATGGCCTGGACAGAGGTGATGGAGGCAGCTGGTGGACATCAGGATGGGATGAGACCACCTGGAACCAGGACTGCAACAAATCCAGTACAGCACTCAGGAGGGGTTGGGGCTACAGCACTCCCAGGCATCCCTCAGCTCTGTGGAACTGGAGCCAGTGCAGTGTCTGATGTTGGTTAGAGAAGCATCTTCTCATAGGATAAAGCTGAAAAATGACCTCACAAGACTTGTCAGCATTGCTTCCCCAGACTACTGGTCACCTTTTGGAGTTCCTTCACTCCTCCTCCCCTTTCCTTCAGGTTTTACTTGGGAAGATGAGTGATGGTGGCTAGGATAGTCTGTAATTCTATGATGTTTGGCTGTTGCCCAGCCCAACCCCCTTCACTTCTGGTGCAATGTGTGCCAGCTTTGTGACCATTTGATATCCCTTGTCCAAGCCTCTCCCATTTCTTCACATCCCTTTTGAACTAGGAGCCACTCATCTGTACCCTTCCTTCAGGTGTCTGCCCGAGACCTTCACAGCATCCTTCACTATGGCCTTATGCTGAGGGGGAACACCAAGCTGATGTTCAAACTGAGGTCCTTCCAGGGTCCTTTTAACGGGGTCATTCCAGCTCAGATAGGCCAGAATCTTCTTCAAGCAATGTCCCGTGATGCCATGGACCATGAAGGATGTGGATGAGGCATTGCAACACCTCAGCATCCTGAAGGGCTGATGTCTCCTAGTGATGCGAGTGTGAATCTCTTTTCCAAGCATCCTGCAGGCTTTCTGCCCACTGATGCATGTTGGGTCTCTGACAGCTCCCCATGACAGACACCCCTGAAGGGGCTTTGTTCAGGGGTCCACAAATCAGCAGAGGCTGAAAACCACCAATTTCCTTGCAGCTGAGAGTTCCACCAGGAGGATTATACATAGTCTAAACACACTTGCTGTTCTGAGCTGCTTTCCACTGCTCACTTGGACATGCAGAAAACTTTGACCTCGAGTTAAAAACAGCTGAAGCCAGTCAAAATGTGGAGAAATCCAGACATTCTGCCCCCCTGAGATGGGGCAGGATCCACCTTCCCTGGCAGACAGGGTGATAACGTGGTGGCCATGGCTGAGGAGGAGCGGTGGGTGCGGCTGGCAGGAGATGCTGTGATGGAGCCGCCAGCCCTTGGCTCCACCAGCACCTCATCCATGGGATCAGAGGAGTGTGGTGACACTTGTGGCCCATCCTCTTCTCCACCAACACTCTGACACTGATCTTCTTCCCATTTCCTCCCAGTTTCCCAGAGTGAAGAAGGAGTGAAGGGTTGGACAATGGCGCATTTGTTTTGGCTTGGCTGGTGAGCTGTGATAAAACCCAGCCGGCTGCCAACAGCTCATTTCCTATTTCAGGCCCTACCAAAAATAAACTCAGAAGGGAAACTCCAGTAAGAAAAAAACATGCAGGAGACAACACAGGGCTTCCAAAACTGTATTAGAAATTTCTCTCTCAGTGTTCACTGGGAAGAGGGACAGCAGTGTTAGAGGGAATTTCATGCTCAATGAGGGGAGTAGGAGGTGCATGGGGAGCTCCATCAGGGTTACAGGGATATAAATATTCATCTGACACTTCCTCTAATCCTTCATGTGGCTACATTACACATGGGGAAATGGCCATTTCCTTCTTTGCCCCACAGAGTGGATGCAGGGGTCACTGACTGCCTTCTCCAGAATGCTCAACTCCAGGGATGTCCCCAGGCCACGGGGGTGATGCAATTGTGCAGACACCATCTGGCTGGCACAGAGCTCCCTGACACCAGGCTGCACGGACCCCAAAGAGGGGCAGCCACTGCAACACCACCAAAATCATTTCCCATTCCTCACCACAACCACCAGCAACCTCATCAATGTCCCTACAGGGCTCTGGTGGCATCTGGATGACAATAAAAAGAAGCCTTTTGCAGGCCATCAGCTCCTGCTTGTGAGCCCACCCTCTGCCCACTCAAGGAGCATGAAGAAGCCCACAGAGCCACAAGGATGGGCACTGTGCCCCTGTGGGGTTCCAGCTCCAGCATCAGCCCCCAGCAGGAAGAACACAGCTGTGCCCGGTGCTCCAGGGGTCCCCATGAGTGTGGGCAGTGGCTCTGGGACCCTGTGCTGCTGCCTGAGCTCAGCAGGGACACCTTGGTCCAGCACCCACAGCTTTCCCTTGGCATGGGGGGCCCTTTGAGTGGCTGTTTGCAGCCTTTTCCCCCATGAAGGAAGGTAGGGTGTGGTTTTGTCACTGCAGCCCAAGATGCCACAAGACACAGGACACTGATATAAATACACACCTCAGGAGGATACGTGTATTTATTTACATATATGTATATATACACCTCCCCCAAAAAATATCTGTGTATATGTATAATATAGTATATCATTTGTATACACATAGTGCACTCCTGGAGTGTATAGGAATGTGGGTATATATATATTTGTATGCCCTCCTATACACTCCAGAAGTAATTTTTTTATACAATTATACCCCTCCATCGCGAGGAAAGGGACAGGCCAAGGCCATCACGAAACACTAAACTCACAAAGAACTGCAGGTCGTTAATATGCATGCAGGCCACGCCCACTGCTCCACCCCCCAGAACTCCGAACCGCTGCGGACAATTCTTTGCTCCTTCCCGTAGTCTGTCTTGGCACAGGCGAGCAAAGGGAGCCGTTTCTGAGCGGCTGCTGTGATCGTGTGTGCTCACAGCCCAAACCCCGCGTCGCTCCCTCCTCAACCCCCCGGCCTGACCCTGGTGCTCACGCCAACCCTGGGGGCCCCGCGCCAGTCCGTGCATGCTCGCCCCGCCTACGCGGTGGGGAAGGGGTGTCCCTGAGCTCTGGTCGGCATTCTTGGAGCCTGGAAAAANTATTTATTTTCATATATAGACACTCACATTCTCCTATATACTCTCAGCGTACATGTACATATAGTTACTTACAAATCTATGAGTATAGACATATATACTTATATAGACATATATACTTATATAGACATATATACTTATATATATCCTTATACATATATTTTATAGATACACAAATATATATTTCTACTTGCTTTTATATACATATGCGCATATATATATGTATATACATGTATACATATATACAAACACTTATGTTCTTACCTGTTTATCTAAGCTGCAGGAGCTGAAGGCAGGGATGGGGAGGTCAGGCTGTACATCCAGGTGCCATCCCCGCTGGTCACATGGCAGTATCACCCAGGCACCGCCCAACACCCCGCCCACAGACCAGGTCTGTGTGATGTTGAGTCCAACCAGTGCCATGCTGGGCACGTCCCTGAGGAATCACAGAATATTCTCAGTTGGAAGGGACCCACGAGGATCATCGAGTCCAACTCTTAAACAGCACCACTGCCTCCCTGGTGGAAATCGAACCCCTGGTCTCCCACATGACAGATGGGGACACTCACCACAGGTGGCTCCAGTAAGGATGGGCAGCAGGGCAGAGGACAGCAGGATGCCTGGCAGGGATGTTACCCCCCAGTAGCAGATCTAGGCTCTGCAAACATGACCTGGCACCCCCCTAAAGCCATTTTGTCCTCACTGCCAGGCACTCAGGCCTGGGCAAAGCCACGGTGTCGCTCCTCTGCACTGTCCTCTGCTGCCATCCATCACTGGGGCTTCAAACTGGGGATGCACCTTCAGATCATTGAGGTCTCCAGGGGACCCTCCGCAGCCCCCTCCCCTCCAGCCTGAGGGAGGGGTGCACATCATGTGCCTGTCCCGAGCACTGGACATGGAGAGGGGGGGCTGCAGCTGGAGCCCCCTGCTCGACACGCATCCGGAATGCAGGCAGAAACCCCACCTTGGCTCCATTTTAAGACTCTCCCTCACCCCATGGAGTATGGGAAGCATTTCCATGTGATCCAGGGCACCAATTAATCCCTGGCCATAATGATCTGCAGAGAGCAGAGGGACTTCTAGCACACAGAGCCATCACAGATCCATCAGCCTTGAGCCTTTATTTCAGCCTCTGGAAGCATAATCTGGCAAAAATCCCTATTTTTGCAGGGGAAAGCACGAGGGCACTGTAACCATATGGTCTGAGCAGGAGAGGAGAAATAATTAGGTGGAAGATAGGAAGGGGCTCCGGGACCACCAGAACCTGATTGATGTGAACGCTGGTGCTCCCGGCCACATCCCGCCTGCCCTTGTTTAGTCTGTGTGGGAGCACAAATCACAGCGCAATGTCATCGCTCTGCCCGGGTCTGGATTTCATTAAGAGCCACATGATCGGCCTTGGCTGCTGCTGGGGGCTGGCCATGGTCCCCTCGCAGAGCTGCATGAGATGCCGAGGTGCAGGTCGGGACTCAGGGCTAAATCAGTGCCTTATCTGCAGGTGAGGAGCCACAGCCACTCCACTGGGACAAGGGTTTGGTCCTCCCAAGGGTTTGGGAGACCCTGAAAATATCCTCGGGGTAAGGGATTGCAGCCTGCAGCTGTCCCCTACTCAAGTGGTCCACAGGACCTATAAGCTGGGGTCACTGCCCCTACCCGAAGTCAGGCTGAGGGGCACAGATGGCAATTGGGCAGTCCCAGCCAATGGTTGGAAGGGTCTGGCTATGGGCTGCCGCATCCCCTCCATCCCCTCACATCCTTCACATCCTTCTCACATCCTTTGCATCCCTTGCAGCTCACTGCAGGTCTTGCACCCCCTTGGATCCTTTACAACCCTTACATCCCTGTATCTCTTGCAGCCTCCTTGCACGCCTTGCATTCTTTATAGCCTGCTACAGCACCTGCAGCCACTGCACCCTTTGCATCTCCTGCAGCCTGCTGTGTCCCTTGCATCCCATTCCTCTTCTGCACTCTCTCATCCCCTGCAGCCCGTGGCCCCTGCACACAACTCCCAGCCAAGCTCACACACTTCTCTCTCATCACAGCTCATTCTTTGTTACAAAGCCCTGTGCACTGACCTGGGAGCACCCGCACCAACTGGCTGGGAGCCCCTCCAGCAGTTCCTCCCTCCTGCTCAGGCTCTCCACACAAAGCTGTTGCCCACGGGGTGGTATAGACTGGTCACCCCACCTCAAAGAGACCTGACAACCCTCTCTCTGCAAGCAGTGAAGATACGAGATTCTTGTGGGCTGCTGAGCCACAACCAACATGAATTTGCCCTGGCAGAGCATCCATGCCCCACACCAAGGAAGCCTGTGCAGTCAGGACGTGTGTGTGCAGCATTTCCTCGGGGTCCCCCTGGGGGACCAAAGCCTGGACATGTTCTCCAGCATGCTGCAGCAATGCATGCTCCTCCTGGCAGGTCAAACACAGCTCTTCCAGCTGGGAAGGAGGCACAGAGGCTTCACCCAGCACCACTGAGAGCCAGTGACCCCCTCGATCCAGATCTTATTTTAGCTGCAGCTCAGGGGTGAAATTCCCGTTCTTGTATTCAGCTCCAGAGGCCAGAGCGGGGAAAACACTTTTACTCTGCAGTGTTTAAATTGGAATAAATCCTGTGAGCCCAAGGCTGAGGCTCTGGTGGTCCCAGCCATGTACTCTCCTCGCCCAGGGAATGTGGCTGAGGGACCACACAAGGTTAAAGTGTCCTGAAAAAGGCAGGGGGAAGCTGGGCATAGGTGGCAAAGTCTCTCTGGTGGTTGATCATGTACCCAGTGCAGAGTGGAGAAATTTTCCCTGCAGAATGAGTGCAAGAAGACTGAATCTCCCTGAGGGCCATTTGCTTGGAGCCAAGGCAGGTCGCTCCAGTGGGATACAGAATCCTCTGGCCCTCTGGATGTCCCTGTCACAGGCTCCACCCATGAAGTGTTCCTTTCCTCCTGCTCCTGCCCACCCACCTCTGCACCAGCAGCATAAGGAAAGGCCTGCAGCTGGTTTGGGGGATCAAGAAGCAGCAGCAAGATCAGCCACAGACTCCTCTGTGCCAAGGCAAGGGGCATCCTGCTCTCCTGCTGCAGGGTTCCCACGGCCATGAGCACCCAAATGTGGCCTCATCCTGCCCAGTACAGCACATCACTGCATGTGAGCAGGATGATGTGGTGGGACCATGTGCGGGTTCCATTGGACTGTTCTCCAGCCCCTCCTCTTCTGTGGTGGAGGTGCCAGAGTGAGGAAGGACAGAGGAGCTTTCTCAGCCCTGTCCCTCTGTAGTTCAGTTCAGGTCTGGTTAATGTTCTTCCTGAGCACTACAAGCCAACTGCAGCATGGTTTCTGCTCTCAAGCCCCCAGGTCCAGTTGCCATGGTCCCCTCCTGGGTGTTGGCATGTCCTAGGGAGCTTGGGAAGGACCCATGCTTCCTCCACCCATCCTATGTCACCTGAGCTGCTTGTGGCACCTCTGTGGACACTGTCAGCTGGTCAGGGACTCTCCCACCCTAATCTAAGTCCAACCCCCAGGAGGCTCCTGCACATCCCAACACATCCCACTGTGCTCCCTGCCTGGTCCCCCTGAGGCATGGGACACCCCCAGGTCACCATGCCCGCCAGCCCTGGTCCCCTTGTGTGTCGCCGACCGGGCTCCCCCACACTCCCAGACCCAGCCTGGAGCTGCAGATTGTCCCCAGTGGGTGACCTGGCTGCAGCCCAACTCACTGAGTGCCTTCTTCCAACTCAAGCCCTGTGTCCCTCTGTCCCCATTGCATTCATGTAGATCCCAATAAACCATCCTGTCCCCCAGCTCCATCCACCAAGTGAGCTTTGCCCTGCACCCCCACCAGGGTCTTGGCCCAGCGATGATCCCAGTGCAAACCAGGCCGGGTACCTCATGGAGCACATGCCAACTCAGGCCTCTGCCCCAGGACCCCCCAAATCCCAGCCTCTGAGTGCCCAGCCCCGCAGGCTGCAGAGGCAGTGCCCGGAGCTTCTGGTCTAATGAGAAGTGCATGAGACCCACATCTGGTAGCAATTGAGCTGGGAGCAGCACTGGGAAGGGAGGAAGTGCAGATTTCCTGCAGCACAAAGGAAGGGAGAGGAATGTCCGTGGTGGAGCAGAGGCCCCAGAGTTACCTCTCCCTCCACTGTCACAAGGGGGCACAGACACTGTATCCTGCTCGCTCCTTCACCAGCGCATCCCTGGGAATGTGCCCCCCTCTTCCCTGGGCTGAGCCCCTCGGCTGCCCCCCTTCCCACTCACAGGGGTGTAGGGGCACCCCATGGTCACTGTCCACAGTCGCCTCCCCTCCAGCCTCGTGCTGTTCAGGGTCTGGGGTCAGGACAATCTTCCCCATATCCAGACATCCCCAGGCTTGAATCCCCCTTGGAACAGCCTTGGGAAGGGAGCAGAAGCCCAGCAAGGCCCTGAGGGCAACAGTCAAAGTAGGAGCTGCTCTGTGTCATGCCAATGGGGATGTGACACTTGTGACTTGGAGGGGACAAGGCAAGTGGCATTTAGGTCCTCACCAGTGCAGGCAGCTGTGTGAGGGGTCGCAGCTGGTCTGCTCCTGTTCCAGGTGAAGTTTGGTCACCATATCTGAGCATCTCTGGCTGCCAAAGGGATTTTGGGGAACTCCCCAGGGCAGCAATTTTTTGCAACAACAGATGAAAAATAGAGAGGGATATTTAGTTAAGCCTGCCATCAAACCTTCATGGGGCAGGATGACAAATTGTCAAGGATCCTTTCATCCTGATCCAGGACATTGCCCAGCCCAGCTGGGCAGCACAGCTCCCAGCTCTGCATTAAAGGACCCTTTTGCCCCTTCCCCAGCAGCTTATGAGGCTGCAGCACTCAGCCTCCCTCTGCTCCTGCACAGCACAACCTCACCTTGGTCCTGAAGGGTGGGGTTGGGCTCATTTGCCTCTTCAACATATGAGGAAGTCATTCCATGGGGATGTTGCTTCCAGACTGGAGGAAGAGCAGGACAGACAGACAGGGCAGTGTTAACTCTACGAGGTCTTAGGCAGAAATAGGGGGATCTGCAGTCGGCCCACTCAGACCTTCTCCAGCACTTGGGATTTGTGGATCCTTGAATGGAAACGCGAGGGGGGAAAAAGGCAATTTCTATTCAGGGATTTTTCCAGGATGCCCCAGTTGTTTGGGGATGCCCCATGTCCTCTCACACGGCCTTTTCCAGTCTCCTCGAGCAGAAGTACAGCTTCTCTGGCTTTGAAGTCCTATTAAACCTGATATTTTTAAGGCATTTTTAATCCATTTCAATGGATCTTTTGTTTTGTTAATTCTTTTCCTGCTCACTGCTGCCATGAACGCACAGCTCGAGCTGCACCAGCTCCCAGCACTCACAGCCCAGCGCCAGGTACCAGTTACCAGGACTGGGTAACTCAGTGTGTTTTCAGGGATTGGAAGTGATCCGGGCAGCTGCACGGGCTCGTCCTTCCCAAAGCACCCACAAACACTGCCTGGCATGGCCCTGGCACACTGTCCATAGGGAATGTCCCCCATGGCTGGAGCAATCTCTGGCAGCGAAATCCCACCAGTGCCACCGGATTTCTGGCAGCAATGAAGTCACTCTGTGCTACTCACTCGCTCCCAAGTGGGCAAACTCCATCCGAGACGCTCCTGATGAAGCCGTTTGGAACATTTGCTTCTAAGCTGGAGCAGAGGGACACTCCGAGATCCTCGTGCAACCCACGGGACAGGCTGAGGAGTGACCGCCTGGAAATCTCCGGCGGGAGAACCGTGCGGGGAACCGGGAATGAGCCGGGAATGAGTCAGGAATGAGCCGGGAATGAACCGGGAATGAACCGAGAATGGACCAGAAATGAACCGGGAATGAACCGGGAATTAACCGAGAATGGACCGGGAACGAACCGGGAATGAACCGGGAATGAACCGGGAATGAACCGAGAATGGACCAGAAATGAACCGGGAATGAACCGGGAATGAACTGGGAATGAACCGAGAATGGACCGGGAACGAACCGGGAATGAACCGGGAATGAACCGGGAATGAAACGAGAATGGACCGGGAACGAACCGGGAATGAACCGAGAATGAACCGGGAATGAACCGGGAATGAACCGGGAACGAACCGAGAATGGACCAGAAATGAACCGGGAATGAACCGGGAATGAACTGGGAATGAACCGAGAATGGACCGGGAACGAACCGGGAATGAACCGGGAATGAACCGGGAATGAAACGAGAATGGACCGGGAACGAACCGGGAATGAACCGNNGGGGAAGGCACTGAGGGAGGGGAGGGTGGCACTGCAGGGAACCTGGAAGCAAAGTGCCCTTCTGAGACCCGCCCCATGCCCGTGGCAGGGCTGAAGCAGGAGCTGTTCCACCGGCACAAGGAGGCCCAGCAGTGCTGCAGACCCCACAACCTGCCCCTGCTCCGTGCTGCCCAGCAGCGTGAGATGGAGGTGAGGGGAGATCCGGGTGGGAGGTGGAGGTGAGGGGGGACAGGGTGGGAGGTGGAGGTGAGGGGGGACAGGGTGCAGAGCTGTGTCCCTTCCCAGGTGTCTCACAGCTCCCATTGCTGCAGGAGCACCACGTCATCTCCAGAGTTTGGCTGTTCCCACAACCCAGTCCTGGCTGCCCTTGCCAGCACACACCCAGGTTCCCCACCATAACTTGGAGGTCTCCTCCTCTCACTCTGCCCTTTGTCTTGCCAGGCTGGGGTCCTGGGCTCTGGTCATTTAGGATAATCTGCAGTCCAGGTGTGGTCTGGGAGTCATGGAATATCAGGATTCCACTCCAAAGGCAACACTCTCCATGGTGCTTTAATGTTTCATCATTGTGTGATGTGCTGAAGCCTGTGTAGGTTAGGGAGCAAGTGACAGGAAATACGGACAAGGTGTCCAAGACATGCCATGACATTGTCACAAGTGGAAAGCAGGGAATATTCAAAACGAACAAATCACATCTTACCACTGATAAGTAGGAAATGCCTCGAGTTTCAGAAGTGTAGCAGTAGTTTCTGAGAATATTTGGAAAAGGAACCTCTGAGTCCAGTCCCAAATGACTGTTCTGTATGTTAGTGGTAGACAGAGGCAGTTTTCTAAGGTAAGAAAATGGCAGTAGCCAGTTATGTTAATAGATGGAGTTGAAATGTGGGGGGAAGTTACTTTGCTCCACATTAAGCAAGTGAGAACTGTTTGAAGAGGCTCTTTGCTGGTGATAAGCACCGTGTCAGCACTCGCTGCTGGATCCTTTGATGTTTCTACATTCTTCTGTGGAGGTGACCAAGGCCAGGCTGGACCTCTGGTAACAGTCCTGGTTCCTTCTGTCTCTGAGTGACTCAGACTTGCAGCAAGTAACAATCTTTACTACCTGTTTTAAACATTTCCATTGTTTGTGCCCTCATTAGTTTGCCCACATGTCTCATTTCTCCTTGTCTTACATGCTGCTTCTTATGTGCAGCTTCTTCCCACTTCCTCCTACCTTCCCTCTGCCTTTCTCATCTTTTCCTGTCCCTGGTGTTTATGAAATAGAGTCATTTCTTCCCTTTTTTTATCCTCTGACACTTCTGCTGTGGAGCACTTTGGGAACAGATGGATCATCTCTGTAGCATTGGGTTTGTGTCTGACTGGAGTTGCCCTCTGTGCTTGAAGGTTTCCAAGACCAGCTCAGGATTGGGCTCCCATGAGAGGTAATCAAGGTGTAGGTTTTAGAGGTTTGGCTTCTTTATGGAACCTGTGGCATTTAGAAAAGCTTTGCCCATTACACAGGGTCACCAGCCACCAGGGCTGAAGCAAAACTTGTGTTTAAGCCACAGTTTTCTCCCAGATTTGGCACTTTCTTGTAACTCATAATCAGATGTAAACTCTAAACAATGTGAGGCCTTTCAGTTTGGGGATGTTCTTAGCCCCAAGGAAAGTCACTCCTTCACTGTAAGTGGGTGGCTGGGAGGAAGGAAAATCTGGGGAAGGAAGAATTTGGGTACATTGTATCTCCCACAAAGGGTGTGAACCCCTGGCCTGAAGAAAGTGAGGACAGAGTTTGTTAAAGTTCCTCAGGAGCAGCCATCCCTCTGCCTCTCCTCCTGGGGCTTGAGTTGCCCTGAGTTTCTTCCCTTTTATTCCAGTAAGGTCTTGCCTTCTGGTGGATCCAAGTCCTATGTCTTTCTTAGTACTTAGAAGGTGGTTCTGCAAAGGTCTCTCACTGTGACATGCTGATTGTAGCCAGGAAAGGTTCCAAGAGGCAGCTCCTTCTCCATGTGAGCAACAACTCTCTTCAGTAGGTCAGATGCATCCATGCTGCAAACACACCTCAGCTCTGCCCTGGACTGTCCAAACTTGGGCCATTCATTTCTTGCAGGAGAATCACAGAATCCTGGAGTGGTTTGGGTTGGAAGGGACCTTAAAGCTCATCTCATTCCAACCCCTGCCATGGGCAGAGACACTTCCCACTATCCCAGGTTGCTCCAAGCCCTTGAACACTTCCAGGGATGGAGCAGCCACAGCTTCTCTGTGCCAGGGCTTCCCCACCCTCACAGGGAAGAGTTTCTTCACAGTATCACATCTGACCCTTATTCTGTCACTCCATCTCTTGTCTGAAGTCCCTCTCCAGGTCTCTTGGAGCCCCTTTAGGCACTGGAAGGGGCTCTGAGGTCTCTCTGCAGCGTTTTCTTCTCCAAGCTGAGCACCCCCAGCTCTCCCAGCCTGTTTTCAAATGTATTGAGAGGCTCCATCTTCATGGCCTTCTCTGGACTCACTCCAGCAGCTCCATGTCCTGCCTGTGGTGGGACCCAGAGCTGGAGGCAGCCCTGCAGGTGGGGTCTCACCTGAGCAGAACAGAGCGGCAGAATCCCCCCCTCACCCTCCTGTCCACCCTAAAACACCGAGCCTGCCATTGCATTCCAGTGGGATTTGATGAGTCATGTTTTTTTTGTGTGGCTTACAAAGGAATTCTGATGCTCAGTGCACCTCCTGCTCTCTGCTTCCACTTCCATTTTCCACATGTTTGCTGGGCTCCATTTCCTCTCCAGAGGCAGCACAGAGATTCTGCCCAGGTTTGGGCAGGTGTTGGTGAGGCAGGAGGGGCTGCTCTGGCAAAGCCTTGTTTGCTGATGTTCTCAGCCTGCCAAAAATAGAGCACCAACCTTCAGCTCTTGTCATAAAGAAATGGGACCTGAATGGAATTTACGGCTCCAGCTCCATGTTGGTGTCTGGGGAGTCTCAGGGAGGCCCCTGAGCTGCCACCTTGATGAGCTTTATGGCCTGTGTTAGTGGTCCAAACTTCCTTTAGCCTCATGTGAGACTGGCACAAGACTGTTGGACTGAGCTCAGCCCTGGCTCAGGTAGTCACTCATCAGGAAGAGTCCTTTGGACACTAAGAGGTTCCTCGTGGTGTTTCCTGGCCTCCAGACACAGAGAGCAGCTGCTCCAATGACTTCTCTGCATTTCCTTGAGTGGTGGCTTTGCAGGTGGAGGTGGAAGGGCCTAGGGGCTGTGCCAGTTGCCTCGTGCTGTCTTTGGGCTCATCAGAAGGGATTCAGGGTCCAGTTGCTCTGGAGTTCCAGTAAGTCTTAGAGATGAGAGAACACCAGGAGAAAGGCAGATACTCCACTTTTTTCCATTGTCTGTTATGTTTTTCAGGCTATGGAGCAACAGATCCGAGAGGAACAGCGAATGATGGATGAGAAGATTGTCCTGGAACTGGACCAAAAAGTGATTGACCAGCAGAGCACCCTGGAGAAGGCCGGGGTGTCTGGCTTTTACATCACCACCAACCCCCAGGTTGGTGTTGGGGAGAGAGGGTGAGGTGTTCTGACAAGGGCCTGGAGGGACACGACAAAGAGATAAATAACATCCCACTGAAAGAGGGCAGGGTTAGATGGGATATTGGGAAGAAATTGTTCTCTGTGAGGGTGGGAAGGCCCTGGCACAGGTTGCCCAGAGAAGCTGTGGCTGCCCCATCCCTGGAAGTGTCCAAGGTCAGGTTGGACAGGGATTGGAGCAACCTGGGATAGTGGAAGGTGTCCCTGCCCATGGCAGGGGGTGGAATGAGATGAATTTTAATGTCCCTTCCAATCCAAACCATTCCATGATTCTGTTTGACAGTACTCTTAGGTTAATATCTTTTTTTTTTTTTTTAATTAAATCTCACTGTTAATGAATTGTGGCTCTCTGGGTCAGACAGAATGATCTGCCCTTTGCCTCTCAGCTGGTGGGTGCCTTCCTGCAGTATGTTGTCATGTGCCAACAGTCTGCAGTCCTGTGACTCTCATATGGGCCTGAATAACACTGAAGGGAGTGTTCTACTGCTTTGTGTCCGGCTTAGCTTTGCAAACTGCCTCCAGGGGTCTGTTTATTCGGCACCTTATTCATCTTGCATGTGACTTGCTGGAGCTGATGATCTCAGACTATGATTAGAGAATTGTTCCCTGTTTCCCCAGAGAATTTGCTTTCAAAACATCTGAGCCGTCACCTGGGTTTGTCTCTGTTGTCTTTATGCCACTGCAGGGATGAATAAACTCAAACTTCCCAAGTCCTGTTGTAAACCCACACAAGTTTGCAGGGAAGGCAGAGACAGACTGTTCTTAACTGTTTTTTCAGCTGATTAAATGTCACTTTGATAAGGACCTACTGGTGAGAAAAGACGGCTTAAAAGAAGCTAAAGAGGCATTTTCCAACACCCACCCACACGATTCCCTGTCATGGAGCCCTGAACAAGCCTCTCATTTTTCCTGTGCTGCTACTCCCCAGCTGTATAATGCAGGCAGCCCTTTCTCTCCCTTCTGCCCTGCCTTTTATGTTGTCTTTGTAAGTAATAACCTTGGCAGGGTTCCTGTTTGCCAGGTTTGTGTATGTTTGCCTTTACAATAGCTGCCAAACCCAATCCAGCTTGTGCCTGTGAATGCCACCAAGAAATCCCTGCTGGAATCTCAGGTTCCAATCAGCTGATGTGTTTCCTCACAGCCTCTATGAAATGCTTGCTTATGCAGCGAACATATTTTTACAAAAATAGATTTTTATTTCCAGAGCATCCTGTCAGTAGGGCTGAGTCACAGCCCTGGGCTCACAAATCTGCAGCTCCACTGTGTCATCTCTGAGATAAATGTAACTAAAGAAGGAGCAGATGGTAAAGGAACCACAAGCTGATGTTGCTGCTTCCAGGAGACAATGTCTCCACTTGACTGCAGTCATGAAAAAGGAGTTTTCCATGGGAAGTGAAATGCCTGCAGGGAGTTGGATGCAGCAGAATAGCCTGACTTGGACCCCACTTAGAGGGTAACCAGAGTGATCCCTCCTCTTCCTGCCCCTTTGTGTCAGGGAGTTGGAGATGCTGCTGAAGGGGGTGCAAGGGGAAGCTGCTGCCCCTCCCCAGCCTGTGGAACTGGGCAGCCCTCGTGGCCCCTACTCATTTATCATCATCCAGAAGGAAAAGCCTCTCTGAATTCTTAAGGAATCCTAAAGCCCTGGGATTCCTAAGACGGCCACAGTTTGCAGCATGTCTGCTAAGATGTCACTAAGATGTCATATTTTAGAGAAACACTTAAACATGATGAAGCCCTTGGTTTCTATTTGCCTGGCTGGGGCTTTTTTGTTCCCTAAAAACAAGTAGCTCTTGAGGAGGTGGTATAAGTGAGGCCTTTCTGCTTCCTGTAGCAGGGAATGGGATCATCTCATTGCACAAATGTCTCTCTCCCTTTGCAGGAACTGACTCTACAGATGAACTTGCTGGAGTTGATTCGGAAATTGCAGCAGAAGGAAGCTGAGGCTGAGAAGGCTTTTTCCTGAAGGAGTGAATCTGCTGTTCATTTCCCAAAGTTTTTCCTCTTGCTTCACTCTAAAGCACAGACTGTCCATGCATTTGCTTTGACAGAAGAGGCTGTGGGTGTAGAAGAAATCACTGGGGCACTTAGATTAGAGCTGGGGTGAGCAGAGCCCAGCACAGGGTGGGTTGGGAGCCTCAGGAAGCCTCTCCGGTTCTTGCAGCAAGGTGTCAGCTGCATCTGGCTCAGCTGGGAGCTGGTGGATGAGAAATAAAACCTTCTGCCCTGCCTTCTGGGGCACCAGCTTTCTGGGTGCCAGTGGTTGTGGTTGGGTTTGTCCCATCTCCAGTGAGGAGTGTGGGACTCATGGTGTGCTAGATGGAACCTGGGGCAGAACCTGGAGTGTTTCTGAAACCTTTCAGGGTGTTGGAGGAACTTGTGATTAACCTGTTGGTGGGGAGAACAAACAGAAAATCAGAGCAACAGGGACCAGTGAGGCTTTGGAAGTTCAGGACTACGACCCCTTTCCATCGTGGGGAGTAATGCTGCTGTGGTTCAGCAGCTGGAGACAAGACCTACTGCTTGTGTGGGGTCTCCACCTCCTGGATGAAAATCCCGAGGTCAAAAAGGCTGGTATGGGACCTGCCCCACTGCAAGGTCTCCACGGACCACCTGGAGCTGTTGCCACTGAGGTCAGGTGGGAGATCTGCACTCCACTGCCAAAATGATGGGCAAGGTTGGACAGTGTTCCCGTCTGGAGATGCCCTTGTCCTGTGAGGACACGAGTACTGACGGGAAATCTGCATCCATGGCCAGACTCATGGCCAGAGCCATTAGCAGGGAAACTGCTTCTAGAGGTGAGGATGAGGAAGGCAGGTATGACCAATGGCAGCAGGGGATGCCCAGGTGCTGGGGGTCGTGCTGCCTCCCAGAAGTGCCCCCCTCCTCAACGCGAGTGCTCTGGAATCACCGGAGCAGACACAGAGCGATGGTGTGGCTGGAGAAGCTTGGACTGAGGTCACTGCAGGTGGGTTCAGCCCCATGCGCTGCCCTGTGGGGTGAGGAGTGCAGCGACACCGCCACGCAGGACTGCCGGGGATCACAGCCACTGCCATGGCAACAGCAGCTCTCCGGCTTCCTGCTTCCACCATCTGGTTGCAGATGGCTCTGCCAGGCAGCTGGTCAGATCCAAGCTGACATTTTCCAGGCCTGTGATCAGGTTGGGTTTTAGAAAGGCTTTCTGCCCAGTGGAGAGCTGCAGAGGGGTCAGACATGGGTAACTCGTGGGAATGTTTATCCTGAGGGAGTAAAGCACCTGGGATGGCTTGTGATCAGGTCAGCAGGATTTCTGTGGACGGTCACTTGCTCAGCCCCCACAGCTGGGCAGTACAATGCACAGAATACAGATACTTTTCCTAGCAAGTGCTGTTGTGTGACCAGAGGGTGACACTGTCCCACAGCACTGCCCCAGCCACTGCAGCTGTGGCACTGTTGGTGACACTGGCGTCAGACCTGGTGAGGGCAACCCAAAGGGGCTGGGAATGCTGCCAAGGATTACTGGACTTTGGCTGTCTCAGCTTCTTGGTTCAGTGACCTGTGCAGCCCTTGAGCTCTCAGCTGACACCTCAGGAACATGTGGCTGGGGACCCCCTTGGTGGCTTCAGTTGCCCACAGAGCTGGGCCTTAAGTTCCTGTCCAGGGCTCCATGTGTGCCAGAAGCAGCAGGGCAAGGGAATCAAATTCCCTGTCCAGGTGCAAGGTGACTGGCTGGAGTGGTACAGCACCATGCCAGGCCCATGTTCACCCAGGGGCTGGAGGAAAGCTAGTGAGGAGTGGCAAGAAGGGACAAGTCCTGTTTTCTCCTTCCTTTTCCTATGCTTTGGGCTGATGAGGAGGAGAACAAGGTCCCCTCTGTGTAAGGAGGTCAATTCAGCATGGAACAGGGAGCTGGGATTCAGCTGGGAGTCCTCAGTGTTGCACAGGAGGCTGCACGTTGTCCATGGTAACATTTGGGCTGATGACTGGTGGGTCCATGGAAATGTCAACTTTAGTGCTCAGGTGCCATCAGAAAATCAGATGAGACATGAGAAGGGAATCAGAGAAGAAAAAATACAAACATTTTGCTGCTGTGAAGCACCCAAATACAGATCCTTTCACCCTGTAAAGGGCATGGTAAGGATGGAACAGGCTGCAAAGGCCCTAGGGGCAGCACCAGGGTCTGGAGCACCTTCCAGCTCACCTGGACTCCTTTATCCTTAGCACCGCTCCCAAGAGGGACGGGGTAGAAATAAAGGTACATGTCACACAGGGAGGACTTCACTCTACAGGAGCAGGAGCATTGTAGGACACCTGTAATGGACAGGTTTGGGTTGGACAGGTGCCTGCTTAGGAAACTCCTTGCCCCAGGGGTAGAGACAAAAGGTTTGTGTTGGTTCAAGTGGAAATGAAGCGCTTCTGGAAAATTAACACCTTTTGACTTGGAGATGGAGAGAGTTGATTCATCTTCACTGCCCTGTAGAACTAGGTGGAAGCACCACAGGCTTTTGCACAGGTTTTGTGCTCTTGCCCAGGCACAGGCTGGGCAGCAGGACTGTGAGCTGGACAGGCCTGTTCAGAAGCTGCCCTTCCACTGCCTTCCCTCCAGCCACTTTCCCCACACCTGTTTCTCCACAAGAAACACCTGAGCATGAAAGAGGTGCCTGTCCTCCAGGCAGCACCACTGGAGCAGAGGAGCAAAGTCTCAGCCCTCTTCTCCATCCAGAACTGTATCCAGTGGATGGGATTTGGGATAACTCCTCCATCATACAATCCCAGAATGGTTTGGCTTGTAAGGGACCTTAAAGATCATCTCGTTCCAATGCCCTGCCAGAGGCAGGGGCACCTTCTGCTAGACTAGGTTTCTCCAAGCCCCATCCAACCTGGCCTTGGACACTTCCAGGCATGGAGGAGCCACAGCTTCTCTGAGCAACCTGTGGCAGGGTCTCACCTCCTCTGAAGAATTACCCCCTAACATCTAATCAAATCCTGCTCTCTGGCAGTGGGAAGCCATTTCCCCTTGTCCTGTCATTCCATCCCTTGTCTGAAGTCCCTCTCCAGTTCTCCTGGACCCCCTTTCTTAGGCACGAGAAGGGTCTCCCTGGAGCCTTCTCTCGCTGAACACCGTCAGGTCTCCCAGCCTGTCTCCGGAGCAGAGGGACCCCAGTCCTCGGACCCCCTCGGTGACCACTCTGTGCCCTTTTTCCGTGTGGCTCCGGCCCCGCACTCGGACCCTTGGGATGCTGCGGGCACAGCCAATGTGTCAGCCCCTCCCTGGGGCGCCCCCAGTCACTGCTGTCCGCTCCCGGGGGGGACCGCAGCATCGAGGACGGGGCTCTCCGGCCCCGCCCGGCCCCCGCCCTTCCGCTGGCCCGGGGAGGCGGAGCCGGNCGGGCCGCGCCCGCAGGTGAGCGGGGACCGCCGGGACTGGGAGTGGGGATGCCACCGGAACCGGGGGGAGCGTCCTGGGGCAGCGCGGCCGGGATCGGGGCCGGAGCTCAGCACTGCCCGGGTCCGGCATCGCAGCGGGGCTGAGCAGGGACCAGAGCACCGCCTCTCCCCCACCCGGGACGAACTGCAACCCCACACACACACCCTCCTTCTCGATTCGGGGATCCCCGCCCGTGACCACGTCCCATCCCGGGGGTCCCCAGCCGGGCCACGCCCCCGAGCCCTGGGGATGCTCCATTGCTCCATCGAGCTGCACTCCCGGCACCTGTTGAGTGTGTTGGGATTGGGGACCCCAGTACGGCCAAGCGCTCTAGTCGCAGGGACTCGGGATGGGATTGTGCCCGTAGTCCTCATGGGTCAGTGTCATTCTGTCATCTCCTAGTGGCCTTTCCAAGACCTTTTGGCCTTCAAGACAGGTGTACCCATGGAGTGGAACTGCACCAGCCCTCCACTCAGGACCTGTGGTTTAGAGATGCAGGGAGACATCTCCTGGCGTTGGGGTAGACGGTGGCTGGGAGGAGAGAGCATCCCCAACGTCACTGACTGCCCCAGAGCTGGGTTCTCCAACTATCAGGGTGGCAGCTGCCAGCCTGGCTGGTCTCTGGTGCTGGCTATTTCCTGGTATGGCGGGGGACTCCCACATCCTCACTGGAGCTGCTCTAGACTTTCTGCTGCAGCCTCTGACCACTGGGCTTTCCCTGGGGAAGCAGCAGGATGCTGGGAGGAGGGAAATGCTGGACACCCCCTTGCTGAGCTCCCAGCACACGAGGGCAAAGGGCAGCTGGATGTTGGATAAGGTGGAAGAGAAGCAGCAAGGAAACCTTCATCAGGGCCAGGGCAGACTGGTTTGGGCTTTAACTGGGTGATGCTGCCATGGGAGTAGTGTGGTTTCCTTCCCACCTGCCACATAGGCACTGGTCCCCATCCTGTGCCAGGACACACTCTGTGCTGAGCCCCAAGCTGGCTGACAAGTGAGGGACACTTGGAATGTGCCTAAGTGGCTTTTCCACCCTGTCCCCAGCACCCAATACCTCTCTGTTGAGGGGATGTTTACCCCTTCCTGCCCCTCTGCCAGGTGTCCAGGCAGGGTCTTGGCAAGGGCAGGGCCCACTGCCTCCAGGATGGCGAGATGGCTGCCCCGCTCCACCGACCTGACGCGCTTCTGCCAGAAACTCAACCGAGTGAAGACCCTGGAGGATGACATGATGGAGACATCCTTCAACAGATGCCTTTCCACCATCGACTTGACGCTGCTGGGCATCGGGGGAATGGTGGGATCCGGGCTGTACGTCCTCACAGGCACCGTGGCCAAGGAGATCGCTGGCCCCGCTGTCATTGTCTCCTTCATCATCGCTGGCTTTGCTTCACTCCTGGCTGCTCTCTGCTATGCTGAGTTTGGAGCCCGTGTGCCCAAGACAGGCTCTGCTTACATGTTCACCTATGTGTCTGTGGGTGAGATCTGGGCCTTCCTCATCGGCTGGAACGTGCTGCTGGAGTATATGATTGGGGGGGCCGCAGTGGCCAGGGCCTGGAGCGGCTATCTGGACTCCATCTTCAACCACAAGATCAAGAACTTCACCGAGACCCACGTGGGTGCCTGGCAGGTGCCGTTCCTGGCCCACTACCCAGATTTCCTGGCAGCTGCCATCCTGCTGGTAGCCACCGCCTTCATCTCCTTTGGGGCCAAAGTGTCCTCCTGGCTTAACCACGTCTTCTCAGCCATCAGCATGGGCGTCATCCTCTTCATTCTCATCATGGGCTTTGTCCTTGCACAGCCTAAGAACTGGAGCACTCAGGAGGGTGGCTTTGCCCCATATGGGCTGTCAGGTATCATGGCTGGCACAGCCACCTGCTTCTACGCCTTTGTGGGCTTTGACGTCATCGCAGCCTCCAGTGAAGAGGCCAGGAACCCACAGAGGGCTGTTCCCAGGGCCATCGCTTTCTCCTTGGGGCTGGCCACTGGTGCCTACATCCTGGTGTCAGTTGTGCTGACGCTGATGGTGCCCTGGCACTCGCTGGACCCTGACTCTGCTCTGGCTGATGCGTTTTACAGGAGGGGCTATGCCTGGGCAGGGTTTCTGGTGGCTGCTGGCTCCATCTGTGGTGAGTACAGGCAGTGGTGGTGCCTGCCCCACTCGCCATGGGGGCTGGGAACACTCCCCAGTTTGGGTTTGAGTCTGATGGGGTCTTTCTTCTTCTTCTGCCTGTCCCTCAGCAATGAACACAGTTCTGTTGAGCAACCTCTTCTCCCTGCCACGCATCGTCTATGCCATGGCTGAGGATGGGCTCTTCTTTCAGATCTTCTCCCGAGTGCACCCCCGCACACAAGTGCCCGTTGTTGGCATCGTGGTCTTCGGGTTTCTCATGGCCCTGCTGGCCCTTATCTTTGACCTGGAGGCCCTGGTGCAGTTCCTGTCCATTGGCACACTGCTGGCCTACACCTTTGTGGCCGCAAGCATCATTGTCTTGCGCTTCCAGCAGCAGAAGGTGGATGTCCCTGCACCAGCAGCCACTGGCCAACCCAACCCCGAGCCCCACGAGGGTCCAGCCAGTGGTGAGCTGAAGGAGTATGAGTCCTTCTCTGACAAGTTGCAGCTGGTGGACAGGGACAAGAGCAAAGAGCAGCGGGAGCCAGGGCAGCTGAAGGCAGCGTTTGAGCCCTACCTGGAGTTCCTCAGCGACTTCTACCCGGGTGAGGTGGTCACAGTGGCTGTGGTGACCCTGATGGTGTCTGCCATCTGCCTCTGCTCCATCTTGGTGTTTGGCAACACTCACCTCCACCTGCCAACCTGGAGCTACTCCCTACTGCTGGTCCTCTTCAGCCTGGGCTTCCTGCTCAGCCTCCTCCTCATCTGGGTGCATGAGCAGCAGCACAGCACCCAGACCTTCCAGGTATGCCTGGGGCCCAGGCAGGGACAGCTCCTCTGCAGAGATGGGAGGTGGGGGGTGGGAGTAGCTCTGATGGACCCACAGGGGGCCCAGGCACAGCAGGCTGGTGACAGCACCACAACTGCTGAAGGAGGAGCAGGAGGGTGTCTGTCGAGTCTGGGTGTGAGGAGTATTGGTGTCTGCACTGTTACCCTGTGAGGTCACTGGCCCCCAGGAAGGGACATCCCCAACAGCTCTGTGTCCATGCCCTGGGATTGCTCCTGCCCACCCTGGGCTCCCTCCTCTGCATCCCCACAACCCCCCCGCTCCCCTCCTGACTGTCCCAGCCCCTTACTTTGGCTGTCTTTCAGCTACATGATGGAGCTCATCTTCAGCCTCCAGACAACTACCATGCCTCTTGTGCACCCTGTCTCCTGTTTTCAGCCCATCTGAGCCTTGATGGGGTCAGTGCAGCTGCATGGATAAGAACAGCAGTGGTGACACCACCTCCCTGCTGTGCCCCTGCCCTGCCTCTTCCAACAAGGACCACATTGGCTCTGGATCACACCAGGAGTTTGTTTGGTCCCTGTGATGATGACTGTGCCAACCCTGCCAGCCTGGCTCCCAGCTTCTGGCTCCCTTATTCCTTTTGCCTGCCTTTTTCCTTAAAAAAAAAAAAGTGCCACTCCTAGAAATCCCAGGATGACAATCCAATGTCACATCCAGGTTTTCCAGTGCTGCCTTTGATCTCCGTGATTTTAAGGCTGGGGAATGTGGTCCTGCAGGTCTCACTTCTGCCAGCTCCTTTTTCTCCTGCAGATCCCCCTGGTGCCCCTCTCCCCGGCGCTGAGCATTGTCCTTAACATCTACCTGATGCTGAAGCTCAGCTACATGACATGGCTCCGCTTTGCAGTCTGGCTGCTCTTAGGTGAGTGGGCAGCGAGAGAGGGGCGGCTGCTCTGGGAGGAGGAACACATTGTGCTCTCTCGGCTGTCTCGGCACCTGCCGCTGCTTCGGCAGCTCCTCCCCCCCAGTGACGGGTCTATAAAGCGTACCCTGCCCCTTTCTCCCACTTCCCCACTTCAGAGATTCAAGCCAGAGACTCCCAGCATCTCCCTGAGCCTCTCTGGTTCCTGGGGTGTTACAGCTTGTTCCTGTTAAGTTTTGGATCCTCCTTCAAATCCCTGAGCCAGAAACACCCCCTGCTCCCAAGGCAGCTCCCTGGGGCTCAGGAGGTCATTCTCAGCAAGGGACTGAGGATGCTCCCCTTGCTCTTAACATGCTGCAGGATCCTTCTCCTGCAAGCAGCTCACTTAAAGTCCCCGTGGTGTTTTGGCCTGCGCTCCTCCACTGGGATGCCAGGCACCGAAATGCCAACCATGGCTGTGCCAGCGGCCAGGCTGTGCTGGAGCCACCGCTGTCCCTGTCCCCTCTGCAGGCCTGCTCGTGTACTTCGGCTATGGCATCTGGCACAGCAAGGAGAACCTGCGGGAGCCGCGGCCCCAGCGCGTCAGTGCCCGCTATGTGGTGTTCCCCAGCGGCAGCCTGGAGGAGAGGGTGCAGGCGGTGCAGCCTAGCTCCCAGCCCACTGCTGGGCTGCCAGACACCGACATTGAGGACTGCAAGAGATGACATCCCAGGGGGTGGGAGCACCTGGCGATGGGAGCATCAGAACCCCCTCCTGCAGGAAGGCCAGAGACCCATCCCCTTCCTCCTGGTCCCCCTGAGAGTGGAGCCACTGGAGCTGCCCTGGGCATGGGGCTCCATCCAGAGAGGATGAGGATGCTCGCCCTTCCCCCACAGAGTGTGGAGGAGCCAGCTTCTTCCCTCCCCATCCCCTGCACTCAGAAACTGGGCCTCAACCCAGTGCCTGCCCTGCTTAAAAGGAGAGTCCTTGTCATCTCTCCCCAAGTGCATCCTGGCATTGTGCAGCACATCTCCTATCCACTGGCACATGCACACAGCCGAGGATGCAGAGGGTCCCTGGGGACCGGGACAGGCAGCCCAGAGCTGCCCATCCTGGCTCTCATCCTGTCTGCAGCCCTCCCCACAGATCCCCTGCCTCCTGTGGGGTCCCTTCAGAAGGAGGCAGAGGCCAATTGTGTATCCCCACAGACATCCTTGCCATCCCCATCCCCAGAGCTGCTCTCCTCAAAGGCTGGGACTGAGGGGTCTGAGGATGGAGAAGGTGGAAAAGGGACATGGCTGGAGTGGGTGGCTCAGGAAAGCCAGTGGAGGCTGGCACAGCATCAATCCAACTGCATCTTCCTGGCCACTGGAATTGGCTGTTTGAGGGTGGGCTGAGGGCCACGCCTGCTGGAAAGTAATGCCATGGCCAGGCTCCTGACCCAGTCCTGAGCACAATGTGGGCTCTCAGGACTCCAGATATGTTGCCTTGTCCCTGGAGGTTCCCAGCAGCATCCCTGGGCTGGTCTGCCTCGAGCTGGCTTCCCGCTTCTGTGCCCCAGCAGCACTGGCTGCCCCACTGTGGGGTGGGGCTCAACCCCTCATCGTGTCCCTCCTTGGCTCTCTGGAGCTTGGGACAGGCTCAAGGGGTGCTTTTCAGTATGTATTGCCTCCTCCCCAGCAATCATCCCCAGCTGTGAGGGTGTCATGGTGGGTCCCCAGCAGCACTGCTGCAGCCACCCCTGGATAGTTTGCCCGTGGGCAGCCTAAAGTGGGAGTTTCAGCATATTCTGGAAATCAGTGGAGCATGAGGTTGCCAGCCTGCCAGGCCTTGCAGCATGGACATCCTGCTCCATCTTCATCCTCTGCATCCTGTGAGGAGCCAGGGACTGTGGGCAAGCTGGTCCACTGCTTCCCACTGGCCAGTCCCTGGGGGGGCCTAGAGGGGCTGTGGGGATCCTCCAGCTCCTGGCAAACCCCTCTGTCTGGTGGCGCTGCTCCATGTCCTGCCTCGCCCCCCGTGCTGCCGCCACTGGAGCTGCACGGCCCCACCGTGGTGTAGCCCCGCTTGGCACCTCTGTGTCGTAGCTTGTGAGCAATGGACTGATTGAGTCACCCTCATAAACACTGGTTCTGCGATGGCTCTGGCTGGTTGTGCTCTGTGTGTCCCAAAGACTCCAGGTGGGAAGCTGCTCCCCAGCAGATGTGCAGGAAAGTCCCCCAGAAATGTGGGGAAAGGGAGGGTCGTGCTGCCCACTGCCACCCTACTGCCACAGGGGTTCCAGTCATGAGGACAGGCGCCAGCCAGACCCATGGAATCCAGGACCGCACAGGGCTGAGATAGGCTGGAACTTGAGTGCACAAATAACTGATACCCACCTGGATGGCCCTGACCCTCCCACAAGCAGCAAGGATGATGCTGAGCAGCACCAGGGCAGGGTCACTGAAGCTGCCCAGGGTTACGAGCCAAAGGGATGGGACAACTTGTGCAATGACTAGAAGTTAAAGGGTAACCCACAGATACCCCCATCCTCACCACTGCTGTTCTCCAGGGAAACTTCCTTCCTGAGATAACAAAGTCCTTCATTAAAAAAGCAAGTGCTCGACAGGCACCTGGGGAGGCAGAGGCTGAACCCTCCTTAGCAACTCGGGCTTTAATCTCAGCAATAAATCCATTGTCAGCTGGATAAAGGTGAGAAAGAACTGCAAGGATACAAGAGGAGAACGGAGCCTGGGGCTGGGCTGGGCTGGGGAAGGGCAGGAAGGTCCTCACAGGGCAGGACTGACTGAGGGTCACAACACTTTGATATTGCCCTGTGGTGGGAAGTCATGGCAGACATCGCCCAGGGCTATCTCAGTCTTAGGCTGGCAAAGACCAAAGTGTTGAATGAGCCCTGTTTAATCTATTTAAAAACATTCATTTGTAAAACTGCACAGAAATCACTGTTATGCTGAGGCACACAAAGCCAGCACGGGTACAGGGTACCTCCCAGCAGAGGCAGGGGGTGCCAGGGAGAAGCCGGCGGGGAATTAAAGGATTGAAATGTAATTCTCAGGTGCCTGGGAGGGCAGTGGGGCCTCTCAAGCACACTTGTGGGTGGTTTTTTTTAAAATAGAATTACAAAATTGGTCACTTCCTGTGTCATACACCATCCTACTGCAGTGACATGCCCTGCACAAAGTATGTACTAATTGATTTTTAATTGACTACTCATTAATGCTGGGGGCCCCAGCAGGCACTGGAATCCAGGAAACCCTCCTACAGGGATTTGTTCCTGAAAATTGTATCAGCAGGGGAAAAATAATCCAAACATCCAAACAGGACTTTAGGATGGCAGTCTGTAATTGTGAGAGGAAACATTAGCTCTCCAATCTGGATCCCTAATTCCAAACAGGTTTAAAACAAACCATCCCTATGTGCAACTCCCAGAGCTCTGTGTCATGGAGCTTCAGGAGCAGCCGCTTCAGGAGCAGCCACTTGCTGCTTCCCTGTAGCTGATCATACACCCATTTTCCAGAGCAGTATCTTTCTCCAAATTGGCTTAAAAATATAAATAAAGCCCTATTTTCTGGGAGCTGTGGCAATGGTGTAATCAGGCTGCAGGAAATCAATCTAATTCCAGAGCTGCAGGGAAGTATGTGGGTCAGTGCTGGAGTGCCTGGGAACTGGGAAGGGCTTTAGGGGCCATGGAGCAGGAGCAGCTCCATGTGCTCTGGGCTGGGCTAAGAGGGTTAATGTGAGTCCTGCGTGATAATCCCCCTGGAGAGCACAGGAGTGGGCAGGCAGCAGCTGGGGGTGGGG
>WEKX01007955.1:0-16470 GCA_013390025.1 Pitta sordida
CAAACTTGCTAATAGTAGACTCCATCAGTTGGCTGGCATTACTCTCCTAGCTAGGAGGGGTCCATTCCAAGCACAGATGGGTGCTTGCCCCACTCCAAGAGAGGAGGCTTTGCGCAGTTAGGAAAGATTTACACACTCTCAGGTTAGACATGCTGTCTGAGAATTTCTTGAATGACTCTCTGAGACATACTCATCTGCCCCGTATGGAGACACCACATCTACCCGCTCAGAGAGACACCGGTACAGTGGCATGGGAGGGTCTCCAGCACCAGTGTCCCTAGCCGAGAAGAAAAGGGTTTTTTCCTATTGTGGGGTGGGCGTGGGCACTGGGAAACACTGACACAAACACTGACACACAGTAGTGTCTCAGGGCACTGCCAAAACAGCTCTGGAGCGCTGAGGGACTGTTTGACGGTGCGGGGAAAATTTGCATATTAATGAGCTGCCGATCAATGCAAAAGGCAGGGTTCATGAGAGATGAATAAAACTGCGGTTCCGTGGTACAGGAGACCCAACTCTATATTCTTTCCATTATGCTAATACATAAATACTGTCATGATTTCCCTCATCTTTCATCTTTTGTGAAAAAAAACCTGAGTAAATTACTTTACTGACAGGCTATTGTTCTTCTGTGATCTCTGCAGAAGCAGAAACTGGAATATATTAAAATTAGAGGTCTGTGGGAATATAAAGAGTGAAGCTGAAGAAAATCCATGTAGTTATAACAAGGAGATCTTACAGGTGGCACAAAAAATGCAAGGTCATTTTTAATCACATATCTGTTCAGATATGGAATCAATCAAAAATACCAGTTAGTGGCTTTCCAAGAAGTGGTACATTTATTTGTTTGTTTGTTTGTATCCCTTAAAACATCCACCTTGAGACAAGGATTTAGCCTTGCCATAAAGTATTGGCTCTGCTGTTATTCAGTGGAAATAGGTACAAATTCACCTAGGAGAGAGACTTCTGAAATAAATAATCGTTTACATGAAAAATATCTTAGTTTTATTTTTTCCGTTCATCTGTCTTCTATACATATTTCCAGAGATTTTATCACTGTGGTACACAGACACTTTGATTAATTCAAAAGAACCGCTTTTCTGTGTCTTTCTGCCAGGCAACTTGAAATACATGTTGATTTGATATTAAAAATAAATGGAAACCTTGAAAACATTAAATCAGACTTGGAAAGCCATGAGGATGCTTTAGAAGTCAATGTACCATCCATAGTTCATTATCTGGAAAAGTCTCTGTAAAAATCTAAACCTCTATCTCATAGGTTGTACCCCAGTAGTTACTGATGAAATTAAACACCAAGTTACTCTAGTCACAGTGTTGAGTTTTGGGGAGCCTATTTTCAGTTCCTTTCTTTTACTGAGAGCAGAGTGTGCTCTCTACAGATTTAATGGTATCTCAAGAAACAGTATAATCCTCTCAGTCTCATCATTCTAAACAGATCACAGAAACACAGAATATTCTGAGTTGGAAGAGACCCACAAGGATCATCAAGTCCAACTCCCAAGTGAATGCCCAAACAGAGATCAAACCCCCAACCCCGGAGTCATGTAGTGTGAAAGTTCAGCTCAGATCAAGACCCTGATACAACTATGCATATGACTACTAAAAAAANTCCAAGCACAGATGGGTGCTTGCCCCACTCCAAGAGAGGAGGCTTTGCGCAGTTAGGAAAGATTTACACACTCTCAGGTTAGACATGCTGTCTGAGAATTTCTTGAATGACTCTCTGAGACATACTCATCTGCCCCGTATGGAGACACCACATCTACCCGCTCAGAGAGACACCGGTACAGTGGCATGGGAGGGTCTCCAGCACCAGTGTCCCTAGCCGAGAAGAAAAGGGTTTTTTCCTATTGTGGGGTGGGCGTGGGCACTGGGAAACACTGACACAAACACTGACACACAGTAGTGTCTCAGGGCACTGCCAAAACAGCTCTGGAGCGCTGAGGGACTGTTTGACGGTGCGGGGAAAATTTGCATATTAATGAGCTGCCGATCAATGCAGAAGGCAGGGTTCATGAGAGATGAATAAAACTGCGGTTCCGTGGTACAGGAGACCCAACTCTATATTCTTTCCATTATGCTAATACATAAATACTGTCATGATTTCCCTCATCTTTCATCTTTTGTGAAAAAAAACCTGAGTAAATTACTTTACTGACAGGCTATTGTTCTTCTGTGATCTCTGCAGAAGCAGAAACTGGAATATATTAAAATTAGAGGTCTGTGGGAATATAAAGAGTGAAGCTGAAGAAAATCCATGTAGTTATAACAAGGAGATCTTACAGGTGGCACAAAAAATGCAAGGTCATTTTTAATCACATATCTGTTCAGATATGGAATCAATCAAAAATACCAGTTAGTGGCTTTCCAAGAAGTGGTACATTTATTTGTTTGTTTGTTTGTATCCCTTAAAACATCCACCTTGAGACAAGGATTTAGCCTTGCCATAAAGTATTGGCTCTGCTGTTATTCAGTGGAAATAGGTACAAATTCACCTAGGAGAGAGACTTCTGAAATAAATAATCGTTTACATGAAAAATATCTTAGTTTTATTTTTTCCGTTCATCTGTCTTCTATACATATTTCCAGAGATTTTATCACTGTGGTACACAGACACTTTGATTAATTCAAAAGAACCGCTTTTCTGTGTCTTTCTGCCAGGCAACTTGAAATACATGTTGATTTGATATTAAAAATAAATGGAAACCTTGAAAACATTAAATCAGACTTGGAAAGCCATGAGGATGCTTTAGAAGTCAATGTACCATCCATAGTTCATTATCTGGAAAAGTCTCTGTAAAAATCTAAACCTCTATCTCATAGGTTGTACCCCAGTAGTTACTGATGAAATTAAACACCAAGTTACTCTAGTCACAGTGTTGAGTTTTGGGGAGTCTATTTTCAGTTCCTTTCTTTTACTGAGAGCAGAGTGTGCTCTCTACAGATTTAATGGTATCTCAAGAAACAGTATAATCCTCTCAGTCTCATCATTCTAAACAGATCACAGAAACACAGAATATTCTGAGTTGGAAGAGACCCACAAGGATCATCAAGTCCAACTCCCAAGTGAATGCCCAAACAGAGATCAAACCCCCAACCCCGGAGTCATGTAGTGTGAAAGTTCAGCTCAGATCAAGACCCTGATACAACTATGCATATGACTACTAAAAAAAATCTGGATTTTCATTATTCCTTTGAGACATAAACTTGAAAGAGAACTTGCTCTGGAGTAGCAGCAGACCCGTTTCCTAAAACCCATGTGGAAAGAAGCTCTCAAATATCATACAGAATCCTTCTCCTGAGATACAATGAATCGCAAACAATTTCCTGCATGTAGAACATCTACAGCATATGCAGAGGGAGTGACAATGGAAGCATATTTGGAAGACTTAGTGTGAGTTTACTGGCTGTATTGCATTTTGAAAACAAGTAATGTTAAGTCACTGTGAATTGATGATACACTTGTACGGCTATCAAGACTAATTTTGGATCATATTTATTAATATTATCAGGATAAAAGAAACTAAACAGGATTTTTTGTCACCCCTCTTTTCCTCTTTTTACTGCAACAGGAGGAAAACAGTTTTCAATTCACCTCTACATCCACTTTATATTTCAAAGAATATTATGAGCGAGCTTTAATATTAGTGGGGTTTGTTAATGAACATCAATCAGTATAACTTCAACATTCCATGTGACACTTTGCTTTATGCTGCTTGTTTCAATCACATTGCAAATAATATGTTTCCCTATAGCTCAAAGACAAGTATTAATATGGTACTATATAAAAAAAATCCAGATTGAAATTACATGCAATGGTAAATCACCATTGAGACAGGGTATTCTTCACAAGTGTTGATTTTCCATTTATTACTTTTGCACAAATAACAATCAAGCTGGAAACAAAAAAGAAAATAGCATTTTCAAAAGCCAGTTAGGAGAGGTGAATCCAACTATTTTAAACTTCACTGTTCTGTGCATGTGTTTACATTATACCCACAATTTACTGTGTTCATTTTATGGTGAATGCCTTCAAATTAAATTTATGAAAAATTAAAAAAGCACAAGGACCATTATTATTATATTAGTAGTATTACATTACTGTTCTGTCAGTACTGACTACTCCTTACTAAACCTCAAAATGTTAAACTTAAAACCTGAAGAGTGTTATATCAGATATTTTGGGTGCTCTGATACAACTGATGTTACATATGATTTTCAAACTAGATCATTTCTTTGTGGATCTGGAATAAAATTTCCAGGTGATCGAATTTCCATGAGAGGCTGTTGTACCAAATTGTAAATTTTCTGACTAATCTTACAAGTCATGATTTGGATTTATATAGTACACACAAAAATAGATTGAAAAGTAGAATGGGTAGTATGCCTGGAGTAAGGTCTAGAACACATATGCCATGGACAGGTATGAGATCTTAAATCTGTACGATTTCTTTTGCTGTATTGCAGCCTAATTACCACTGTCTTCCATGAAATTCCTGCAGGAAGAACAGAATCTCTTATAGATCAATTTTAATCAAGTTACATTTAATGGGTTGTAGTAGAAAAAGGGTATGGAAAGCTATGATAGAGTCAGATAGTAACTTTCTGGGTGCATTACTGGTTCTTGTGGCTTTAGCTGGATAAGAGAAAGGTTGAGATTTTATTTTTTTAAGGAAAATTAAAAAGTTATTTATAAAAACGTATGCATATTTGTGTTCAATATGTACAAGAATATATATTCAGTAAGATGACAAAAAGTAAAAATCAAATATTTATCAGTAATTCAAGTAATAATGTCAATATTTTTTTATCCTAAAACTGAATTCACGATCACAGTATCGCAGTATCACAGTATAGATAAGGCTGGAAAGGACCTTGAAGATCATCTAGTCCAACCTATAATCCAACTAACCTATCCTCTACATCTAGATCATATCACTCAACACCTCGTCCAGCCTCCCCTTGAACACATCCAGGGTTGGTGACTCAACCACCTCTGTGGGCAACCCATTCCACATCCGAATCCCTCTTTCAGTAAAAAACCTTTTCCTAATGCGGTGAATCCTCTCTGTATCGTGACTTCTCCTTCACGACCTCGCGCATTTGTGATGTGAATTTATCGCAGTTTTGATTCCACCCTTTGCGACTTTATGCCGCTCGTGCATGCATAGTCCGTCTGCTCCACCGAGAGGCGGTGCTGGAGCTCCCAGTGGGGCAGCGCTGGCCCAGCCCAACAGGGACTGCCAGGAGTCCCACTATCCCCTGTTACTCTGAGCGCAACTGGGGAACTGACCCCCCCCGCGGGGCGCTGCTGGCGGTGCTCGGGATGAGTGGTGTGCAGGATAGGTGGTGCAGGGCTGGCGGCACGGGACAGGACGGGCAGTGTGGGACGGGATGGGTGGCATGGGGCAAGCTGCGCGGGATGGGACGGGCGGCGCGGGATGGGATGGGACAGGTGGCGTGGGGCGGGCGGCGCGGGACGGGGCGGACTGTGGGCGGCGGGCATATGCACTGGGGCTGGGGAGAGGGAGGGAGCAGCGGCACGGGATTTGGTCACGGGGGACCCGTGGATTCTCAGGGTTGGGAGGGGGGTGTCTCCCGAGTCAGAGAGGGCTCAGAAACTGTTCCCTTTTTTTCCCCGTGCTCAGAGAGTCCGAGGGGAGAAGCAAAAAGGTGCCCCGGAGCCCTGTGGAGTTCGGGAGGGTGGGGCAATGGACATGGCCTGCATGCATATTAACGACCTGCAGTTCTTTGCGAGGTTAGGCTTTCATGACGGCATTGGCCTGTCCCTTTCCTCGCCATGGAGGAGGTATAACTGTATCTAGCCTAAACTTTCCCTGTTGAATCTTAAGACTATGACCTCTCGTCCTGTCCCCAGAGACCAAGGAGAAAAGACCAACCCCTGCCTGGCTACAACCTCCTTTTAGATAGTTATACACAGCAATAAGATCACCCCTGAGCCTCCTCTTCTCTAAGCTAAACAGACCCAGCTCCCTCAACCTCTCCTCATAAGGCTTATCTTCAAGCCCCTTTACCATCCTAGTTGCCCTTCTCTGAACTTGTTCCAGCACCTCGACACCCTTCCTGAAGTGAGGGGCCCAGAACTGAATGCAATACTTGAGGTGCAGTCTAACCATTGCGGAATACAATGGAAGGATAACCTCCCTTGACTTACTAGCCACTCCATTCTTGATGCAGGCCAGGATGACGTTGGCCCTTTTGGCTGCCTGGGAAACGATATTATGTTATATTTGCCCTGAGTCTATATCTCTTTTATAAATACCTGTGGTAAATTCAGCATTGATAAGAAACATCTGAAAGAACCTGTGCTGAGAATTTTTTCAGTAGCTGTTTTCACTGCAGCTCTCTTTACCATTCCATGCTCCCTGATTCACCAGTATGGTGTAAAGCAAACCAAGATCATCTTCATCAGTACTTGGGCTCATTGTCCATTTTTTTCTTCTAGCTCTTTGACAGAGTAGCTATAGAATTTCCAGATTGTTACCCTAGGAAGTATTTTGAAAAGAAAGACAGAGATGCAATCTCTAATTACCTTAACTCCTCTTTATTTTAATTACTTTAAAAGAATTTTTTTGCATAGCATAGAAAGAATAGTATGTGCTTCTCATTTCTCTCAGTATGGCTCTGCATTCAGAAATAAAGTGGTGAACTTGGTTGGCCTAGGTCACACATCTCTGATGATTTCATTTGATTCTGACTAGGAGGCTGTTCTCAGTGACTTTCATTACACCTGTATGATATATTTCCACAGTTATAGATTGTCAGGTGTCAGCAGTAGCAGCAAGAGTTTGCAGCATTACTGTTATGTTGCCTGTACTCGACTAACAGAAAATAGTCTTACTGATTGTGACATCAAACATGGAATACATTAGAGCTTTTCTAAATGAAAGAAATAGTGAAAGTGCTTGAGAATGACAAGGGAGAACAACCATACAAATACAACTACTCGTAGTGACAAAACAATTGCATGGAATATTCTCAGGGGCTTTGTCTGTTTAAAACTCTAGACAAATATACACTACAGGGGTCATAACCCTCTTAAAAATTTCCAACAGTAATAAACTAATTTTTCTGAAAGATCTGGGACAAATTATAGTTGTCTAACACAAGGCCTTCAGGGAATCCCTTTAACAGGGATCCAAGGACATCACTCTCTGAAGAGCTTTGCAGGCAGTAGAATAAAAAAGTTTCTACATACACTAGGCTAAAAAAAGACCTGTAGTACATCAATCTAGTTAAAAGTCCAAGGACATGAGTGTAGAATTCCCCAGAGTGTCAGAGGAAAGAGTATCTCTACATATCATTGCAGATTCTTCATAATTACTGCAGGGATATTGCCAGGAGAACTGCTGCAGGGAACAAAAAGTCTTTGGGTCATATATCTTATTCCCCTGAATATATCAATGTGACACATTTTTGTGCAGACCATTACGGTGCAGGTTGTCTGTGGAAAAAATGAAGTACTATGAAAAGAACATTTGGACATGTGGAATGGTTTTCAAATGTACTGTAATATGGATCTGAAGGAACAGTTTGCATAATGAGTCTCAGAAGTAATGAATCCCTTTGCTCTTTATCCACAGGATCTGTAGAGCACATATTAGGCTACCCTGTACTCAACAAACATGCATTCAAACACAATATGAAGAATACATTATATTAACCCAAAGATAGATTGTGGACGATCACAGTGATAGCATGAATGTTCTTGCAGCCGTAGTAAAACACAGCCCCTCAGCCTTCAGCTTCACAGGTGTGGAAAGTAATAGTCATTGTCAGTTTCCAGATTGAAAATTGATTTCTGACTCCTTCATGCCGCACTGTATATCTGTTTTTTCTTCAGTTAAAATCACAAAGAAACAAGGATAATAATTTTGCATTAGAATGAGTTTGTTAGTCTCCTAAATGTTTGTTGCTAAATCCCCACTTGTTTATAAAAACTATAGACTCAAAGACACTAGCTGAAGCTGAGAAATTTGCATGTGAGTATGTTGATTTGAAGAATTAGAAATTATAAATTTAGTGTATAACACAGTGATTTAGGAATTTTATTGGAGTAATGGAAATTTAGTAAATTTCTAGGGAATTTTAGAAAGATTGGCTAACTTTAGAATCCTTCAGAGGGCCTGAGAACTAAGGCTGAGTATTAAAGGTGAAAAGACCAGTTCTGTGCCCTCTGAAGGTAAACAAAATTGAAAGTTAGTCAAAACAAGGGGAAAGGAATTAACAACATGGAAGCCAATTTGTTGAGGGATCCATAGAAAGTGACATAATGCTGTCGAAATTAATATTCATTAGGCAATTTGCATATGGATGAGGCAAGGGCTTAAGAAGGTGTGACAACTTGGGGGCGGTCTCTTTTGGCACCTGGCATTGGCAGGGGGACTGCTGGCTCTTTTCCCTGGCTCTTAGGCCAAAAATAAACTTTTCTGTAGCATGTAAACAATTGCCTTGAGCCCTGACTGATTTTCTTCAAATCAGTGTATAAATTCAAACCCCAAGATCCAAGCTTATAAGAATGAAATTTTATCTACATGTCCACAAAAGAACACAGGGGCACAAAGGCTGGTGAGAACCTGCATATAGGGATGCCTTGTTCAGGCTTTGAAAGAGTGACCCCAGGAGACTCCCAGGCCCTAGGCAACAGCAGCTCTTCAGAATACCTTTGGGACTGAGAAGGGGTCACTGCCTAGAGGTATGGGATACATTATGGGATGCAGAGGAAGAGCATTTTGGGATACCATGAGATTTACTGTTGGATGCTAAGGAGAAAAAATCAAAGTGGGAGGAGGAAAGGGAGGGAAGCACAGTTATACTCCCGCATTTGCAAGGAACAGGTCATGCCAGGGCTCTTGCAGAATGTCAAATTCGCAAAGATACACAGGTCATTAATATGCATGCAGGCCATGCCCATTGCTCCACCCCCTACCACTCCAGAGCACTGTGGACACTTTTCTGCTCTTCCCCATGGGCTCTCTCAGCACAGGGGAGCTAATGGAAGCCTTTCTGAGCCCTCTCCAACCGGGGAGACCCCCTGGAGAATCTCTGGGGTTCTGTTCGGCCAAGCTGCTGCTTTTGCAGCTGCTGCCACTGCACATGGTCACAGGCCAAACCCTGTGCCATTGCTCCACCTTCACCCCCACACCCACGGCCCCTGTGCTCGTGACCGCTGTGTCCTGGCCCCACATCCCGGCCCCACACGGCATGGAGCACACTTTAGTAACAGAGTGAACATGTTCCACTGACATGCCGTGGACAGCCTCATTTTCCTGGGGCAGTTCCCTTCCCCACCTGTAGCCAGGGAAACAGTATCACAGATACTTACACACAAGCACTGCCCACTCGCAGCTCGCGGGCACTCCACACACATGGGCGGGGGTACAACACTCAGGGATCTGCATTAATTAAGCATAGGCAGGTGGAGGACTCATCCCCACGTGGTGCCTCATGCCAAACAGGGCTCTGCTCTGTCTTTTACAGTGACCGACCACATTGCACAGCCCCCAGCGAGCCGCAGAAATCGTGCATCCTCCCCGCGGGGCCAGCCCTCCCCAACCCCATAGGGAGCACCAGCACCGCCCCTCAGTGAAGCAGAGGCACTGCTCATGCGTCAGCCAGGGAACAACAGCGGATCCCTGAAACCGAACTGTGAGAAATTTTCCTTGCAAATCCACGGGGTCGTAATAGAGGGGTTGCAATGCAGCGGGAATATACTGTAGTTGCTTTGTGTATGACAAAAAAAAGGAATGTAGAGCAACGAGGTGATAGAAAGGGCTAATTTCATGTAAACATGACTGGTTTTTACACTTGTATGGCAATGCTCTTCATCTCATCAGTGCAGTCTTTCCTACCTTATGAAATGTTATTTCTAACTCCTTTCCTAGTGAATGGACACTTGGCTCAGTGTCTGGGGGAGAGGGAGGGACAGAGTCTGAATGCCAACCCCTGGAGTCACCCCACAGGTCTGCAGGCCACAGAATCACAGTACCAGGAACTGGATACTGTTAGCAGAGTGGACTAATGTGCCAACAACCAGAACGGGATCTTAGGCCACAGGTATCCTTGTAGCCATGCTGCCAGGAACTGGATCAAGTGCAGGTGTGTAGGTGAGTGTGTGATCACTACCAAACATCAATTCAGATTAGTGAGAGAGCAGATGAATAAGGAGTACAATGTGACTGAAATACATTGGAGACTTACTCTCTCTTTGATTCAGAGTACTGAGGGCTAACTGAGAGCAGAGAGATGAGACTGAAAACCAGGGAGTGTGCTGGAGTTCATCAGTTTCTTGAAATTGTGTTAATAAAAGTAAAATTACCTGTAATAAAATGCTTTGTTCTTTCTCTGTGCTTGTTCAGAATGTGTTCATTCAGAAGGCATTATATTCATCTGTCAGATTTATTTGTGTCAGAGAATTCCTTGTACCCTAACATCTATTTTCTAAAAAAGAAATTAAAACATGGAGTAATTAAAATATGTTTAAAGTAATATTTAGTATTTAAAATAACTTCTGTATGACTCATTTGGAAAAAACTGAGCTCACAATACAGGCCTTCATACAGCATGGCATTTAGAATCCTTGTGGTTTGACCCTGGCTGGATGCCAGAGACTCACCCACAGCCTCTCCTGGAGGAGAAAACACTGGAAAATAAAACTGGAAAATAAATCAAAACTGGTCACAGACAAAAAAAGTAAAGCATACTACAAACAAAGAATATAAAGGATTTATTTACTAACTAACAAGATCAGAACTGTGAAGGAAGCATCATTTAAAAGGCAACATTTTCCCCCCTACCCCTTCTTCTCTTACACCAGATTCCCTTTTTCACCAGGAGACAAAGGGGGAATATAGGGTAGGGGTAAACCAGGCAAGTTGGTATTATCTGACCAGATCCAGGGTAGGAACCATCTCTCTGCCATTCCATAAAGTTCTCTCTCTCTCTCACGAGAGGAAAGGTCTTCCATGNGTTTCACCAACTTGTATTTATCTATGGTTTATATTAAAAAAAAAAAAAATTATTCAAGATTTCCACAAAGACTTAAGGGATCAAACAACTAGATAGATTTTAAACAGTGGTCAAAATAACCTTGGTTATGTCATGAATCTCTGTGATATTATATATTTATTTACATTTACTTTGTTTTCCATTCCATGGTGCTACCAAGTGAAAACATTTGGATTTATAAGATCCAGAATTTCTCCTTAAAAGATAACTCTTTACAAAGTTGACTTTCTTTAGCTTCCACCACTGCTGATACTTAAATAATGGCTTCTATTTAGTTGAAATCCTGTGTAGCCACAGAAGGAGCAAGGATTTATATGGATCAAAATCATGAATATTTCAATATAAAGAAACTTCCATAGCAAATTACAAATCATAAACACAATTTTCTAGCAAAAGATTCAGTGGAACATGGTGGATGGTTGTCATCAGATTCTACCTGAATGAAATTTCTTTCTTAAAAACAGTATAGCATCAGCATGAATATTAAAAGTATTTATGTATAACAATATACCTTGTAATGAAAACTTTTTGACTACAACATTAATATTCTTATATGTATAGCGCGGCATATCAGCCAAATTTAATATAACAGCAATGAATGGAGATAGTCAAAAACAGACATCTGAATAAATAGTGAAGTGGAATAATGTTTTCAGAATTACAAGCACACAATGCTTCTATCTAGACCACTTTAGAGGCGAATTCTGGAACAAAAGTGAAATGAGCAGGTTCAAGCCTGTTCACATGCTGTGTTGATTATTGTATATCTGACAACTGATCAATACCTGAACAACTCCTTTTAACTAAATGGCAAAGAGAATTTTGACTTCTTATTTCCATTCCTTGCTATGAAGCAAAAGTGTCTAGCATTGGTAAATGTCTTCATTCAGAGCTGAATATACTCAGGAGACTTTACTAGAGCTGGTGGAACTCCATCAATGAGGAGTATCCATAATCCTAGGAATTATAATATCAAAGTCAGAGGTAAGAGTATGGTGTGAATGCTATTTTGAAACTATCAGCTCTGCAAGACAGAGTGTAAAGTAAAAGCAAAAAGAAAGATTTTAGGAGCCAACAGGAAGCAATAGATGCATTTATGCTTCTGAGAAGTTCTGTGTAAATATTTTCAATGCTCTTTTTTTTCATTTTTCTTTTATTCTGCACAGTATTAAGCTCACTGGAAAGAATTCATAAAGATTACAAAATACAGGCCCTTTTTGAATTACAGGTAGAAAGCCAGTACTCTGAATCTCAAAGTGCTAATACAAGGAAAAAGTGAAATGACATGTTTCAATGATGATAGCAACTCAGATGAAACTATCAAAAAAATGAATTTATTAAATGAAGTGAGAGCTGCTGGTTCCAGGCTGTTCATTCTTCAGAGTGATAAGAATTATCTCTGAAAATGTCATGTCAAATCACAGCTGATGTCAAAGAGTAAATATATTTGGTTCCTCTAGTGAGGGGGTTCCTATTTTTTCCATTTTGGACTACTACATATCACAGTTTGTTTTATTATTTCGCTAGAAAATATTTATTTATTTTCTTCAAGTATTATTTCAGTAGTTCTAAGCTCTTCAGAAGGGTTTATATTCACAGTCTCTATATGCTCCTGCTTCTCAGGTTATTTATTAGCCACAGTATTTATAAGCTTATATATTGTGCATGAATTAACATCATCACATCAGTCAAGACTTAAATTTCCTCTCCTCCTTTGCTTCTTGTAGTTAATGTTCTGTGCAGTTGTGCCAATATGAAAGACTATGATAAGTTTCTTTCTCCTGTGGTGATGACTCAATTCCTCTCAGTTGACATGGCATAGGGGTAAAAATATGGTTCCATTATTTTCCTGATTGCTTGCTTCACAGTTATAGTACAACCAAGTATGAAAATAATTCTTCTTGTATGAGAAGATGCATATCAATTTTCTAGTTACATAGGAGTAAGGCTATGTCCTTAGCCTATCTGCACAGAGGACATAAGAATTTAGGTTTTCAATGGGCTGAATAAGTTATGATCTACATCCTATTATTTCCCTCTCAGATTCAGGCTCCTAAGCACATAAATCACTTTTTAAATGTTATGCTAAGTCATACTCTGGGCCTCTGAGATAAGAAAGGTAAAATGCATGGAAAAAAGTATCTGGAAAATGCAGTTTTAACCACTTGAAGGAACAAAAAGAAACAGCAGGATGTTTTTCTGTGTCTCAGATGCATTAAATGCTAGTCCTTCTAGGACTTAGACAATATTTCTGCAACAAAACAGTGGAGGATTGCTTGGTAGTATCTTGAATTTGATGACAAATAGGAGATTACTAGTGACATTTTGCATCATTATCATATATATTACATCCTGTAATGACATACTAGCATAAAAAAATCATGAATTGGAAGCTTTAACAGTGCAATAGACTTAACAAAAAAAAAAAAAAAAGAAAAAATTCCACACCTCGAATAAGGTGCATATGAGAAGATACTGTAACTAATGAAGGATAAAATGTTAAAAATATCTGGTTTATGAGATTTATTTTGCTTTTATACGGTAAATTATTCCAGGGAGAGTGTGTGTCCTCTGAGCAAGAAATAGAAGTGCAGCACCTAAATAATCAACATTTGGTTACGCAAGTACTTAGCATGACAAAAATTGTAGATACTTAATGGACTGTAGCAATGCATTCTTAAACTAGGGTATATGTACTGAAGTCTTATACCAACTTTTGACTATATATTTTGAAAAACAGGTATAATATTTAAAATCCTGCAGTTGTAATTCTTTCCTGAGGCTGTTCTGTGAGGCAGGTGTTACTAAGCTTAATATCCCTGCATTTTGAGTACAAGCTCATCCTCACTGAAGTCTGGAAATTGACCTGGATAATGATAGGTCAAGTTTAAACTTAATTGTTTCCTATATTATCTATTAATATTTAACAATTATTTTGCATAAACACAGAGGCTGAAATTAAAAAAAAATGTATCATATAATAGACCAAGTCCATGTATTCATCAGGAACATGGCCTAAGATATTTATTCTTTTTTAATGGAATTAAAAAATTGAGCTACTCAAAAACACGCATTAAAAATATTCATTTATATATTATCTATTAAAATATTTATAGAACTAGTAGACTTCTTTATTTTTAGGAACTATTTTCATTTGTCCATTGAAATAAGCTCATTTTTAATACTTTCAAAATAGATACTCCATACCCCAGAGTACATACAACAGCCAGAAGTCAGGATATACAGGTTTGCAGTGATTCACTATAGTTTTCATCAGTTTTATTTTAGATGATACATCTTCATAAATTTGTGTTAACCTCTGAGATTTTCTTACATACCCCTGGAAATTAGAGCATTGTAGATAAGTACTTGGCTCTGACTGAGAGCTGAATCATAAGCAGTTTTGGCATCTGTTAGAGAGTTTAATATCTTTCCTAAAGTTAGCAACACAAACTTAATTTGTGTATATCTTCACAAGCCGCTTCTGACAGGATTGCACTCATGTAGCCCAGGGATCTAAGTGATATGTCTAAATAACAGCCTACATTTTCTCCTCTGTCACTTGAAGTGAATGCAAAGAAAAAGAAGAGCCAGAACAGGAATGATAGTTCCTAACAGTTGGTCAATTATACCTAAGTCTATGTTTAAAACAGTGTACTCTTGATTTCACCTTTCCTTTGTGATTGCAGGGGTCTTACTTAGAGACTAGGAAGGGCAACTGGGAGACCTGAATTTCTGGGTACCTACATACTGTTAATTCTAGATGCAGTGCATTGTACTCCCTTGATGGAACAGAGAAACTTCTCCCCTAACACAGGCAATTTAGCAGGGCCCCACCAGCTGTGTGTGACATAAATATATTTGCATTTTACTTTCCTCACCTACAAAGTGAAGATGTTGTATTTATTCATAATATATTTATAAAGCAAATTCGAGTTTTCCTTCCAAAAAAACCCATTGCTGTTTATCTGCATATGAACTGGAGCTCAGTATAGTTCCCAAGTATATACATAATACTCTGAATTTATGATCTTGTCTGCAAACACTAAATTAGCTGTTTACATGCAGAAACACAGAATCAGTAAGGTTGGAAAAGACCAGAGATCATCAAGTCCAACCTATCACATATTATCTAATCTAGCCAAACCTGTTACCTAACCTGTTGCCATCCTACTACCAACACAATGCAATCCCAGGATGAAAGCTAAGAGATAGTTTGCATTAATCATGAGCATTATATTTGATTCCCAGGCAGCAGAACACTATACATACACTGAAACTTTTTTCTTTTATCCTCAGGAGTCAAAGTAAAATTAATGTATTGGGTTTTTTAAAATTTGCACTAAAATATTTTACATATAAATGAGTTTATAAATATATTCATGTATGAAATTATTTCAGTGTAACCAAAATTGTTTTCTTCTTGTCAGAGTTGTGCGAATAAGTAGCTCAAATTTATTTACTGGTATGAGACACTTTAAATTGCATGCTCAATTTCAACAATGTCCTTGTGAAATAAGTTTGGATTCAGTAATACGTCTTTCTGTCCTTTTGTTCAGATGAGCATAATAGCCTTTTTGATTTTTTGTTTATTATCTACACCAGATTGGAGTAAATTTTTGTGGAATGTCTGAAGTTCTTTAGTGAATCTCAGGGTAATCTCATCTTTAATACTTTTATACTGTAACTATTTAATATTCTCTATGGAGAAGATGGAATGACCTCATTCTTCACATTTCCTGATAAAACAACTTATGGTTGAGAATTTCAATGAGATGAAAAATGAACTTTGTCTTATTAAAAACCAAAAAAACACAGAAGAAGAAAGAACATTTTCCTCCTAGGTTTTAAAAGGGAAAGAAAAATTGCTTTGCTAATTAACCTCTTGCCATTCCAGGGTTACTTTCTGGAAATGATTGACCTACAATAGTGAAGTTTACATTTATTTTTCCAGTTAATTCAAGGATATTAAAAATATAGGTATATAGAGTAGGGCTGCAATGGAGAAATATTTAGTAAAATCACAGAATCACAGAATATTTTGAGTTGGAACGGACCCACAAGGATCATCTAGTCCAACTCCCCAGCTAATGCCCATACAGGGACCGAACGCACACTCCAGAGCTGTGGACATAAACCTAGTACCCACACAGGCTCACAGGCCCACAGGCCACTCCGAGCCAGAAGGGACCCCCAGGACCAACCAGTCCAACACCCCACCAGCTAGATTATGTCACTAAACTCCTCATCGAGTCTTCCCTTAAACACCTCCAGGGACGGCGACTCCACCACCTCCCTGGGCAGACCATTCTAATGAGCAATCACTCTCTCTGTGAAAAAACTCTTCCTTACATTCAGTTTAAACCTCCCCTGGCATAGCTTAAGGCCGTGTCCTCTCATTCTGGTGTCATCAGCCTGAGA
>WEKX01007958.1:12754-30058 GCA_013390025.1 Pitta sordida
AAAAAAAGCTAAGAAAATTTAAGTTGTGTTCCCAGAGTGAAGACAGATATAAGACACTTCATTACTGTTCTTTTTATAAGCCATTTTGTTAGAGTACTGCTTAGTGGTCAGATTTAAACTGTCCTGTATTGGATTTTTTGGTCTTTTTTTTTCAATTAAATTTGTAATAAAACGGCACCAACAAAGGGCGTTAACATGGCATATCCAAAGAAAAGCAGAATACTTATAAAACTTGAAAATTACTGTTGAAATAGAAGCAAACAGGACATTTGCAGCCCTTCAGNGTTGAAGATGTCCCTGCTTATTACAGGGGAATTGGACTAGATGACCTTTAAAGGTCTCTTCCAACTCAACCTATTCTATGATTCTACAACCTGGAATCTAAATGGAGATCTTACTACTCTGCTTACCCAAAATTATCTTGACGACTGCCATGTCAAAGGAGACTGGCCAACAAAACACTTATTTGGGGTATCATCAGTTCTGGACAGTTCTAGCGCTTGCTCTTCAAAAACCCTTCATCTCTCTCTAATCAGAAATGAAAGTTTTTTACCTCCTGTCACAATGAGGCTCTGAGCTCCTCAAGATAGCCCAGGTCAAAAGAAACATTTCCGCAAAAGTTAACATTTTCTGAAAACAGAAAATCACTGTTTCTGACAATACATCTGAGAAGCCAGTTCTCAAGAACAACAGATGTATGAACATTTACAAAAAGTTTCAAGTTTGTCATACGCAGACAGGTACTCTTCTACTAAGCAGAAGGAAAGGAGAAAAAAGTCAATCTAAGCAGTAAGCACAGTTATCTATGATAACAAACTATTTTAAAAATAAAACCAGAAAGATTGAAAACAAGCTTAACACTGCTTTTAATGCCTAATGGTTTGAGATGCTAAAAAGAGATGACAGCTCGAGACAATAATCCTGTCAAGTTTCTGCAGATTGTAGCCTTGTTCTTTTCTTAATTATTAAGGATTAAAAATAAGCAGCTACTAACAGAAACAAATATAATTAATGAAGGATTAATCTTCCACACAAATTAGATGCTACTTTATGCATGTTTTAAACAATAGAACAGGATTCAGTGTTCACCTCAAAACTCCCAGGTATCAGCTTGGTGTAATTACACTGATAAAGGCTTATTTTGATTTCAGTTCAGCTTCAGAAAGAGTGATGCATAATTAATCACATTCCTCAACTGGAATAAACTACAAAGAAAGCTTAATAGAAAAAATTAACTTCATCTAAATTTTTTAACATAATTAATGTATTCATTGACGATACTCCAGCTTTATTTTCATCTTTCTGATTGTGTTTTCTCTCATTTAAATATGAGGAAAATAAGAAAACAACATATTGATGTTGTGATCATTCAAAACTAGGGAGAAAAAAGTCACAATGGCAAATCATCATTTCCACCTAAAATACCATGAAATGATTATAAACAAGTTACAAAATTACCCTGTATGACCCTTGCTCAGGTAAGATAGTAAGTAAATTTGAAAAAAAAATCTGATTTGTTTTTGGGTTTTTTTTCCCCTTTTAAGTTAGCTACTTTCTAACAAAGCTGGGTTTACCTACTTCACAAAACACTGGACATTAAACAAGAACTTGAAATTTCTCCAAACCTTTCCCACTCACTGCCTGGTCTATACTTCCAAAATTTCATGATACAGTATATGTATCTAAGAGAAGAACTTCAGAAGGGGCAAATGAAAGATTTTCTATTTTGAATTTTTTGTGCCAGAACCAGAGAGTCAAGGGAAATAAAAGTAGTTAAGAACCGGAGGATGACAGTGCTCTCTAAATTACAATACAGTTTCCTGATATTAGGCAAATAACTTATAACTAGGAAGAAGTCTGTTTTGAATAAGGTGTCAGTTTTCAAACCTGTCATATGATGTTGAAAAATGAAGCCAAAAAGGAACCTAAGCTTTCACAAAGACAACACTTTCTAGAAGGTTCTTCTGCAATAGTAACTAAATACACAGACATTTTACTGTGTTGAAGGGCAGTTGCAGTTATGCAACTGAAAGAAAGGATTCAAATTTTCCATCACAGAAGTGATGGGCTTTTTTACATTCCCACAGGCCTAATTCACTTATGTATTTACTACCTTAATTTTATTCCCTATCACCATAGAAAAAATCCATGTTCAGTGTTATAACCTTACGACTGTTACTCTGAAGGTCAATTGTCAAAGAAACAATATTCCAACATGATCTCTTTAAAAACTACTGTATGAAATAACCACACTGTACAACATACCAAAGCTCCAGTAAATAAACCTGAGGAGTTTTCTCTTGAAATGCTGCATTTATCGAGTAAGAGTTTGCCATTCTGGATACTCGAGCAAGATTACTTCTTTAATTGTAGACATGCAAGTATTGAACAAAATGGGGTTAATATGTTTTAATTTGTGTAACAGTTTGAAAATTAAGACTTGAGCATAGGACAGAGACGAATTCAATTTTATTCACAGCAACAGCATTAATACCAGTAGGCTTAAGAGATACCAAGCAGCAACTTTTCTTTTAATTGCTCCCTATACTTAGAGTGATGTTATTTTGTACTACTATCCTCTTTCTGAATTTGAGGATATTACCTCAAGTATTTTCTACTTTATTTTATGCTAGTTTTTTCACTCCATGCTTTTATACCACTGTAGCACCCAAACTTTCCATAGTTCAGAATGACATGAAGTTACCTTTCCCTTCTTCTCCCCAGAGAAGTGAGAGAGGGTGGCAGAATACATCTACAGACCACATGAGGTCACATCACACATCAAATCATTTCAACTGAAGCTTCCAACTAATTTTCCCATCTCTGACACTACAGTTTTCTCTACAGGAGAGACATTCCCTTCTACAGAAGTCAATCCCTGCTTTCCAGTGACGTGCTGCATGGGAGTTATTGGTCATGGTCTCTGTCCCAGAATTTCAAATCAACTCGCAGCTATTCCAGCCTTGCAATGCATATAAAGAACAAATAATTCAGTTGACAGAAAAATGTTGATAAGCAGAGTAGAAAGGAGAATTTTGATAGGTTCCTCATGTTCTGCATGTTAATGAGACTCATTATAGTAGAAATAACTGGACTTTGTGAGCTTTATATCCAGATGCATCACATTGCTAGTCAGAAACGGCAGGCCAGTTATTATCTAAAGCCAGATCATTCTTCCTCAAATGGACAAACCCAGACAAGAAAGACAGTCTTACTTATGTTGCTGGCCAAAAGCTCTATCACTAAGGAATCTGTGAACACTCTTAAACTGAGTGACAGGAGAAATCAATTTTCTGCCAAAGAGGACTGCAAACAATCTGACAGGCTGCCTTCTCTTCATCTGTGGCACTTCAGTCTGCTGCAATACACACACACATGCTGAAGAGAAAGTAGAGCCACAGACCAATTTTCATGCTAGACTTGTTTTCCTATTTCTGTCATGTATTCAGATCATCCTACCCATGTAATTTCTCTGCGTGCAGAAAAACACGGCAAATTCTCAAAGTTTTATCTATTTGAACTGGTCTTAGAAGTGCTAAACAGTATTTAGCAACCATCCAACAGACAAACACTTTCATACCTGTTGCATGTTATCTCTTTGGAACAGAAATACTCCAGGAGTTTTCTATGAATAGTTAAATGAGAAATATCTGTTCATTTATAATGGATGATATAAAATTATCTTCCCCTGTCTCCATTAAAAAAAATTGGCAGAAGAAAATATTTCTAATGAACACTAGGTTCAAGATACAGTGGTACATCATTTGGAATATTCAGGACAACATTTCCAGTCAGGAAAAGGCAAGAAAAGGCAAGAGGTAGCACCAAGCAATACGAAATTATGACAGGTTCCTCAAATGAAAATCAATCCATGATGAATTCATTTCACCTGACTGCAGAAAAAAGCCATGATGAACACTTTTATGATGCTCTGAAGGAGAAAGAGCATCACAGACAGATGGATTCTTAAGAGCTCATTGATATTCTGTCAACAGTTATGGCAACAAAAATGTCCTGGGTTTTCCTCATCCTGGGAGCAGGGTATACTGACAGAAATGCAGATGAACTTCATTCTCTGCTTCCTGTTTTAAGAAGTTCACATCTCAGCCCTAGTCCAACAGCAGTGGGAACTGAATGTGCTCTTTGAACCTGTTCTGATACAGAACACCAAGACAGACACACAGATCCCACTGCACTAAGGCCGGGGTCAGAATGGTGCCAATTCCTTGGTAGGAGAGAGCACACATTGCTCTTGTTTGGCTACAAAAATTTGTGGACCTCCATTTACCCTAAATCTTGTTAAAAAACAATATAACTTTCACAGAACTTATTCAATCCTAACAAATAATTTTCCATGTAGGCTTGTAGCATGGATTGTCATTTGAGCTCCCAGACCACATCCCCTACCACTTCACCCTCCTAATAAATGTCTTGAGTTTTGCTGTGGCAGAAAAAAGGTTCAACCATAAAGGACGTGATAAAGTCTCGCATTACATGCTAAAGGAATTTTATAATCACTAAGGCTATGAAAGAGGTCAAATCTCTTCACAAATATTAACAGAGAGTGCTATGAAGGGCAAGTTGAGTATCGAACAAAATCAAGGCTGAAAGGTTTTCCACATGCTACACTTATCTTGTGTTCACATCGTCACCATGTCTGTATCCAAGCCCATAAACTGGTACTTTTAATAGTTCTGTCTTCCAAGAGATGACTATATTCTTCCAAATGCCAGACAAACTAAAAGAGTTTGAGCCCCCAACTTGTGAAGGAAAGCCACCTTCCTTCTGGGCTGCAAGACATGAAGATCTTGCAGGTCACGAGACAGGCAGGACCCTTCTCCCTTGCCCAAGACACAATCAGTACTGAAGAAAACCACCAGGACTACACGAGTTTCCAATGTTCCTCTCAAGTGTTAGAACTGTAATTTGGAAGGAAGACTATAAAGAATATATTAAACTAAAAAAAAAGATTGTTCACAGGTTATTCTGAGTTGGAAGGGACCCACAGGACCATCTAGTCCAACTCCCAAGTGAATACCCACCCAGGGATCAGGTCCACATTGTTGTATTGAAGTTAAATCAAACTTTAAATTAACTTCTAGCAAGATTAAGACAGAATCAACTGTATTTCATGTTCCTTTGCATCATCCAGGTGCCAATCCAGATCTCAAAAGAATTTTGCAGAGATCACAGAATCACAGAATATTCTGAGCTGGAAGAGACACACAGGGNAATGAACTTATAGGTAAGCAGGAGCATAAGTGATCCAAGAACTCTACTGTTACTGCTTCATTTTCTGCAAAATCCTGAAAGCAAACAAGTACTCACTACAAATAAACAAAACCCACACACCAAGCCAATCAAACAAAAAAAACCCCTCCACAAACTCCAAAGAAAGATTTTTGAGCTTAATGAGGAAGTGTGCTTACCTTAATATACCCACAATTTTTTTAATAGCACATTGGACAATATCCTTTGGAGAAAAACCTAGATCTCCAACAGCCACTTCCACCAACTGCTGTATCATATCCAGGGGCTGACCATCTATACACATAGCCACTGCTTGCTCACGGATTTTTTCTTTCTCTGACCTTGACAAATCATATAAATAACCATAGTTCTGTAGTGTATCCTGTGAACAGATAACGTTGGAACATTAGTGTACTGCCTATTTACAGGGCTGTATCAGAATCTTCCTTTCTGCTAAGAATTAACATATACTGAGAAAAAGAAATTGATGGAAGTGAATTTTTCAAAAACCAGAACAACGAAACCAAAAGTAGAAAACATGAACAAAATATGACAGAAGACTGATGTCTGTCATTGCCAGACATACTCAAAACAAGCCTTTGATCAGTAATCATTACCTGTTCGCTGTTTTTCAAATAAGTGATGAAACTGTGAGTGAGTGTTTCCAGATGAGCAAGAGATTGTTGCAAGTGATTCAGAGTTCCTTCATAAGCAACAGATGGATTTTCAGCATCTTTCATGTCATTCTCAGAAGTTCTTTTTCTTGATTTCTCAAAAAGATGTTTGACTGCCTTAATGGCCTTCTTAGTCACTTCTATCCTGGCTTCAACTGGCAGCTGAAAAAGATTGCTCAATTATTTATTTATTCATCATCTGTACACCACTAATTGTATTACAGCAGTGCCTAGAGGTCAGGCAGCTCCACAACACAACATAAAACCAAATGAAGTATTTAATGAGAACCAACTTGATTTCTTATTAGTCAATTACTTTAAAATTATCAGTATTCCATTAATTTCTTCTATTGTTCTTCCCATTACTGATGTTGATTCTCGCTCTTTTGAAACCACATGAAACTTTTTCCCCTAATAATATTTATTTTTGCAGACTGCTACTTTGTAATCTTTGATTTTTAATTCTGCATTGACAGATGTCTGAGGATTGCTTTCTAAGATGAACTGAAAACTCATTTAAAGTTAGTTTTGTCAGGTTTACGTTACTAGCATTTAAAATACATCCCTAATAATCCGGAGGGAAAAAAAAAACCAAACCAAAAAACAGATCAAGATCAAAAACAAGATCAACTTCTAAATCATCCTATTTAAAGCCCAAGTTACACAAAACAGCAACTTAATATTTTTAAAGACCTGTACAACTCTATGTATCTAGGCATTAAACTGAAACAAGAACTTGTTGTTTCAGAACAGACACAGCTTCAGCTCTAAATCCAAACCAGAGTCTGAAATATGATTTTAGGAATTCATGTATAATTTCTTCATTTGTAACTTGAACTACAGTTTTAAGGATGCTTTGAATATATTTTCTAATGGCTGGGGATGTCCTCTGGCTAAACTTTAAACCTAAAGCATTAGATACTTTTAACATCAGGTGTTTTAGTTACTGGAATATTGAACAAAGTCATATAAAAAAAAATAATTTTCAAGTTGAAATACACAAGAAATAGAAAACAAAGCTTGAATCTGTATGACACAGTGACTAGGACAGTGAATGAACTACCATAGAAGAGGAAAATTAAATTGTTCTAGCAAATTATACTGCTATAGCACTGTTCACAACAAAGTCTGATAGATATATACATCATAAATTAAACTAGCTACTTGTAAAGCAATAAAAAGCTTGATAAGGATTATTATCTCATCCCCACAAAATAGTGAAAGATGTAGGATTTACTCCTGGGGTTTTTTGTGCTGTTACTATGAACTGCAGTCTACACTGGACATTTTTAATGCTAAAAGCAAAATGGGAGGACATTATTGTAAGAGCTACGAAAACTTGTCAGTATTAACAGAACACAAAGAGTTTTTTACCCTCCAGTTTCAAAAACAACCCAGTTCCATTCCCACCCAAAGTAACTGGCTTTCACACTTTGTTCAAAGTCTCGATATCCAGCTTTGCTGTCAACAAGGAAAAGGTGAGAGACTCCACATCACATTAAAAGGTAACAACCAAACCTGGATTTACATCCATTCTGTAAACATGATAAAAGATGAAAACAGCTACATATTTCATTTTTCCTCTTCTAGGGTAGATTCTAACGTTCAAAATGCAATTAACAGAGATGCAAAAGGCAAACAATTTAAGCATTCCATCTGACTTATATCCTAGAGAACCACCAGCGTCAATATACTGCCAGTTTAGATGTCATGATGCCATAAGCACATATAGAATAAAGAACAAAGAAATAATACAGGTTCTTCTCAAGACTATTTTAATTTTGCATTCACATTTGCATAGTGCCAAAATGCAGGACTATTAATATACAATTTCCCTGGTTACTTTATTCCAAAACATGAATAGCTGTCCTCTGTACTTCTTGTCAGCTTCAGTAACGAGCTTTGGTATCATACCCGCCGACAAAAAAGTGTAGCTTAGGGGCTAGTTCAAGCTTTGTTTGTATATGAATTGAAGTTTTATTTTTAAAAAGCTTTTACAGTTTAAAAATACATTTAAATCCATAGGCTATAACGTGGAATGAAAAATCCAGTAAATCTCTTCAAACAGAAGAACATCACATACTATTTCTGCTCAACAGATTTCACTCCTCAGGGTAAAAACTCATCTCACAAGCCCATTCTCCTCAGAGTATGTAAGTATTTCTCAATAAAGTATTGTACAAGTAACATTCTCTTGCACATGAAGATGTCGACCTTGCTACTCTTATTGCCAGTGCTTACCATGCAACACAGATTATGGAAACTGCTTCCCTCCTTTGAATGCCACAGGAACTTGGGATCCCAGCAACACTGAAATAAGGAATGCTTGGAAGGGAGCTCCATCTGGTCCAAATGCCTGCTCAAATGGAGTCACTTGCCAAGGACTAAGTTGAGTATCTCCATGTTGGAGACTCCATAAGCTCTGTGTAACGAGTGCCAGCCACCAGTCACTCTCATAATGAAAAATATTTCTTGATGTTCAGATGGAATGATTGTGTCCAGTTCCTATATCTGTCACTAAACCCACAGAATTATAGAAGAGCCTGGTTTGGATGGGACCTTAAAGATCATCTAGTTCCAACCTGCTGCTGTGGGCAGGGACACCTTGCACTAGAGCACGTTGCTCGAAGCCTCACCCAACCTGGCCTTGAACACATCCAGGGATGGGGCACTCACAGCCTCCCTGGGCAACCTGTGCCAGCGCTTCACCACCCTCATAGTAAAGTATTTCTTCCTAATATCTAATTTAAACCCACTGTATTCCAGTTTGAAGCCGTTCCCCTTTGTCCTGGCCTCATATAAAGTCTCCCTCCATCTTTCCTGTTGGTTCCCTTTATGTACTGAAAGGCTGCAGCCAAGTCACTTCTAAGGCTTCTCTCCTCCAGGCCGAACAATGCCAATTCTCTCAGCCTTTCCTCGTAGGGGAGGTGCTCCAGCCCTCTGATCATCTTGGTGGTCTCCTCTGGACTCGCTCCAACAGATCCATGTCCTTCCTGTGCTGAGGTCCTCTGAGGACGCCAGATGGGGTCTCACCAGAGTGGAGCAAAGAGGCAGATCACCTCCCCTGATGTGCTGCCCATGCTGCTTTTGATCCCACCTTTACGTAGTCCACCAGCCAAACGTCATGTAGCCACAAGCCAACCAGATACACCAAAAGGGAAAGAAATTACATTAACTCAGAAGCAGATTAAATAGTTAATGAATAACAAAAGCTGGTTGCCAGTTCCTACAGAGGGAGAGAAAAAGCAGCACAAAAGCAAGATTAAGATAGCTTAATGCATGAAGGAGAAAGGAAAGAAAGGAAAGGAAAAAACCCCAAGTGATGTAAAGGTCATCACTGACCACTTTCCATAAGCAGGCCAATGCACAGCCATTCTCCAAGCAGCAACTATCCTGGAACACATCTTCCATCTCCTCATTACCACTGAGCAGAACATTATATTAGAGTGGTGAGGTGGGAAGAGACTTGGGGGTATTAGTTGACAGCAAACTCAACATGAGACAGCAGTGTGCCCAGGCAGCCAAAAGGGCCAACGGCATCCTGGCCTGCATCAAGAATGGAGTGGCTAGTAGGTCAAGAGAGGTTATCCTTCTACTGTACTCGACACTGGTTAGATCACACCTCGAGTATTGCGTTCAGTTCTGGGCCCCTCAGTTCAACAAAGATGTTGAGGTGCTGGAACGAGTTCAGAGAATGGTAACTAGGATGGTAAAGGGGCTGGAAGATAAGCCCTATGAGGAGAGGTTGAAGGAGCTGGGTCTGTTTAGCCTAGAAAAGAGGAGGCTCAGGGGTGACATTATCACTGTCTACAGCTCTCTAAAAGGAGGTTGTAGCCAGGCGGGGGCTGGTCTTTTCTCCCTGGTCTCTGGGGACAGGACAAGAGGTCATAGTCTTAAGCTTCAGCAGGGAAAGTTTAGACTTGGTATCAGGAAAAGGTTTTTTACTGAAAGAGTGATCCAGATGTGGAATGGGTTGCCTGCAGAGGTGGTTGACTCATCATCCCTGGAGGTGTTTAAGGGTAGGCTGGATGAGGTGTTGAGTGATATGATCTAGATGTAGATGCCAGGTTAGCTGGGCTATAGGTTAGACTAGATGATCTTCAAGGTCTTTTCCAGCCTTATCTGTACTATGATACTGTGATACGGCACAGACACACCTTTGGCCAACCGAGGTCAGCTACCCTGGCTGTTTCCAATGCCCAGTTTTTGCCTACCTGCAGCCTACTCAGGGTTGAGGTGTTGTGGAAAAGAAAAAAAAAGTCCTGACACTGTGCAAGCAGTGCTCAGCAATAGCTAAAATGCTAGTGTAGTATCAACACTGATTTAGTTACAAATGCAAAGCACAGCCCCATTGAGGCTGCTATGGTGAAAGTTAATTCCATTTCTACCTGACCCTATACAATTCCTCTGGAAATCAGTGAAAAACTTTTAATGTATGCAGGGAACCAGTTAAAGAAAATACATTCTTCATGAAGTTGCCCATTATGAAGGCTTGAAGCAGAGTTAATTAAAATAACTATATAAATGAAAGGCATGGGAAATACCTCATAGTGATACCAGAAAGAGAAATACTGTCAAATATCCATGAACAAAACAAGGTCAGACAAGACAAACCAACCGAACTGGAGCACAGCGATAAAAAGTCATAAAAAGAAGCCAAGTAATTCAAAAAAGTAACATCTGATGAAGTCAATCAGACAGACAAAGATAGTGAACATTATTTTGAGCCTTTTTTTCCTTTTTTTTTTTTGGAACTGAGGTTTTTATACAATTATTTTAAAGTCAGTAAAGTTAAGAAAATTATGCAGGTTAATATCCAGTTGTAATGGGTTCCCAGTCCACACTTGTTTGGTGTGTGGTTGAAATGTGGACATGGTATTTGACTCAGAGAAAATAAGTCCACTTTCCAACTACAAACATTAAGTTGCACACAAAATTCTTTTGCATCAGAAGTTGGAAGAGGAGTTGTAAAAGATGGCACAGTGAATAAAAAATGTCATCAGACAGTCTGAATGTATGTGGCTGAGTCTATGGAAGGGCCCATGTAAAGAAAATTTCAACTTCTCTTTCCCTGAAGACTTAACTGATGATAACACTGTTGTTTACTTTGCTTTTGCTATTTAAAGCTGTAGCCTTTTCTTCCTAATCAACATATTGTGCCAATCTCCATTTGTAGTGTGTGTTCAATAATGAAAACACAGTGATTAAAAAAGATTGTTTTCAGTTGTGGTTTTGTTGTGTTGGGCTTTTTTCTTCCAGAGTACTGTTAATCAAAAAAACATCAGAGCAAGGACCTATGAGCTCTGAAACAGATGGTTCTTTGAAGACACAGTCAGCTCTCTGGCACAACAAACAAAATGCTTACAAAGGAATTAAAAAAAAATTCTCAAATTACCTAAAATGCCTCACAAAGATCGTAGAAAGGGGAATAAACGGGAGATCATCATACGAAGTTGATGAGATCATTACTATAATTAAGACTCTATGACATCAGTATAATTTAAAAGCAAAGAGAGCTGCTGGAAAAAAAAATGACAGACGAAAAATGCATGCAAAAATATAAGCAGTAGTTCCAGTGAATATTTGGAATACCTCCCATATACGGAGAAATCTGTTCCACACACGCAAACAGCCTATTCTCAACATTACAGAGGTGTACTGAATCATTATTTAGTCAGAAAGACTTAAATAGTTATTTTGAGTTAAAAGCATTTCTGAGTAGGAGTGCCACAAACAGGAAACCTCTCACTGACTGCAGCAGTGAGATGCTGTGGTCAAAGGATCAATAATTCAGTCATTGAATATGTGAGGAAGGTACCAACAATGATTGAGGGATCTAGGTTGGTGTTATGCTCTGCGATGTGCTCTCGGTCTCTTTACGGGTGTTAGATGGTGAGTTGGNCTTTACCTTCTTCCACTACATTAACCGTATTTGGGTTTATGATTTATTGAAGTTCCACTATGAAGCATCTCTGCTCTGACACAGTTCCCACCACCCCACACCACCATGCCTATGAACCCTTAAGGCTTGGGATCTCATCCTCCCTGAATCTCATCTTCCAGATTACGTGAACATCTTCCTCGTCTCTACTGCTTGCAAGAAACATGAGTGAAATGAATCTGAGCTCTTAGCCCTGAAAGTACCTAACACCATGTCACATCCTAAGCTACAAGTCACTGTAACAACGTTAGTCGCCCTTTCCTAAGTACAAACTCCTCATCCATTTCTCCAATGTAGAGATTCTCTCAACACCTTTGCCCAGTCAAACACTGTTCATTCATCCACCTTTTCATTCAATCACTGCTGGCCCAGTTCATGAGAAAGTTAAAACAAAGGGCTGTGGAAGGCGACGGGTGAAGAAGAGAGACCCATCAAACCTCATCATGTTCCTGTCTTTCTCAGTAAGAACAAGAAGTTGCAGAAGCCAGCGCTGCGTTTTCATTCCCTTTTCCATAATTTCACATTCTGCTCTCAGATTCTCTGCCATATCCAATTCCCCTCTCAGCAATTCTAAAAAAACCTACAACACTCTCTCACTGTCAGCTTCCTCTCAAAATAAATGCACAAATTTCCTCTGTGTGAGAAAACTCAGTTGTCTCAGTGACAGCACAAATTGTTTCATGATAATGACCAGGGTTTTTGCAGGTTGATTAAATATGAGCACCATGACATACATAAATGTGCATCTGTTATGGGAATGGGAAACTGATACAGCAAAGTACTTGGCCATAGAACTGGGCTGGGAAGAAAGTGTCGAGTTAAGAGATTAAAAGAATGAGCACACGATAAAATTTAAGTAACAGTTGCAAGACGAAAGGCAGCTTTTATATATGAAGCTTTTTTCAGATGAAGGTTACTGGAAAGAGATCTCAGAAAAGTCTTCAGAGCCTACATGGTAATTTCTCATTGTACACTTCCACTTGAAAACTAGACAGGATCCTGAGGCAAAACTAGCTGCCAGCTGGTTAAACAGCTCTTCCACTCCCAAACTCAGTGCAGGGGACACACTAAATTACATCATTTGACTAACTGTTTCAAGCATTTTTTGAGTATCTTTCATGATTTTGTTCACAGGTTATTCTGAGTTGGAAGGGACCCATAGGATCATCTAGTCCAACTCGCAAAGCTAAGAGATTTCTACTACAAAATTCTGCTTGGCCACGAACCACAATAATCCTGCCCTCAGTATTCCTTTCCTGCTATTCCTACTCATCTTGAGAGTAGTGAAACTGTTTTAATTAGGGGAGGATACCCACTCTCCCCCTGCACCATTCATCTGGAATAAATGCGAAGTAATGAAATGCCCAAGACACACAAACAGCAAGAGTTTCAAGTAGTCACTAGTGGTGATCACACAAGATGGGATTTCCTTTTCATTAGACCTCAGTTATCCCTTTGCTACCCCAGTCCAGGGTCAAGTCTGGCAACTAAGATCCCAGGATAAGCCTCAGTCTTTCCTGATAAGCAAGAAAAAGTACCATCATGTGATAAAAAGGATTAAAACACTTGAAACAAGACAGTAGTTCTGCTAAACACGCTTAAGAGACAGCTGATGGAAATAGTGATAAAACATGTTGGTCTAACATGACAGCCAGATCACAGCACAAATTTCATGCTGATAAAGCATCCTATTTTCCCAGCTAGCAGCTCTTTTTCACCAAATGTTAGTAAACATACATGTTAGATGGGTTCTTTTAAAACTATACTAATATCGTGGGAAGATTAAACCACTATCCAAAGAGAGAACAAAATGAAATTCACCTGATTAATTATGATGAATAAACTCCATAGGAAAATTATCACAATCCAGGATAGAAAAGATTAAAAAAATCACTTAGAGAACACCTTCTTTTTATCACCTTTTCATTTTAGATAAAGTTAGTGAAGACATCTCTAGATCTTTTAATAAGCTAATACTGAATAAATCCCATTTCTCTTTTGAGTGTCACAGTACAGATACAAAAGAAAGCACAGGGAAAACTTTATAAGGAATATCTTCATAAGCAGGTTTCACTGGGCAAAAATAAACTGTAGATCTGGTGATACATGTTATGGACATGGAAGCACATTCTTTCAAAACCAGGCTTTTAGCCAGACGGAGATTACAACTGAGTTTAGAATTTATATTAATGCAGTGCTTAGGAACCACGTAGATGCGTTGGCTCAGAATACTTTCTCTGTGGAGCATCTTATTCAGAAGGCAAAAGCCAAGTACATACTAAGCACAAGCCTGTGGCACAATGAATTTTAGGATGAGCACAAGTAAATAAATAAATACAACCACCCCAATATCTGGTAGAGGGACAATACAGCAGGGCACAAGCAATCCAGGGGGTTCCTGGAATGCATTGATGACAACTTCTCTATGTGATAGAGGAACCAACCAGGAGAGGTGCTATGCTCGAACTTGATCTCAGCAACAAGGAAAGGATGGTGGGGAATGTGAAGCTCAAGAGTAGCGTGGGCTGCAGGGGCCATGAAGCGGTGGAGCTCAAGATCCTTAATGCAGTGAGGAGGGTGTACAGCAGGTGCACTACCCTGGACTTCAGGAGAACAGACTTTGCCCTCTTGATGGGATCTGCCTGGTAGCGTAGCATGGGATAAAGTGAAGAAGGACCCAAGAAAGGTGGTTAATATTCAAGGATAGCCTCCTGAAAGCTCAGGTGTGATGTATCCCAGTAAAGAGGAAGTCAGGCAAAAACTCTAGGAAGCCTGTGTGGATGCACAGGAGAAACACAAAAAGAAAGCCTACAGAGGGTGGAAGCAAGGACAGATACTCATGTGAGGCATACAGGGAAACTGTCACTGCAGCCAGGGATCAGGTTAGGAAAGCTAAAGTGCTGTTAGAACTAAATCCTGCCAGCGGTGTCAAGGGCTATGAGAAATGCTTCTGTAGGTATACTGGTGATGAAAGACTAGGGAAAATACCAGCCCTCTGTGGAAGGAAATGGGAAACCTGGTTACCTGGGACATGAAGAAAGCTGAATGATTCAATGACACTTCTGTATCAGTCTTCACCAGCAAGTGCTCCAGCCACACCGCCCAAGCTGCAGAAGGCAAATGCAGGGATCGGCACAATCACAGAATCACAGAAAATTATGAGTTGGAAGGGACCCACAAGGATCATCTAGTCCAACTCACCATCTAATACCCATACAGCGACCGAGGGCACATCCCAGAGCATAATAACAACCTAGATGCCTCACAACCTAGCAGGCCACTCCGAGCCGGAGGGGGCCCAGGGTCATCCAGCCCTCACCCCCCAGCTAGACCAGCTAGACCATGTCACTAAGCTCCTCGTCCAGTCTTCTCTTAAACACTTCCAGGGATGGCGACTCCACCACCTCCCTGGGCAGCCCATTCCAATATGCAATTACTCTCTCTGTGAAAAACCGCTTCCTAACATTAAGATTAAACCTCCCCTGGCGTAGCTTGAGGCTGTGCCCTCTCGTTCTGGTGTCGTCAGCCTGGAANCAAGTTTCTCCTGAAGCTTATTGTGGGAAACCGTGTCAAAGGCTTTGCTAAGGTCCAAGTACACAACATCCACAGCCTACAATGAAGAACCATCTCCTGTAGGAGAAGATCAGGCTCGAGACCATCTAAGAAATCTGAAGGTACTCAAGCCCTGGGTCCTTATGAGATGCCTTCTTGTGTTCTGAGGTAACTTGTGCATGAATTCACTAGGCCACTGCCCATTGTGGCCTATTTGAGAAGTTNTCTATGTGATAGAGGAACCAACCAGGAGAGGTGCTATGCTCGAACTTGATCTCAGCAACAAGGAAAGGATGGTGGGGAATGTGAAGCTCAAGAGTAGCGTCGGCTGCAGGGGCCATGAAGCGGTGGAGCTCAAGATCCTTAATGCAGTGAGGAGGGTGTACAGCAGGTGCACTACCCTGGACTTCAGGAGAACAGACTTTGCCCTCTTGATGGGATCTGCCTGGTAGAGTAGCATGGGATAAAGTGAAGAAGGACCCAAGAAAGCTGGTTAATGTTCAAGGATAGCCTCCTGAAAGCTCAGGTGTGATGTATCCCAGTAAAGAGGAAGTCAGGCAAAAACTCTAGGAAGCCTGTGTGGATGCACAGGAGAAACACAAAAAGAAAGCCTACAGAGGGTGGAAGCAAGGACAGATACTCATGTGAGGCATACAGGGAAACTGTCACTGCAGCCAGGGATCAGGTTAGGAAAGCTAAAGTGCTGTTAGAACTAAATCCTGCCAGCGGTGTCAAGGGCTATGAGAAATGCTTCTGTAGGTATACTGGTGATGAAAGACTAGGGAAAATACCAGCCCTCTGTGGAAGGAAATGGGAAACCTGGTTACCTGGGACATGAAGAAAGCTGAATGATTCAATGACACTTCTGTATCAGTCTTCACCAGCAAGTGCTCCAGCCACACCGCCCAAGCTGCAGAAGGCAAATGCAGGGATCGGCACAATGAAGAACCATCTCCTGTAGGAGAAGATCAGGCTCGAGATCATCTAAGAAATCTGAAGGTACTCAAGCCCTGGGTCCTTATGAGATGCCTTCTTGTGTTCTGAGGTAACTTGTGCATGAATTCACTAGGCCACTGCCCATTGTGGCCTATTTGAGAAGTTGTGGCAGTCTTGTGAAATTTCCACAATTTGCCTGGCAAGATTATAAAGCACATAAAAAACTACGAGGAGGTTGGTGACAGCTAACATGGCTTCACTAATGGCATATCATCCCTGACAGATCTGGTGGCCTTCTATGATAGGATTACAAAATTGGCGGATGAGGGAAGAGAAACCAAAGCCAATCTATCTGGACAAAACATTTGACACTGTTATGCATTAAATACAATGTACAAACTGGAAAGACCTGGATTTGACATATGGACCACTTGGTGGCTGCATGCAAAGACTTGCATTCCTGGCTCAGTGTCCAAGTGGAAAGCACTGATGAGTGGTGTTCCTCAGGGGTATGTATTGGGACTTGCACTGTTTAGCATCTATGTCAAAACCAGGGACAGTGGAACTGAGCCTGGAGGAGGTCACAAAGATGATGAGAGGTCTAGAGTACCTCTTCTGTGAAGGTAGGCTGAGAGATCTGGGGTTATTCAGTAAGGAGAGAAGGCAGCCTGCAAGGACCTTAAGGGGGACTGCAAGAGAGCTTTCTACAAGGGTATGTAGTGATAGGACAGGGGGGAATGGCTTTAAACTGAAAGAGGGCAGGTCTAGATTAGATTAGATATAAGGAAAAAATGCAGCATCCTCCACGGCAAGGGGGGCTGGAACTAGATGGTTTTTAAGGTCCCTTCCAATCCAAACCATTTCATGAGTCTATGAAACACACAATACCTTATTCTGAACATAGGGATTTTGATGTTCCATTAGAAACTCTCTTATTCACAGAGCTAACTC
>WEKX01007958.1:31294-65358 GCA_013390025.1 Pitta sordida
CTCAAGCCCTGGGTCCTTATGAGATGCCTTCTTGTGTTCTGAGGTAACTTGTGCATGAATTCACTAGGCCACTGCCCATTGTGGCCTATTTGAGAAGTCGCGGCAATCTTGTGAAATTTCCACGGATTGGCGAACGAGAAATACAGCCTCCAACTTTTAAAAGGGGAAAAAAAGGAAGAACTAGGGAATTGAAAGCTGGTCAGTCTCACCTTGGTGCCTGTCAAGATTATAAAGCACATAAAAAACTACGAGGAGGTTGGTGACAGCTAACATGGCTTCACTAATGGCATATCATCCCTGACAGATCTGGTGGCCTTCTATGATAGGATTACAAAATTGGCGGATGAGGGAAGAGAAACCAAAGCCAATCTATCTGGACAAAACATTTGACACTGTTATGCATTAAATACAATGTACAAACTGGAAAGACCTGGATTTGACATATGGACCACTTNCTTATTCTGAACATAGGGATTTTGATGTTCCATTAGAAACTCTCTTATTCACAGAGCTAACTCGTCTAAATTAATAAAACCCCTTTTTTTAATAATGGCAATCATGAAGAGATAGGAATAGCAAAGTAGGTTCATCTTTAAAAAATGCAGTGAAATATAAAACATTTGTGGAGACTTCCTTCTTGATATTGTATTGAACTGTGTCTCACCTGAGAACAAAAATTCTTTTAAAAAATCCCTGCTTACCTTTGTGACAGCCTTTGAAGAAAAGGTGATTTCATCAATGACAGTGACAATATCATCTGGATCAAGTCTATCAAAATATTTTGAACACATATCATATGCATGTAGCCACTCATCCATGGTTTCTGGTATCTTTTTAATGAGATGGTGATCCCCATTCCAAAAAAGTTTTTGTAACCAGACAGCATAAACAGAGCTTGGTGACAGCATGCTGCCATCTTTCTTTGGAATTTTGGGAGCCAGTTTGGAAATAGATAAGATATTTTGACTTGTAAGGACAGGCTCCAGTGTTTCCAGAGGATTTTCACTTTCATCTGTTAATTTTTTATAATTAAGACCTAGTGACAGAAGGAGAAAAAAGTAAAAGTTATTAATTAAATTAATTAAATCTACTCAAACTCTACAATTATGTATAAAATCATCAGCACTACACCAGTATCTGCTGAACTAGAAAGACTCTAGCCCACTCTCTTTTACAAACATACATACTGACAGACTGGAATTTTATGATGACCTGGTGTATGTGAAATCTCTCAATCCATGGAGCATATTTTAACGTTATGTACCTACAGAACAAAAAGGGAATGGCTTTAAAGTGAAAGAGGACAGCTTTAGATTCAATAGTTGGAAGGAATTCTTCACTGTGAGGGTGATGAGACATGGGAAGAGATGTTTTTATTTATAAACCCTGAGGTTATTCCTTGACTCCAATCCACCTCTAACCTATGCTGAACACTAAGAATTTTGATTAGACGTGTAGTACAATAGATTCAATTTTTTACCATACAAAATTACTACTTTATGTCTTATGTATGGTCCCAGGACATTTTTTTTTCCGAGTAACATTTAAAAGTAGCTTTGAAGGCCAACGGTAACTTCTTGGCAGATTTTTCTCTGACAAACATCACAGAACTTGAGTCTTTAATAATGTCAATACGAACTGAAGGTTATACCTCCTCTCCCTGAAAAAAAATTGACTTTCTTCTTCCTAAGTACTTGAATTCATATGCACCATCTCTCCAAACTCTGCAGCAAAGTTAGTGTCCCATATGCATGAGGTTCCAGTATTGAACAATTAATTCATCCCCACAGCAGGTAATGCCATACAATGTCTATTTTTTATTCTAAAACTGGATTTGGAGTTGCATTACTGAAATTCAAGATGCTGCTTGTACTTGACTAACAAGCAAATTGAAGCTAAATTCAAAATTTCAAAATCGTTTGCAGCTGAGCATTTTTACAGGCATTGTCTGAAAACAAAGGATGACAAACAATGCTGTACTTCAGCAAAAGGTAACATCAGAGATAAAACACGACAAAAACTGTCTTCTTTAAGACAAACAAACAAATTGCTTGAAGTTCCTAATATATTATGCAATTCAGACTTTTGAAAGGTAAACTGTTCCTTTCAGAAAGGTACAGTTCAGAAAGGCATTTTACCTTCAGAAAGGTAAAATATTCCTTTCAGAATATTCATGTTAAACTTGCAGTATTAAAAATTATGCTCTAGGAGGTTGGTATTTTTTATTTAAAAAATCACTATGAAATATCGTAATTTTAACTTGCACAACGAACAGAAACCTGGTTTAAAATATTTTTCTTACTGTGATCAAATAAATTTTCAGTAATACAAAGAGGAGGAACTTTCTCCTGTAAAACTACTAAATTACTTGCATTCATCTGATCTGGTCACAGAAAAAACAATCACCTGAATAGTATAAACTCACAAAGTATATCATAATGACAAAACTTACATCACAGAATAATAAATACAGCTATGAAGAAAAGAAACAGGTACTCTCTTACCTGGTGCAACTGCTTTGAATTTCTTCAGGAGCCGGATGTGAGTTTCAGGTTTCAGCGTATTGTTCACCATTTCTGAGCAACCACAGTTTTCAAGGAGTGTGAAATAATAAAGCAACCGCTGGTGATCTTGGCCTTCAATACTTGGGTAAACATATTTAGCCATGTGTTCATGGAAGGTTTCAGGGCTGCTTTTCAAAGTCTCAAACAGACCAAGACTTTGTGCTCTTTCTTCTATTTGCAGTGTCGATAACCTGCGTTTAGAAACAACTTGTGTTTGAAGGACTGGACATGCCACGACTCTTCAGTGGCATGCTTGAGGAACATGATAACACTTTGCTTTGTTTAAGGCTTCATTCATAAATACATATTTCATTATTTAGTTGCTTATCAGCAAGAGCTAAGTAACTCTTGTATTTCCTGGTCCTGTGATGTGTTGACTTGGACACACAGATTAAGGGACATGAATACTGAAGATACAAGGATAGCTGTATGCAAAAGTAGAAATACATCCAATATATGTGTAAAGGAAGCCTGTATTAAACAAACAGACAAACCAACCAACCAAACACCTTTGGTTGAATGATGCTCAAAAATCCTATTGCCTAGTTAGAATTTTTCCCAATCTATTACATTCTATTTTCTGTAGTTGATGAGTACTTGTGCACACTTGGAGAGACATTATCAATGAAAATTGGCTCTTGCCCACCCGTTAATCTATTTGACACCATTATTCATCCTTAGAGTACCTTAGCTGACAATTTTCCCAAGTTGCTTCTCAAATTGTCATCCATGAAGGCTTATGAAAATATCAACAAGTCTTGGGTTGACCTCAGTGAGTCCCACTGCTTTAGAAAATTCTTCTTGACTCTTTTGAAAAGAAAGCATTAACTCTTTTACAGTTTAGTCTCACACACCTCCTGCTGACAACATGAAAGATAATCACTCCTTTTTCCTTCAGCTGGGAGAAAAATGGGTGCGTATCAAGGACGTCTCATCTTCAGTTTAGACCTTTCTCAGCAGAATGTTTTAACTAAAATCTGAGCAAAGAAGTAACATACAGAGGAATCCTACCTTGAGTCTCCCCCAGAGTCCAATCATATGGCACGTTAAGTGCCATTTCATTAGGAAATCTGATGTCTTCTAATACCATCTGATTTTCTTCTGCCTTTGAAACTGATTAAATTAGAATTTCCTAATTTTTTTCCCCCACGTACGCACGCCACATGTAAGGCAGTGTTTCTGTCTGATATCCCAGTAAAACATGTCTCAGTTTCATTCTTAAAGATGATTTGGTTACAGCAAATACCACAAACACAACCTTTTCAGTTTAAAAATTATTCTCCAATTTCTGACAGAGAATAAGATACTTTAAGAGTTATTTTTACATTTACAACTCTTTTACAACATTTTTTCTTTTCATACCCAAAGCTGAAACTAAAGGCACCGTGGGCATTGAATTATATCAAGAGGATCAACATGTTTGCAGTGTGTTTTTAGGGCAGGGCTGATGGTGGATAGGAAGGGTTCAATTTGCTGTTCACAAAAATTCTGGAAGAAGAGGTTCTGTGACAGACAAACACAAAAATTGCTGTCACAGAAACTATAAAAGGCAGCTTAGAGAATGTTGGTAATCAAATGTGATCATATTTTTCAAAAAAAACAATTAAATCTCCATTTAATTTTTTAAAATATTATTCTATACAATTTTCACGAGACACTCATTCCACAGAAAAACCCATCTTTGCCATCAAGTGATCTCAGAAATACTTAATACAAACTATGTAAGTCTGCCTTTTGAGCATCTCCCCATGTAAAGTGGCTTATAAAAACACTGAACATTTGGTTAAAGCGATTAAGTCTTACAATAAACGTCTTTTCAGTTCAGAATGAATACATAATGAAGCATGTATTATTAATGCCATAATCCCATGACTAAAATATACTGTAATGGTCATATGCTGTCAATCAACTTTAAAATGAGATTAAGGTACAACAAAAACATGCTCAGCAGCCCATTATGCTATTATACATCAATTTTCAAGACTTTTTTGAATTTCACTGGGGAAAAGATTGTTACTCTGTACTCCAGTGAGTTCAGAATTCTATGAATACTAACTCAAGGAGGACAAGAATAAAGAAAATTCTATTCCCAGAGAGAGTAGCTGACTCTTTCACATTCATCCCAGTGTTTCCATGTTTATATCCCGACTGTCTGTTATGTTTAAAGCAGTAAATAATTTAGCAGCATCAAAATTTAGAGGGTATGACTTCTCTCTTTTCTGGAAGAAGCAAAGAAAAGCTCAGAATGTTATTTCATCTTCTCAGACAATGCATTAATATCTACCAGATGTTGTTTTTTTATCCCTCATGTTTTATAAAATGCTTTTTAATTAATAGTTAATGTTAAGAGAGGTACCAACACCACTGCAAACTAAAGCTACTTTCACAATTTAACACCCAAACCAAACCAAACTAACTTGATCTCATCTGTCAGAACAGTAGGTAAGAGCTGCTGTGTTACTCAAGGGGATTCTACATCACTATCCCCGGCATGTGCATTTCAGGCAAGTAGTTTAGCCTTCTATCAGACAGACTTGTTCATCTTTCAGCGGAGAAAAAGTACTTGACTGACAAGATGTCCGATTAAAATTAATACATAAAGGACACGAAAACAACTTTGAAATAGAAACTAAAAATTCCCCCCACCTCACGCCAGATTAGGCCTCATCTGCCATAATCTTGTAGGCTAGGTCAGGTCCAAAAATGCATTGTGTAAAAAAACCCAAAAGTGCTTCTATCAAAACATGAAAATGAGATGGACAGATTCATAATGTGAATGGGAAACTCCAATATATTCTTTTCCCTTTGCTACTATGTACAAGAGAGGTCAATGAATTGCAAAACTCTTTTTAAAAAAAAACAACCAAACAACAGAAATTACAGTCATACTTCCAAATTTGCAAGGAATGAGAGTCTCACAAATGGTCTAATTTGTGAACAGTCGCAGGTAATTAATATGCATACAGGCCATGTCCATCGCTTCATCCCTTGCCACTCCAGAGTGCTGAGGAGCATTTTCCGCTCCTGCCCACAGCTCTCACAGGACAGGGGAGCAAAGGGAAGCGTTTCTGGGCCCTCTCTGTCTGGGGAGACCCTGGAGAATCCCTGGGTTTCTCTTTGGCCATGCTGCTGCTTCTGCAGCCGCCGCTGCGCTGCTGCCACCACTCATGCTTGCACCACTGCCACGGTGGGAAAAGGGTGTCCCTGGGCTCTGGTCAGCACTCTTGGAGCCCGGGAAACCTTAAATTTGCAACACTGTGATTCCTGAGGCCTATTTATGGCGGCGAGTGGTGTGAGAGTTTCTTTCCCATTAACTGTGGCAGCTACCATACATCCACTGGTCCCTAGTGCAGGAGGGGCAGCGCTGGCTGTATGGATCCAGCAGGACTCCCCTTCCCCCTACTGCAGCAAGGGGAGGGCATGGGGGAACACAAGCCTCCTCCTGGAACAGCAGCTGCAGCTGCGGTGTGGGCACATCCTGCCACTGCTCTGTCCCAGCACACAGCACTTGCCCCACTGCTGCCACAGCCAACCCAGCCCCACTTNTTCATCTTTCAGTGGAGAAAAAGTACTTGACTGACAAGATGTCCGATTAAAATTAATACATAAAGGACACGAAAACAACTTTGAAATAGAAACTAAAAATTCCCCCACCTCATGCCAGATTAGGTCTCATCTGCCATAATCTTGTAGGCTAGGTCAGGTCCAAAAATGCATTGTGTAAAAAAACCCAAAAGTGCTTCTATCAAAACATGAAAATGAGATGGACAGATTCATAATGTGAATGGGAAACTCCAATATATTCTTTTCCCTTTGCTACTATGTACAAGAGAGGTCAATGAATTGCAAAACTCTTTTTAAAAAAAAACAACCAAACAACAGAAATTACAGTCATACTTCCAAATTTGCAAGGAATGAGAGTCTCACAAATGGTCTAATTTGTGAACAGTCGCAGGTAATTAATATGCATACAGGCCATGTCCATCGCTTCATCCCTTGCCACTCCAGAGTGCTGGGGAGCATTTTCCGCTCCTGCCCACAGCTCTCACAGGACAGGGGAGCAAAGGGAAGCGTTTCTGGGCCCTCTCTGTCTGGGGAGACCCTGGAGAATCCCTGCGTTTCTCTTTGGCCATGCTGCTGCTTCTGCAGCCGCCGCTGCGCTGCTGCCACCGCTCATGCCTGCACCACTGCCACGGTGGGGAAAGGGTGTCCCTGCGCTCTGGTCAGCACTCTTGGAGCTCGGGAAACCTTAAATTTGCAACACTGTGATTCCTGAGGCCCATTTATGGCGGCAAGTGGTGTGGAAGTTTCTTCCCGTTAACTGTGGCAGCTACCATACATCCACTGGTCCCTAGTGCAGGAGGGGCAGCGCTGGCCGTATGGATCCAGCAGGACTCCCCTTCCCCCTACTGCAGCAAGGGGAGGGCATGGGGGAACACAAGCCTCCTCCTGGAACAGCAGCTGCAGCTGCGGTGTGGGCACATCCTGCCACTGCTCTGTCCCAGCACACAGCACTTGCCCCACTGCTGCCACANAACACCATGGCGAGTGGGAGGCACTGAGGCAGATTCAGGGGGAAAATTTGTTGCAATCCAGTGAGGTCGCAATGGAGAAGTCACAATGCACTGAGGCATGACTGTATCACGTTCCAGGACATAATCCAAGGGACCGTAAGTATAACTACAGAGTAAGCTGCTACTGGAAGAGAGAACTAAAGCACTCAAAGTTGTGGAAATATAAACACTGAAACAAAAGTACTAGAATAATACTTTGAAGAACAGTAAGAGGCAGATGGACTTTTATCCTTGCCTGTAACACCTGTTTTCACAGCTGATTACAAAAGCATCATGGAAAAGACAAAAGCTCAATCAACTATCACAACTCAAGACAAATCAACACACAAATCAAACTCTACCTCCAACATAATTCAATGCTGTCATAGGTTAACACCTATTTCTGATTAATTGCATGTGCATTTGCAGAGGAAACAACTTACCCACTGTCAGTAAACAAAAATTCCAGGTGGGTCATATAAACTTCCCAAAGTGGAACATTGTATCGCTGAGCCAAAGAAAGAGCAATCTTGTAGACATTTTCTTCAAGTGTTCTTAAGAGAGGACAGACATGAAAGAAAACAAGGAAAAGTTAAATCCCAAGAGACGCAACATGAACGTAAATACTTACATTAGAAAAGTAATGATTTCTTTTTAGTTTTTGCTTCATAAAACAAGAAACCAGAATAATTTTTAATCAAAAAATACATGAAGTGTGTCTTCCTGCATTTGATTATACTCAGTGATCCATTTGGGGAAAAAAATCGAAGGGAAAACCCAACAAACCAGAGAGAGATTTCAAAGACAGGCACCTATTCAACGTGCACTTTGTTTCTGAACACCAGTTTTTGCTTATATTCTGTGCTAAAAGCAAAAATCTCAGTATTAACTTCAATTAAGAAATTATGAAGAAGGTAATGTCACAAGTTAGCATTTATTTGATTTAGTTGCAACACCTACAGTGTTTTAGCACACCTGATAAATAGGTCCTCAAAGTTCTTCCTGGAAGTTCACAGACAGAAATACTCTTCATAAGTTTAGACTAAAAGAAGGTGTGAAGATGTCCGCCTCACTCTGTAAATGTTGTAGAAATACTAAAACCCATTTTTCTGATATTGTATAATCCCTTTAACTAAACAACAGATGGAGAATCTGTTATGCAAAAGCCTGAAGTTAACTTCGTATTATTTTTACTAATCCACCAAAGTTAGTATGGTTAAATAGACGAAAATAGTTCTTGTTTTTAGGTTGGTAAAGAAGCAGTACTGTTAAGGAGCTTTGGGGTTTTGGTTTCATTTTGGTTGTTTGAGGTTTTTTTCTTCAGGATAATCCTACAACCCTCCTGTGACAACCCCTAAACGCATTAGGCACTGTACGCCGAATAAACTGTATACAAAGTACAGGAGGAAGAACACAAGCACTAAAATTAAAGGAGAGAAATGCATTTTAATATGATGAAAAATAAAATACACGTAAGAAAAACAGAGGAAAGAAATCCCACACAGTATGCTGTCTCTTCTGTTCCAATGGCCATGGAACCTAAAATTTTTCAAAAATACTCAATAAGAGTCATCTTTTAGATGCCCTGCATTGCAACATGAAGACATCCCATGAGAACCCTACACTGTAAATTCCAGATTAAGTAGCCGCAGTTTGTGCAGGTGGTCACTCAGCTCATAAAAGCAGATCTGTCTTTAAGCAGGGATATACAACAGATGTCGCCAAGCCACAACAAATATAAACTTACATTCCTTTGTATTTCCAGAAATCATTTGACATATTGTCAATAAGGGGATGACCAGTCACAGCAAGGGTTAAGATTTCTGCAAGAACTGCACAGCAGGAATACAACTGGCTAAGGGGAAGATAATTGCATATTCAGAAAAAGTACACTGGCAGTGATGAGGTTAATTAATGGCAGTATTCTGCAGACAAGTCATCAGCCCTGCACTCAATACTTGCATTAATTAAAAAAAAAAAAAAACTAAACCAAAACCAAAAGGCCAAACAATATATTACTTTCCTTGTATCATCAATTCAGATATAGACTATTTTGACAAAAGGAAAAGACAATCTTTAAGAATGATTTAATAACCCTATGCTTAAAAAGCAAATACAACTTCTGAAATGAACGGAGTAGCTCTGAAATGAACAATGGGGCTACTGGAGAGTCCAGTAAAGGGCCACAAAGATCATGAAGGGACCAGAGCATCTCTCCTATGGGGAAAGACTGACAAAGCTGAGACTGTTCAGCGTGGAGAGAAAAAAGTCCAAGGGAATCTCATCAGTGTATGTAAATAATCTGAAGGGAGGCTGAAGGCAGGACAGAGTCAGGTTCCTTTCAGTGGTTATCAGTGCAAGGTCCAGAGGCAATGGGCACAAACTGAAACACTAGAGATTCCATCTGAACATCAGAAAATACGTTTGCATTGTGAGAGTGACTGAACACTGAAAAAAATTACTCAGGGAGGCTAGAGAGTCTTCATCCTTAGAGATGTTGAAAAGCCACTACAACACGTACACTGGCAACTGGCTCTAGGTGGTTCTGCTTGAGCAGCAGCGTTGGGCAAGATGACCCCCAGAGGCCACTTCCAACATCAACTATTTTATGATCCAGTGAAAGAGGAAGATAGTATGAATTACTTGGCTGTGCAATAATTTAGTCAAACATTATTCATTGTCAAGATAACGACAAAAACAAGTACAGTCAGTCCTCTTCCACTCTGCACCCCCCAGATAGCGGCTTCACGTCTTTGCAGTGTGATTTTTCAGCAATTAAGGAGGCCCATTTCAGGACTGCGCGTGCGCGACCTGACACGTATGAATATTCAAAGTAGGCGGTCATGAATATGCAAACAGCCCCCTCCCCGGTCTCCCGTTCTGGTGCTAGGTGGTGCCCGCCCATGCCAGCAGCGCCCCAGGAGAGACAGCAGAGCTGGCTTGGCCTCTGACTGTGCCAGCACCATTCCCATGGTGATGGGATGGCCAGGCACAGCCAGCTGCTCACTCTCCTCTGCCTGAGCAGAGGATGTGAGTTTAAAAGCCAGACGCATTCCAGCTTAATTGCCTGATTTGTCACCTTTTCTACAAAGCTTTTGTTTTGTCTGTTTGGTTTTTTTTGAAAGCAGGAGCTTGAAGTTCACATAGGTTTTAAGCTCAATTTCTGCATCCTCTGCCCGAGGCAGCTCCCACAGAGGCAGCAGCCAAAGCCAGGGACTTGCTTGGGAGGCACTGTGGGCTCAAGGGACCCCTTCGACACGATTCCCAGGGACTCCCCAGGTGCAGACGAGACTCCCTTCACTCCCCTAAGCGCATGAGGAACTTCCAGAAATGCCCCGCAGCTGCTACGGAGCTGGGGGGGTGGGGCAACTGGGGAAAAATTGCATATTAATGAGCTGTCAGTCTACGCTGATGAAGGGCTGTGCGGGGAGAGGTCAAGACACACAGTACTGTGGTATAGGAGGTCTGACTGTAATTGTTGCAGAACAAAAAGTGGCGGAAAAAAATGGCCATTACCTCGTAAACGATCTTTTAACCTTCTTTTACATACCCCTTTCCATCCTTTCCTAGCCCTACTTACCTGTCTCTGTGAACCTGAGGACTGCCAGAGAAATCTCCACTGGGGAGTAAAGGGCAGGCACGATTCAGATGTATTTTGTTGGTNTGAAGGTCTGTGCAGGGAGAGGTCAAAACACGCAGTACTGTGGTATAGGAGGTCTGACTGTAATTGTTGCAGAACAAAAAGTGGCGGAAAAAAATGGCCATTACCTCGTAAACGATCTTTTAACCTTCTTTTACATACCCCTTTCCATCCTTTCCTAGCCCTACTTACCTGTCTCTGTGAACCTGAGGACTGCCAGAGAAATCTCCACTGGGGAGTAAAGGGCAGGCACGATTCAGATGTATTTTGTTGGTGGCGTTGCACCAAGACTGGTGCAAAAGCAGTCAGAAGCAGTTCTTGTGGCTGGTTCTTAGCCACCCTGCCTGGGTGGCAGCACAAATTTCAAAAGCATCAAAAAGTATGTCTGTGCAATTGGATTCAGCTGGGATTTCGCTGACTATCTTCAAGCTCACAGAAAGAAACATTTGGCAGCTCAGAGCCATTTCTTTTTCCTACCTTTTTCTCTAAAACCGCTGTTGCATCATACACGTGCACGTGTTTGCTCACAGGCAGTCTTGAACATTTTCTGTTCACATCAATCAGCTACAAAGCGTGAGACTTGATTAATCATAATAAAGGGAAATGAGATCCCCTTTTTCAGCTGCCCATCCTCACAAAATGTTTATAAAAACCCCAAAAAAACCAACTTGGAGAAGTGAAATGAAGATTTAAGCCAAGACTCTTTAGTTTCCTCTTACGTTTGAAGCATGAAAATGAGATGGAAGGCTACAGCTGTTTGTGAAGTTCTGCAGTAGCAATACACATCAGGGAGAACAGGCTGTGTCTGCACTGCCAATCAGGCAGAGCACTAAAAATGGTTCAGAGAAGCTAATGTCTCCAGGAAGAGCACAATTAGAGTGGTTGTGCACAAGACTTTCTAGTTTAGTCTTCTGGAAGGCGACCTAGTTCATACACACCAAAGTCATTCTGAGAACTCAAAAAGCACGTGCTAAGTTATGAAATTCAGGTTGCTTTGTAATTGCACCATTTTTCTAAAAAGCCAAAGTAAGTATTTCAGATTGGTGACATAAGGCAAGGAAGAAATGGGTATTCAAATGTTAAAATCAAGTTTTGATTTCAACATTCTATAAAAAGCAGTGAAGGGCTAAAGACCACCAGAGCACTAGAAGGAAAACAAAACAAAAAACCCCACAAAACACAAACCAAACCCAAGACACCACTTAAAAGCTGACCTCAAGTAAAAGAATAAATTCAAAACCTTATACACCACAGCTGGCCTGAAGATACATGGGACTTAACCTGATTGCTCAAGAATTCCCTTTCTAGTTCCCCTAACTCCTTTCCAAATACATTCTAGCTCTATTTTGCCTATATAAATTGTTAACTGCTTGAGAATTAACCTTGATTAAGTCTATGAGGCACCCAGATCTTTAGATAATGCACAATAAGCTCCAATGACAATACTCCAAATATGGGAGACAAAACAGCTATAGCTATTGGTTAAGTAGTTTTAACAAATTGCTCATTCAAGTGCAAAGCCATTTTGTAAATAAGATACCATCTCTTCCAGGTGTTGTTCCTCCAAACAGCACTTCATAAAAGATTAAAAACACGAGGCACTTAATTAAAAAAAAAAAAAAATCGGAAAAAATATGCTATACAATTACATTGAATTTGCACATCTTTTCATTAGAAAATGCAGATTAAGAGTCAACTGAGAAGATTAAAGCAAGGAAGCTGCAAGCTGAACAAGTAATTAATTGGATCTTTCCAAATGCCTAATATGGAACTGCCACACTCAACCACATGCTTGGAAGCTTAATTTTTTCTAATTTTTTCATACTGGGTTTTTATCTCCACTTACTCTAAGGAACTTTCTCTTCAGATTTAATTTATTTGTACAAAAGACAGTACCCAAAAAACTCTTGGATAAGAATGTAAGTAAGCCTGCTGCACTCAAAGTAAGTATCTGTGATAACAGAAGGATATTTGTATCGATGTTACTGTAGATAATCATCAATATTTAACATCCACCCAGTGACACATTACAGATACGTGCTTAGGGAACAACATATACAAAACAGGTACTTAATTCCAACAGAAACATTAAAAGATGATTACAGGCCATTTTTATGAATGCAGTGACAAAATCTCCGCAGATATGGATTTTATAGATGCAAACTAGCAGCTTAGTGCTCAAAACCTGAGGTTGTACAACTGTTCTTCCATTTATCAATGGTTTCTAGTAATAGGTAGAACTCTACAAACATGTAAGTAAGTTCTTCAAAAGCTTTATGCAGAGATCAGCTGAAAATCTGGGTAAAAATGGTATTTAGAGTTTCCTATTCCTTTGACAGGCTGGCAACTATTCAAGTGTGACTGTTCTAAAAACACAGAGTTCAAGTCATGCTCATGACTTGTTAAAGTACCTGCAGGGAGATATAAATTAAAGGTATTTTTTAAATGAAAAACTAGTACTATCCTATTTCTTTCCCCTTTTTGCCCCTATTATGGATTTCTGAAAGTGAGATATAAGCATGCCAAATATCAGAACATATATGGTGAATGCTTCAGTACCCACAAATGAATACAGGGAAAAATACAGTGATATACAGAAGCTTTAAAGAATAAAATACAGTTGAACAACTTTTTTTTTTTAAACTATAGGTTATTACAAACTCTGATACCCCAATTACAAACTCTGATGGGCATACCCCAATAGATTGCAAGGGTGGGTTTACAGGAGATAAAAGGAAGAGATCAAACCTCCACCTATACTCTGATTTCATTCATTTCTAATTAACTTCAATATTAGCAGTTAACAGAGTTACAGATTCAATTGAAAGTCAGAGATCCATTTATTTGAGCAACATTTCATTTAAGTAGTCAAACAGAAAAATCTCCAATTGTAGCAGCATCACAGCGTAAATCTCTAAAGCAACTAGTAAATTATCCCCTCTAAAGGTCATCTCTCCATTCCATTTACTCTCCTGATTTAAATCTCAAACTAATTCCACCCTAAAGAAAATAAAAAGAACAGACATTACTTACTCTGCCAATCCTAGGATTGTTTCTCTCTTGTACTGTGCGTCTGCTGTAAATCTCTGCACATCCACTCCTTTGCCAAGTCCTTGCAGAGTCTGAGCTTGAGTGAAATCCAGAAGTCGTTCATTGTAGTAATGCAGCTGCTTTATCAAAGTGGGGATTTCCTCAGGCCAGTCTGCAGAGCCATACAGAGTAACGTGCTTTGTGACCATCTGAATCAACTCCTTCGGATCAGCCTGTGGAAATCATTGACAGCAAACCAAAAAGATCCCTGTAAATACTAAAATTAATTATTAATATATAAATGATCCCTGTGTTCAGAACTAATACCTAGACTTGTTTCCATTTCTGGGAGTTTAAGTTAAACAGAAATTCACATTTTCTGGAAGGGCTATTTGCTATGACATTGAAGTTCATCCTTTTGAAATGCTTTAGACTATTTCATATGATACAAAAATGAAAAAACAAACCCTCACTAAATAAATAGCAACAAACACTTGACTATGAATGAATTTATTTGTAAACCTCTCATTTTCATTTACATTGGACTACACAACTGATTGATGAAATACTTCAACAAAGAAAAGACAAGTTACTGAATTTCTGATACACCTCTATTATACAGAATCAAATAAATAGGAAGAGACATTTTAAGTGCTGAGCACTGATACCTTCAAAGAAGTGTTTCAGGATCTGCAAATTACATGAGGCATTGCCCTGTACCCTGAAATCTTCAAATAATTAAATATTGATCATCTATGGACTAGGGCAACCTTTGTTTTCAAAATACCTGAATCAGAAATAAAACTTACTTTTCTCTGTTAAAAATTACACCAAGTGCTACCTTACAAATCACTAACCTCTGTAGTCAAAGTGCACACATAACAAAGCAACAATTTGGAACACAAGGCAAGTACAGTCTGAGTGTTTGAAATGAAAAAGTAATGCAAGTACATTCCAAGTTATCTCAAGATGTGGACAGTGGTTATGTCTAGGCATCTCCACTTGAACAGAGCTGTGTTCTCAGCTCAGTGAATACCTTGATTTCTCTCCTCCATGAAAAAATGAAGCCACCAGAAGCTCAATACGAAAAGGAAGACTCTGCCTTGTGTGTGGCATCCACTGGAGGAGTCTCTCCAAAAGAGCCACTAAAAAATACTTGGGGACGCCAAGGTAGTTGAAATATTTTCTAGAAGAAACAGCTGATTCAACTGCTGTGATCTCAAATATGTTGCAAGTATCAGATCAATATGATTTGTTTTTATTATTACAGAACGATTCTGCTAAATTAGAAACTTATGAACATTAACTAGAGTGCCCAGCAGGGCAAAACACACACCAAAAGTTTAAACCTCGAGGCACGCTTGAATTTTTCCATGACTTGCTGGTTATTCTAAATTGATTTTTTTCCCTTTTTTTTCTTTTCAAGTCTTAGTTGACAGGCTGCTCATCAAGTCACATCCAGTGCTACAGGGCATCCTTTTTCCTCTCCACATGACACCCTTCTGAAGAACTCTAAATACTGGAAAGTGATTGGTTTTATAAACAACATCAGTAGCTCTTTCAAGGCTGCTTACGAGATTGGTAATAAAATAATAAAACCTCAGAAAAGAGATAGGCAAGCAGAGCAGTGCCCCTACAACACAATTACATCAGCTGGAAACCCATCCACTGTTTATTATGTACCCTTGTATCTCATTCTGTGTGATATACTAGAAAATAGAGCAAGAGCCAGGGAAAATCAGAGCAAGAACAGCAGAATTATTTAACATAATTACCTAAAACTTCCAGCCCACTGAGAAGGGCAGATACTTCTGACAAGTAATGGAAGTAAATTTGCTCTCTTTTGCCAGCTTTGCCCTCTATCCATTAAGTCCTTATTTGTTATATTTCCTAAATGCCTCTGTATGCAATCTTTCCTGCTGTCTGTTCGTGGATCCAAGGAGCATCATATTTGTAAATAATGTCTTAGGGTCTATTGATCTTATTAACGACAGATTTAGAATAACAGAATCCTGCACTGTATGAATACCCATGTATGTATGTCCATACAAATGTGGGCCAAAAAACCCCAACAAACCAAAACCAACAAACCCTTCAATCTAGAAAGTTATACGTTTAGATTAAGAAAACACAAGTGGAGGTTTTTAATTACAAGCAGTTGCCAAGGACGGTTTTCAACACCAAAATGTCTTCTAGTTAAATGTCATTCTCTTCTATCTGTTACAAAACCTATGCTCCAAACTATCACATCATGTGAATCCAAAATTAGCTTTGAGAAATTCCAGACTGCTTCATCCAAGAATATTCTTGCTATCTGGTCTCTAATGTGAGACTTACTCTAGTTTTTTAATCTATAAAACATGAACTTTCCGAATTTGCAGTTGCTTACAAAACCCATTTACCGGAATGACACGTTTTCATTTGCAGATTTGTCTTTCCTCTGTACATCTAAAATGTTTTCTTACATGCTTGTACTGTATTTATTAGGCACTCAACACAAATTCAATTAAAAAAAAAGAAGTGTTCGGTTACAAGCTGCATAGAACTTGCATTTCATAATTTTAAGTATTCATTCTTAACATAGTCAGATTTTTAATAATACATGTTTTTACAAGATATGGACAACTATTCCTACATCCATTAGATACCTAGTTCAATTAGACATGACTTTTATTCTAACAAACACTTAACACAGAAACATCATTACAGCTGTAATGCCAGTTTTCAAAAAGTCTTAACAGTTTTTAACTGAAAAGACCATAACAACTAGCTACTAACAGTAGCTGACCATGACGAAAATCAGCAAAATCAGTTAAGTCTGACTCTCAATGCAGCATTCACATAGTTTAAAAATTCTTGGCCTTTCTTTGAAATGTAGCAGGCACTTGTAAAAGAGGAAAAAACCAAAATAACCCACAAACAACAAAACTCTAGAACAATTTATTTAAACACAAATTAATTTAGACAGGAAAGACTGATAAGCAGCTATATTCAGCTTGTTCCCTTTCTAATGTCACTTGTCAAATGTCACCAATAAACCCCAACCAGCACTATTCTCTCTTGGTTTTTCAGAGCCTTTCAGATACAGTCATACCTCACTTATTCGCGCTTCCAGATTCGTGTATTCACGGCTTCCCCCAACGAATAGTAATCGCGTATTCGCGGAGTTTCCTAGTCAACGCATGTGCAATAGAGTCATACCTCACATATTCGCGCTTCTGGGTTTGCAGATTTGTGGTTCTTTTCCCACTAACAGTATTCACAGGTTGGGCGATTTGCAGGACCCCCAGGAGACCCGCAATCCGCGAATATGGAGGTATGGCTGTCGTTAGAAATTGTGCGTACGTGTTTAACTCGCTGCTTTGTCAGATAAATCTCTCCGGTACTTCTAAACAGACATTTGAACACAGCTTCCACTCCCTATCATCATCCAGAAGGGTACTTACAAAGACATCCAGCAGTAAACACAGCTTAACTTTCTAGAGAAGCCACAAGAGCTGACCCAAATGTTTTACACCCCTAACTTAGAGGCCTCCCAAGCAATGCCAGGGGAAATCCCTCATGAACTACTGGCCAGTGCATCTTACTCGTCAGTTGGGCTAATACTACACTTATGTTGACAGAGGCCTTTCTTGAGAATTAAGAAAAAAATAAGAATTGGAGAGAAAAGAAAAAGCACCCATCACTTTAGCATAAAGTTAATTTAATGTCATGCTCTTAGGTGTGATTTACTGAGCACAAGTTACTATCCCTATCGTACCACTAGCCATTACCAGCAAGCCTCAGCTGGGGATCAGCATCCACCTGAGAAGATGTTTTAAAGCAGGGGTTTTTTTTGACCACCCTCTGTTAGTGATACCTGTGAAGCCCCATCAGAATCTGACACTGAAATTATAAAAGAAATACTGTTTTTAGAAAGAGATAGGAGGTTTTGATCTTGGAATTTCTTCAGCCTGATGTCTAAACTAATCTTCACTTTGATTTTTTTTTTCCTGGCAATTTGCTATTTTTTTTTCCTTTCAGATCTCTCTAAAAGATGCAATTCAGTCATATATACCAGGAACAAACAAACAAAGTGTGAGTTTTTCCTCCTATTCCTCTCCTGCTCAGGAAGTGGCAATAATTTTACAACTATGATCAGAGGTAAACACTAGAAAGCACTACTATGAAGATTGAGCAACGAATCACTGTAAGGTTATTTAGCTAGTTTACTCCTTTTAAGAACAAGGATCTTTTCAATTGTTCTAAAATAAATATTATTATTTTGCTTTAGTTTTTAATGTAAATGATCTACAGACTGTAGAAGAAAAACCGATGAGAAAAACTGCTTAGATCAGTGGAGGCTAATCTGTTCATAAACCCCCTAAAGACATAACTGACACTGTTGACCTTTCTGGACTGAAGTTGAAAACCTTTTCCTTCACCTTTTGAACCACAATCTTTTGGCAATGGCCAAAATCTGCAACTGTGGTGAACCACAGAAATCTAAAGGGGAAGGCAGGACACGCTCCCTTGTTCCCAGATGCCTGTAACACCAGTTTTATTATACACCATTTTGAGTGATCCTAGAAAGAGATCATGATATAGAGGGAGACACATATACAGTCATACCTCGGTACACTGCGTTGTCATATTTGCGTCCTCACCAATTCATGGAACCTTTTTCCTGTGAATCTGCCTCAGTGACTTGCGGCACTTCCAGGTCGACACATGCACAGTGCCTCTGCACCGCCAAGGGGCAGCCCCAGCACTCCCATTGGAGTGGGGTCAGTCACAGATCACTGCCTTATGAGTGTTGCGGACATTACATGGTGTTTATAGTCCCGCAGCACTGTGCTGTGGCACCATCCCCTGCTGCAGTCCCTGCCCTGGTCCTGTGTGTTTCCGTGGCCGGAAAGGCTTATTTACATAGTACACCGTATGTAGTCTGGCGCACCTGGTGATACGTAGATGTAGCCTCAGGGAAAGCATTGCTGCAGTGCTGTACCTACTGTCCTCCACAGAGACTATGGCCAGAGCTACTGTCCACTTTCCCCCTCTGCCCCACCCACCAATTCCCAAGAGCTGTGTGGTGCCATAGGCCAGCAGCAGGATGTGTCCACACGACTGCCGCTGCTGTGCCAGAAGGCTTCTCCAGGGAGGTTGTCCTTCCCCTGTACTCGGCGCTGGTCAGACCTCATCTTGAGTACTGTGTGCAGTTCTGGGCTCCCCAGTTTAAGAGGGATGTTGAGCTGCTTGAGAGGGTCCAGAGAAGGGCAACGAGGATGGTGAAGGGACTGGAGGGCAGGCCCTATGGGGAGCGACTACAGGAACTGGGACTGTTCAGTCTGGAGAAGAGGAGGCTCAGAGGGGACCTCATTGCTGTTTACAACTACCTGCGGGGAGGTTGCAGCCAGATGGGTGTNACGGCCAGCGCTGCTGCTCCCGCACTAGGGACCAGCGGATGTGTTGCTGAAGAGAAGCCCGGGGATTCCCCAGGGGTCTCCCCACATAGAGAGGGCCCAGAAATGCTTCCCTTTGCTCCCCTATGCTGTGAGAACCCATGGAAAGGAGCTGAAACGGCTTCCCAGCGCTCCTGATTGGCAGGGGACAGAGCAATGGACGTAGTCTGTATGCATATTAATGACCCACAACTGCTCACGGATTAGAATATTTGCAGGACTCCAGGGAGACCCATAGCCTGCAAAACAACATGGTGAGCAAAACTAGGAGATGACAGCACACGAGCACGGGAGGAGAGGGAGCAGGGGGTAACATTCCTGCTACAGACACAGCTGTACTTTGCCCATCACCCTTCCTTTAGTTGTTGTTCTTTGCCAGTGCTGCTAAGGGAACCAAACTATACCCCTAGAAAGCATTTGTACTTCAGGAAGAGGAGAGTCCTCCCTAATTAATGTGATACAAATGTGATGGAGAGGAAGGCAAGAAAAAAAAAAAAGCATGTAGTGAGCCACAAGGAGGGAATACTTTTCCTCACATAGTGAAGCAGGAAAAAAGATTTACAGGAAAGAAATATTTCATTCAAGAAGTAAAATCCTGAATGTGCCTTCTCCTTCAAGAAGTAAACACCATCTCTCCACAGGACAGCTTTTCATTAATTAAATTAATGACATTTGTTTTTAACTGAGACTGTTGCCATGCTGTGAGTCAAGAGTACATTAGATACTGCACCATATGAATTTGGGATGGCCAACCTTTCAGATCCCAGCTCTCTCATGTCTCTTCTGCCCAAAGCAATAGATAAAGTGTATGGCCCAGATGGAAAGCCAGGACATCTCAAATAAAACCTATACTGTCACATAATTCAAGTGCAACATTCTTTGTCCTTCCACTGCTCCTGCTACACGTATTGCTGGGTGACAGATTTGTTCAGGGTCAGCTCTTACAATCATTTTTAAATGGATGCAGGAAGCAGCAGATCTCATAACCCACAAGTAAAACCATAGCAGGTCAACATACCTAGTAGAATTCCTTTTACAAGCCACATCAGAATAAAGTTGTACGAACTTATTTTAAAAAATGAAGTAGAGAGGAGCCAAACAATAAATTCTATTATTAAACCTACAGGTCTTACACATTCAGCCAGCAAAGCAATATTCTGTTTCAGAATTATAATCTTACAGAAACTTCTGACGGATGATTCAACATATTCTAGCGTTTCAGGTATATTTAAGTCGAATGATTTTAAACCTGCCCATACTCTTAAAAAAATGCTTCTCACACCAATACAGTACATGGGCGATACCAAAAAGCAATTTCCTACTGTACTAAAAAAGCTGTATCTGGATTATTTAGCTTCAGGAATGCTGCTGTGGATTTACATTCCCTAGCCTCCCTTCCCACATTCATCACAGATTTCATCCAGATNGGAATTATGATCTTACAGAAACTTCTGATGGATGATTTAACATATTCTAGTGTTTCAGGTATATTTAAGTAGAATGATTTTATACCTGCCCATACTATTAAAAATGCTTCTCACACCAATACAGTACATGGGCGATACCAAAAAGCAATTTCCTACTGTACTAAAAAAGCTATATCTAGATTATTTAGACCCAGGAATGCAGCTGTGGATTTATATTCCCTAGCCTCTCTTCCCACGTTCACCACAGATTTCATCCAGATTTCTCTTTTCTCTTCGAACTGGAACTGAGTGGTTTAAAATTTTGTTTCAACATTTTGATATTTCGCCTTCTGCCCTCCTTTTGGCTGTTATGGGTTAAAAGGTAGGTTAGAGCCACCAGCACTGCCAGGGGCATAACCATCGTGGAAGTGGCTGTAGCTGTAGCCCTTGTATCTGCCAACATGGCTGAGTGTCCCGTTGCTAGGCAGCAAAAGGAGCACAACCTCTGCAGCTGCCCTGGCTCTGAACCCCAGCTCAGCCCTGCCTGCTCGCACTGCCATCCCTGCCAGAAAGCCAAAAGCTTTGCTCAGGGCTGTTGCAGTCCCGGAAAAAGAAAACCCAAACAAAACACCTGCTCCAAACATAGCAGCAGCGCGTGTGTCACAGCCTTGCTTGCATCACAGCCCTCTCCCGAGCACTGGTTGGATGCACCACAGCCCCTTTGACAGTGGCAACAGTCCCAGCCCGTGCAGCTGTCACTCCTGTCATGGAGCGCCAGGGTAGCCACAGCATCGCCCTACCCAGCAGCGACCCCATTTCCCAAGCCTCCCCCTGGGTCCTGCCCTGGAGTAGTACAGCGCCTCCGTCATGTTTGAACACAAGAGACAAACACCAGCAACCAAAAACCCCGATAAAATCCAGCACAGACACGGCAGGGAAAGGACAGTGGCAGGAGGCTACATGCCCGCTCAGATCCACAGCGGGGGCAGGCTCTGGATTCAAGGCTCCTGGCCGTGCCGGCTGCTGTGGTGTTTCTGTACTAGGAAATGCAGCTCCCTTCCGGGAGCCAGAATTCTGTGGCCTTGAAATGGCAAAAGGCATTTCTTCCGCTTTAATGAGGCGCTACAGAGTGAGCCACGCTCCCAGGACCGCCCTCCAGACCTTATTAGTGGTGGGAGTGTGGCTACGGGTGTGGCCAAATTGAATATTTGTGGATCTGGCATCTTCACAAATTCCATGATCCGCGGGACCTGCGCAGACCCGTCCCCCTGCAGGTTCCTATACATTTATATATATACAGTTGACTATAATTTCCCATTTGCAGTCATCATTACTCTTATAAGTGATGCTACACTTTATCATCCCAACATTCCGTTTATCTTCCCTTTCTCTAAAAAAATCCCCAACCAAATAATTTTGCTTTCTTTTTGAGTAAATTATTTCACTGTCTATTCTTTGAGAACATATTTTTAATCTTGCCCTATATGGCTGCAGCTGTAGCCTTCATCTCTGGGACACACATAAAACTCCTACTGTAAAACTTCACTGCAGTACAATACAGTTTAAGTACAATACTGTTTCCTTTTAATCTGTACAATTACTTGACTGGGTACATGCAAATATTTCTATACCTTACTAATTTAAAGCCTGAAAACTAGATATTCCCTAAGCTACAAAACAATTTCCTCTTCCCTGAAAGCCATTAAGATGCCAGAAGTCAGATATTTTTCATCCTTATCCAGGAACACTTTTATCACTTCTGATTAGAAGCACAGATTTCTCACTGACCATTTTCTCTTATTGTGATGTACGTTTTCATGAATAGCTCCCTCAGCTAAATATAGATGACAATCTAGCATTTAGACATAATTCTCCAAGGTGAAAAAAACAAATCAACATAACAAACCAAAAAACTCCACTACCAAACCAGCCAAACCACTAGAAGAGATGGAGAAGCTTAATCTCTCACTTTATGGAAATTCAGCACTGCCTGAAGAAATTATCCTTACTGTCAAGTCTAATGAGTAAAATTTTGTTAAAACGTTTTTTGTTCTAAGGTGATTTGCAAATTTCAATCCAGCTGCTTGTAAAATTCATGATGCTCACTGACTGGAGAAAAGCAGTTGTGGAAGCTTGGAAAAGAAATGTAAAAGAGAAGATAAAGCCCCTTGACTAGGGTAAGACTACTTCAAAAAGCTGCTGGTCACCTTTGTACTGTATCCCAGAGAGGAACAAAATGCTTTGCAAGAATGAAAGGATTAGTATTTATCCCAACCACCTCCCTCACAAGAAAAGCCATGGATAGGTCTCCAGAGGAACACAGACAAGCCAGACTTCAACTCTCTGCTGAAATGCAAGACTGGTTTGAAGATCCGCTTTTCTAAAAGTGTATTTCTGAACAGCTGGCTAAAGAACAACATTCACTCTGCTTTCAGAAGTAGGACTTAACAGAACAGCCCATAACCCTCGAGAAACAGAAATAAGCAACACTGTAGGCACCTCTTTTCATAAGCACACTTTACCTTGAAGAAATTAAATAAGGTGGGAGGCAGTACCAAACTACTATTTAAAACCAGATCTTTTCTGAGGCACCTAAATATTATTTGGTCCCATCTAAGAATGGCAATACTTTGTCATGCTGTGTGCTTAACAAAAAAACTTGAGGACCTGTGAAACACTGGCTTACCTAGAGGAAACACACCTCAAACTAAGGAATTTAGTTGATGCCATCTGGCTGCAATGCTTCTAATTTCTGGATTAGTATTTCAGGGATCGTACCAGAAGAAGCCTGAAACCAATCACAGCGACTGCTTGTTCAGGAGAGCTTACTTGAGCTTTAAGGCTTTGGACACAGCAGTGTTTAGTGAGCTCTCAATTTCTGATAGCTTAGGTATTCATTCATTTTAAAAATGCGTGATTCGGTGTTGAAACATCACTGAGCAAATAAGCAAATTAATGAAGAGAACTCACAAAATGGGACATGCCAAAGAAGAAATCAAAAGTGCTTAAAAAGTGCTTGGGAAGTGTCATAAAAAACAGCAAAACTGATAGTATTCACAGTTTAGATAAAGCTAGAAAGGACCTCAAAGATCATCAAGTCCAGCCTATAGTCCAACTAACCCAACATCAGGTTATCCACTTTAGTACAGTGGAAAGTGTCCCCACCTGGCGTGTGGGAGACCCGGGTTCGATTCCCGCCAGGGAGACAGTGCTAAGAGTTGGACTCGATGATCCTTGTGGGTCCCTTCCAACTCAGAATGTTCTGTGATTCTGTGATCTACATCTAGATCATATCATTCAATACCTCATCCATCCTTCCCTTAAACACCTCCAGGGTTGGCGAGGCAACCACCTCTGTGGGCAATCCATTTCAAATCCAGATCACTCTTTCAGTAAAAAACCTTTTCCTAATATCAAGTCTAAACTTCCTCTGCTGAAGCTTAAGACTGTGACTTCTCATCCTGTCACCAGAGACCAAGGAGAAAAGACCAGCCCCCGCCTGACTACAACCTCCTTTCAGGTAGTTAAAGACAGTTTAGAGATCACGTTTCAGATAGAAGAGAGCTAGCAGCTAGTCCTCTAGGGGCTTTGAGACCACTTTCATTAAAATTCTTTACTGATGACCGGAAGAAGGGACAATCAATAATTAATCATATTTTCTGATGATTCTGTGTTCTTTGAAGAATTCAAATGTCATGCCACATATTAAGACTACAGTGTTTGGCCTACCTTCTCTTTTATTGAAGAAAACGCCCAAGATCAGTTGGGAGTTTTCTGTCAGTTAATGTCTCATTCAGTCTGAATGTCAGTTAATGTTTCATTCAGGCTGTCAGTTAATGTCTCATTCATGGTGCCTTCTGTCACTGCCTTCCCTTTCCCATGTTCTCCTGTCTGTGACACTCACACACATGAAGGAAGATCAACAGGAAAGAGACTAGTGCAGCATAGATTCAATGAGTTATACGCTCATCTCCTCCAGTTTTGCTTTTGGAACTATCAAGCATGCACTGGACTTGAAAATAGAAGCACAGACCCAAAGAAATAGATTCCAAGCAAAGAAACTTGAGCTTGATGACAAACAAAAACAAAACCAGAGAATTCAAAGAGTGAAGCACAAACGGAACTTACACTGCCAAAGGAGGCTTGTTAGTTTTCAGCATCACTAACCAAACAGAAAAAAGGGTCAAAGAAGAGACAAGGGCTTGAATGAGGGCTTAAAATAGTAACAAAAGTGAAGAAGGTCAGGTTTTGAGTCGGCCAAGAGTAAGGTACCATTTTACCATCTACATACAACAGACTCCATGCTGGCCACTGAATTTATGCAAGAAAAATTCAATGTCCAGACCAAATGAAACAAATATGCCTGACATGATGTGCTCTCGGTCTCTGTACGGGNTTCCTCTTAAAGAGATTGATACAGGCTTTCCAAAGCAGCAAGCAACCAAAAAGGGAAGCAGATAAAATGCACAGAGCACAAGTTCACTGTATAAATGTACTCTGTCACATAGTGGCTAAAAAGCCAGTTATATCAGGCTACTTAACTCTGGGGAACTGAACCCCCATCTTCTTCAGCAATTCCAATCTGCAACAAAAACATCACTAAGGAGAGTCTCTGAGCTTACCATTTCAACACATATCCAGTTAAAATGCACAAAAGGACAGGGATCAAATCCACTTGCTTGAACGAAAGGGAACACAGAGAATAAAATAAAAAAAAAAACCTAGGAATTTTCTGCTAACAGCAATTTTCCTCATCTGCTATTAACTACAAAATTCCCATCCCCTTCTGCAACTCAGCAGTATTTGTTAGAACTGTTGCTTGATGCTTCAAGAAAAGCCTGCCCTCCAGCTGAGGTCAGTAAAATAATCCTCTCCAAAATCACAGAAACACCTTGAGCAACAAATTATTAGCATGAGGACAGGCACATACTAATTAACCTCAGTATAATTACATTTTATTCACTTCTTTCTAGAGTAAACAATTTATTCTGGTCCATTATCAGACCACCAGGATAGGTGAAATCAAGAGATAAGCTGTTAATAACAAGAATTATCCAGCAAATTTCTTCCTCAGTTGTACAGCTTTTCTTCTCATTCATCAAGACTGGAAATCAGTCAGAAAAGTGGCAGCGGGGCCTTGATGCTGTGCAAGCAAGGTTCAGCAAGAGCCAAAACACAGGAATGTTATCAACATTTCTAGTCACAAATGCAAAGTACAGCAGCAATGAAGAAAGTTAATTACATTCCCTGCCTGGCTCAGCACAGACCTAAACCAAAAATAAATACAGCTTCTCAAAGGGCAATGAGTCTTCTCATAACAATACAGTCCACAGAGAGTCTGTGTCTGGGAATGTTGTTCTCTTTTTCTTCCTGGCATTATTTTTACAGACCTTTATTCATTGTTTTACAGTAAACCCCCACATATTCGCGTATTAAATTAACTGTGATTTATATTTCTGCGAGTTGTGAGTCTGCACGTGTGCACAGAGTCCCACGAACACAGTCAACTCATGAATATGTTATGACATATAGCCCACCCATGGACCGATGTGGATGCTTCCCACTCCCCACAGTCCCCGAGAGCCGTCTATTTCCACCGTTTAAGGGGAAGGAAAATCTCTGCCATCACTTTGGAGCAGGGATGAGTGGCATTTTCAGTCACGGTGGGGGTGGCAGGTTTAAACCACCTTGAGCTTAAATGTAGGGGGTGTGGCAGCACCTGGAAAGACTGCTTCCCAGGGAGCACGGCAGGAGCTGGGGCTCTTTCAGTGAGTGAGCACCACTGCTGGGGTGGAGGAGGGGCTGGTGCCATGGGGGGAGTTCCCCCACTCCATTGCAGAGGCAGTGGGGGCCAGCAATGCTCTCCCACAAAGCTGCATCAGTCACCACCACTGCCCACTGTGCAGTGAAGCGAAAGAAAAAGGAAGCCAGTTGTGTAACATCACACTCCTCCTGCTCAGGCAGCAGGGATGGAGGGGCAGCAATGATGGGCAGTGGTGTGGCAGACATGGCGCAGCCTCCCCCAGCACCATGGGGTGGTAGCTCGAGGATCAGGAGTAGGCATCTTTTATGTGTGCTTAATATATAGTGGTTTCCTTGCCAGTGGAACTGCAGGGAAAACCTGGAACATGCGGAGTTAAAGGTTCCTCCCCGGGATGCCGCATCACAGTCTGCTTACATCACAGTCTGTGCATCCCAAGGAGCCCTATAGCTCCTGGCTGCACTGGGGGCTCTGCTCTGTTTAAAGTGGAGTTTCAAAGGCTGCCTCCCAGGGAGTGCAGCTGTAGCTGGGTTCAAAACTTTCACACACAGTAAAACATATCACACCATACAGTTAAACTAAGGGGAGTGGAAGTTTTTTGTAGGCAATGATTGGAAGCCAGTGTTTGCCTCCCCTGGTGACCAAACATCCTGGTTGTGCTGCCAAGGCAAAACAGCTGCCAATTGTGTCCACTGGCAGTGGCGGCACTGGCTCTGTAACCCTACCTAACCAGCTAACCCTAAAGCACGTCCCGGAGTACCTATGGAAGCTGCTGCTCACGCTCACACCATCCCAGGAGGGGCAGGGCCAGGGCTGCTGAGATGTAGCTCAGCCAAGCTACGCATCACTTCCCCGGTGTAGCCCACAGCTTGAGATCCTGCTGCTTGCAAGGGGAGGGGAATGGGTGGCTGCATTCCCCCCCCCACCCCTGCCGAACACAGCCAGCCCCGCACTCCTCAGGTTCAAACTCAATCTGCCTTTTTTGCCAAATCCCCCATCTGCTTGATACAATGTAAAAACAGGTCTATGAGCTCCCTGCATTCCACCTGGAGGGACGCACAGCAGTATGGTTGGTCCTCAGCCCACCGTTGCTGTGTGGAGGTCTGGTAGAGCCCCGTGGTTGGTCAGAAGCCCAGTGCTGCAAAAGGCACTTGCTTTGCTTTTCTGAGGCACTACAGATTGCACAGCACTCCCAGGACTGGCCTCTAGAGCTCATTACTGGAGGGATGTGGCTATGGGTAGGACTTAACATTCACGGTTGGGTACTTTTGCGACTTTCATGACTCACATTGCCTGCCTGGAACAGTCCTACTGCAAGTTCTGGGGGTTTACTGTATTTGGTTGGAGAGCTCCTTTAACATATTCCTTGGATAAGAAAGCAATACAGCTCAGATGCCCTAAACTATAGCTGGTTGGCTTATATTATTATAACTACTAAAATACAAAATTAAAGCAATACTTTACATGCAAATCGCTTTGTCTGTCCTTAAAGCACAGTTATAACTTCATCAGAAGCTGAAATTAATAAGCTGATTTCCTTTTGGACATCAACAGTACAAAAAACCATAATGAGAATTTCTGGCAATTTATGATTCTGGTTTGGTGTGTAGATATTAGCTGTCAGTATCTCACGTCACAATTAAAACAACATCCAAAAAAATCAAGTCTTCATGCAATAGACCTAGGATATCCTTAAAAATATCTTTCCCGACTAACTAGAACGTCTCAAAAGTCTGTCTTAGCCAATGGAAGAGGAATTCTCCCCTTGGTCTCCACTATTCTTATAGCATTATCCCCTGTCATCTCCGTTCTAACATCTCTTCCATTATGCCAGCAGTACTCATATACTGTTTTCAAACAATGTCATTTGGAATGAGAATCACAGTATAGACTTTTCCAGGTTTCTATGCAGCTTCTTATAAATTAAGGTGAGTTTTCTAAAAGGTGATTAAATGGACTAGAGAAATCACACCTACTGTGGCTCAGGTACAGTTAGACAGAAATATATGCTCTATCATCATGAAGATTCACCTTCTAAGTATGTGGCTGAAACGCTGGATTTACACCTTCACCGATAATGGGAAGATTAAGAACTGGGAGAAAACAATTGTTTATACATCTTCACCCACAAAAATGCACTCAGCTGTCTTTTAAGAATAATGAGTAGCTTTGAATTGGTCAGTTAAGGATACACTTCTGCTTTGACAAACAACCAGAAGATAAAGGTGATGCAAGACACCAATGACACGTGTTGATAATCTCCTGTGGAATCACATCTACAACTGAGTGCAACATTATAAAAGTTTAAGATCAATTTTTCCTTTCTTCCCACAGAATTCTTGGGAAACACAAAAATAAAAACCATGACAAGATCTATTCCTATGGATTGCAACTAGTATGGCCTTGATGAAGCCAACTTGCAAGTGAGTTGCCATTCTTTATTACCAGCATCTAAAATGTAAATTTAAACAAATGGCTGTCTTGCAGTATAAACTGAGCATTTAAGTCCAGGATTTGGGGTTTGGTTTGGTTGTTTTGTTTTTCCAATTGACAAAAAAAGTGTGTTTATACTGGTCAAAAGCAACTGTTCCTTTTTCTTCATTTTTACTTTAGTGACATTCCTTCACTGGATACCCTTGGAATTGGTAACAACTATTAGTATTTGCCTGTTGTTTTCTTCTTAGTGGGCATCCAGGCCTGCTTTTGTGTGTTTTTTTCTCTTCTTCTTGTTGTGCTCTTCCCTCAATCTTCTCATACAGCTGTTTTCAAAAGCTACTTTTTAAGAGTAGCTTAAACAGAGAACATATTGTAGCAAGCAACTTAGAATCCACTTTTTATCACCATCAGTATTTTACCAAGATGGAACAGAAGATTTAGTCAAAGATCACAACAGTAAGAGATCAACTACATAGTGCTATTGATAAGGCTTTGCTTATTAAATGGAAATGTGAGTACAAAAGAGATGTTGAATCTAACATCTCTGTCCTCATTTTTTACTTATTTTCATCAAAGCTGTCCTGCCAAAGAGAGACCCATAAACTCTAAGAAAGCTTTTTGGCAAACACGAATTCCTCATAACATATTTTCCAAGTCAAATAACTTTCAGTTGTGGTTCACATTTTGCTTTAGCTTCCAAACAGAAGACAGTAAAGTGCAAATCTCAGCAGGAACATGAAAGGTTTCCTAACTGCAGAACTGGGGAAATATCAAAACAGACCTTCCACTGTAAATCAGGAGTCATTCTGAACGCAGGGGAAAGTCTCCTCTCAAGCCACGGTAATCAATTTCTTTCCAAAACTTTGTGACCAGAAGTGTTCTTTTAGCTGTAATTCAGAGCTAGGTTGAAAACCAAACACTCCACAGAGCTTCTGCATGGGAGTAAATAACTGGTGCAACTTCAGCAAGGCTCTCTTTGAGCAGCAAAGAGTTTTTGCACTGGTATCTTAGTAAGAATGGCAATCCTAGTAAGAATGGCAATCCACGCCTTACTAAAATTTTGTATGTTACCTCTTCAATTTCGTTTGGAGTTTACCATGTAACTGCTTTAATCACAGGTGAGGGATAAGGAGGAAAGCCACCCATTTCAAAAAGAGAAACTTGCCAAAGGGAAGAGGAGAAATTCATCAAAAAATGAGGAGAAATTTTCAAAACACTGTATGCAAACTGAAATACAAACCAACACACCTCAGGGAAGGCTATGGAAACTTTTTGAATAGCAATGCTCTTGTTGAAATGGACTCTTCACAATACTCCAAGACGACAGTATAAACTATACTCATTATTGCTCAGTGTTTATAAGCTACTTTGAAGACAGATAGTGCTATTACCTAAAAATGACACTTGATATTGTGCTTCAAAAACTCTGCCACAAATTGTGAAGTACTTGTCTGTTTACAGCACTGTAGAAGATCAATTATGTATAACTTAACAGGCTGCTCACAGCATAACTCAGATCAGCTCCTTAACAGGCTTAACTCATGTACCAGCTTTTCAGAGTAGCTTTTTTGCTGCACATTAATGAACGTGCCTTTAAAAAGAATGAGTACTAACCCTGTAGAGAGGGTGGCATTTGTCCTTGAAACATGGTGCCAAATGAGCATAGATCTGCAGGCTATAGTAATAACTTGCCAGCTGGAGAGATAACGCAGAGTGTAATTGCTTTTCAAAGAATTTGTTGGCATCTACCACCTAGAAGAAAGAGAGTATTAATTTATATGAAAGAACTAGCAAGCATACAACATTAAGAGTACAAACTTGCTAAAAAGCTTTTCTCTATAATTTAGAAATAGCTCTGACTATGTTTTTCTGGCGCAAAAGTAAATCAGTAACCTCTACACACAAAGATAATTCCATATTATGGTGTTTTCCTCCCCTTGCAAAAACACCTAATGAAAGTGATTCTGCAACCACTCAAGGTTATATCCAAATCTCGAAGCTACATTAGAATTGTCAGTCAGGTGGGTCCAACTTCTACTTCAAGTAAGCCAGTCCAATGGCATTTGTTCAGTTTCCTTTAAATGCACCAGCCCAACCTCTAAAAACATGTATTCAAATACTTAAGACTTTAAAATCCCAAGGAAATGAAGTTTTATTAGGAAATTTTGAAATGCTCTGAATAGTCTTTTGCTATCAACATACCTGTGGCAGTGCAAGTAGATAGGCAAGAGACAAGGCTGCATCATTTGGTAAAGCATCACTTGCCAGCTGTAGCAGAACTGCAACACACAGGGAGCAAAAAAGAAGCTTGGATTACTGACCCATCTAAGCCTTGACAGGCAGCAAATGAAGTCTCTTCAGAGCAACTGTATTTTATCAGACAGTAGCTTGAAGCATTCTATACATACTCAATTAAACACTTATCAGCACAATCCAGAAACAGATAATACGTAATTAAACTGGAGCACAGCTTCACCTTAACTTCCAGGCAGTGTTTAATGAATTAAAAACTAAGAATAGGACTATGGAGTAACAGGTGTTAAACAAAGCCACAAAGCCACCCGTACTGATTTACAACAAGTAAATCCTTCGCTTGTAAAATCAAAGTAGTAATGAGATGTAGTAAGAGTTTGTGTAAGGTACGAACCTCAGGAATGGTACTACAGTCAGACCTCGCGCAGTCGCGCTTCTGGATTTGCGTATTCGCATCTTTCCCCCCCTGCGAATACAGTGAATCCCCGCTGCATTGCGACCTCTCCATTACGACTCCGTGCATTTGCAAGGAAAATTTTTCACAATTCAGATTCAGGGATCGGGGGGGGCTGGAGGTGGAGCAGCGGCATGGGGTTTGGGCTGCGAGCATGCACGGTCGCAGCAGCTGCTCAGGAACAGTTCCCTTTGCTCCCCCCTGTGCCGAGAGAGACCATGGGAAGGAGCGCAAAAGTGTCCGCAGTGCACCGGAGTGCCGGGGGTGGAGCAATGGGCGTGGCCTGCATGCATATTAATGACCTGCACTTCTTTGCGAGTTTGACGTTTTGCAAGACCTCTGGCATGATCCGTTCCTCGCAAATGCAGGGGTATAACTGTAGTATTCATGGGTTGGGCAATTCACAGGACCCCCAGGAGACCCATTATCTGCAAATACGAGGTATGACTAAATGTCTATTCTTCAAGCCTGAGCTCTAATTCAATCATCACTGAACACAACAAACTCCATTAAAAACTTCTGTCTCAATTGAAAATAAAAATACAATCAAAAAGCTGCAAGTGTCATAAGAAGCACCAAAACCAAGTCCTGCCACATACTGCAAACACAAGTAGCATCACTACAGCTGCTGAAATCAATTCACTGAAGAATAAGTACATTCTGATTATAAAAACATAGACTTCTGGTAAAACTGACAAAAATTATCTGGTTTTCTTATGTTATAGATACAACACTTGATATTTTTTGTTTAAAAATATAAAAATAAGAAAACCCAATATTCAGTCACAATTTAAGCACCCAGGACCTCTCTTTCATGCAGTTAGCTCCTTCTGTGCTCAAATCAAGCATCCCAGTGGTTGCTATGAAAGTTCCAACAAACAATTACAGACCAATGATTGTTGTAATATACTTGATATTGCAGGTAGAGAATATAAACTATTATTTCCAGGGACAACTTCAAAACTGTTGTGAAACTTGGACCAGAAATAACATAAGAAGATGTAATTTACCAAACTAATACGATAACGGTTCACTTTTTATAAAGTATTACTATTACTACTATTATTAATATCATTATTATTCCAATAGGTAGAAGCTATCCTCCCACTTAGTTTATTTCAAGGAAGTCTCAAACACCTGTATTCCCACATTACACAAACTACTCAGCAGGGCATGCTGGCCAGAAATCCAATTACTCTACACACACAGTCCCTGCGTGGATTTTTTGCTCCAAAGAATGATTTATAAAAGGCCTGAATGACCAATTACAATTTTCAGATTATCATTAATTTGCCATCAGCCTGAAGTGAATTTACACACCGGATGCCCTAAATTTCTCTGTGACAAGTCATCACAGAGGCTGCCTATACGGCAATATGTCACAGTTACTGCAGACATGAGCCTGTCCAACAGCTCCATGCTTCAAATACCTTTTTCTGTGCCTCAAACAGCTTCCTGCTGGTGACAAATTGTTTCTGCTACACTCCAAATAACCTGTATGCTGTCCAAGCAAAGATAATAAGATTCTAGAAAGATCAAGTATTAAAATCTTGATGAACTAGCTTGCAAAATTGTTAGTTCCTCTGAGTATAGCCAAAGTTACTTTATGTATTTGCACAACCACCTCTAGTTAATCACCAAAAAAATGAGAAAGAAGCACTTGAGCTCTTCCCACTTTTCCCTTCCTTTGGAAAACTAATGACTGTAAAGCCTTGTNACTTGGGAGAGCTAGGGGACATTTTTCTGGTCAAAGTTGTTTTTTTCCTTGTTCCTGAGGCCAAAAATAAATTTCTCAGCAGCCTGCACAAAAGCCTTGAGTCCAGACTGAATTTCGTTAAATCATAGGTTTCGACTCACATTCCATGTTTGGATTTTTTCCCCCTCACCAAAAAATGCAAAAACTGCTTCAAGACTATTATTTGTTTATTTAGCACATGAAAAAATCTTACTGAACTTGGAAGCATATGTTGCAATTAAACAGCTGTATCTGCAAGAAAGTACAAAATCATGGAAAACAAAGCGTTTTTTTAACATCAAAATCGTTAAAAATCTTAATGATTAATAGGTACGGGTGACTGTTTTCGGTTTACTTGGAGTTTGGTACCCGATCAGGTTATCATGAAATACAGCCATCAATTGTAATCTCCCATTGAGATCTCATGTTCAACCTCTCCATCAATTCCTGAGGTTTTCAGAGAAAGACAACCACAATTAAACACTGCCTTGGGTCACACTAAGTCTGTTCCATACCACAGTTGGAGGGACTCTCAAATTAAATTCAGGGTAGAATTGGTGGAAGAATAGAAGTTATGGAAGAGAGCAGAAGTATTAAAATGGCAAAAACATTAGGTTGAACATTTAAGAGAAAGAACAGAGAAGCTCAAAAACTAAAGTTCAAACGTAAAATTTCTTTTCTTCTTCAAGCGAATGTCCCCAACACTGACATTTCCATCTCAAATGCAGCCACTGAACTGTAAACAACCAGTTCCAATTACTCCAGTTGGAGCAGGAAGTATTACCAAATAT
>WEKX01007961.1:6010-71467 GCA_013390025.1 Pitta sordida
CCATTGGATTCAGCCCATCTATCCAGCCTGTCAAGGTCTCTCTGCAGAGCCCTCCCACCTTCCACCAGATCAACATTTATCCCCAGCTTAGTGTCATCCTCAAACTTGCTAATGATGGACTCCATCCCTTTGTCCAGATCATTCCTGAGCAACCCTTTTCCTGCTGCATTTCGGCAGAAAGCAAACGGATCCTTTGGCACGTCACTTCTATATTACAGAGCAATCCAAGATCCTCGGAGATGGAGGAAGCCATACCGATGCACGTTATTATTAAATCTGTGCCTGGTTAATTTATAAAAATGTATTAAAAAACCTAAGAGGCTTCCCAGATGAGAAAATGGGCACATTACTGTTTGAAATATGAATGAGCCAGAGATCACTGTTAAATGCCGTGGTGATATTGTGTTTTATTCTACAGTGCTCTGCAGAAAAGTTGCATTTATAAACCCATTTACTGTATTATGTACTCGCAAAACCACCTTGTCATCTATTTATTGCACAAATAAAATCTTAAAAGCAGAGGATTAGTTGAGTGTGTCCCTGTGGGACCACAATCTGACTTTAAAGAATCCATCAATGAAGGGAAACAGATGGAGCAGAGATGTTTGCCAGCTCATTGCTCCACAACTGGCTATTCTCTGACGGCCCAAAGACCTGGAAAGAGAGAAGGACACACAGCAGGGCTTGTGGAAAATGGTCCCCCACTCAGGAGCCAGGTCTGGCTGAAGGGTTTGTCATTCCAAAGTCTCCCCTCTTGCCACTGCGCAGGGTGAAGACCACCTTGGAGAGGACAGCATGGCAAAAGGAAACTTCCTAAAACCGGAACCCTGTGTAGAACCTCTGTTAACACCTAAATTTGCCTCAAAAATTGCTGGGGAGGCACATAACCTGCAGTTTGGGAACAGCAGCACCAGCAGGACAAGCCAACTCTGGCAATGTTGTCCCTAAGGGGAATTCTGGTGCTGAAGGTTGAAGGTCTGGAGGGCCCTTAAAACTTCCACCAAACATTCTTTTAGGTTAAAACCCATAACCAGTCCTACTATTGTTTTCCCTAAGAGGGAATTTGTGGTGTTGAAGGGTCCTTAAAACTTCTATCCAACATTCTTTTAGGTTAAAAACCGTAATGGAAAAAGACTGGAAAACTTGGATGTGCTTATTTTCACTTCACTTCTTTCAACCCAGTGAAAAAACAAGAGCCATCCCTGACCCAGGGGGAGGTTCTCTGGGACAATCAGCTTTGGCCAGGCACGTGCCTTCAAATGTCACAGTAGATTGGAATCCAGCTCTCCAAAATGCCTTGAAAGGCACCAGCTCCAAAAACTTCAAGGGGAAGAGTGGAGAAACATGCAGGAGGCAGCTCTCCCCAGGAACAGGCTCTGCCCTGGTACCAGACAATTAAAAGTTGCTTCTTAGCAGGAAACACAACTGGCAGAAGGGGAAAGAAAGAAGAGGGATTCGTGCTGCTGAGCAAAGGGAATGATATCCCTGTGTTCCCTGGCTAATGAAAGGGAAAGAGGCACCTCCAAGTTGTAACTCAGCACTGGAGTGTTTTGAAGAGGTTTTTTTCTCTGGTGGCAACACGGAGCCTTTGGTCCCTCAAGTTCAGTAGTGGATCTGTTTGTATTCCCCACTCTCCTCCCCAGCCCTCCAAGGCTTCTCCACTTTTTCTGAAACTCTCACAAACATGTCCAATTTGGGGAGCACCTGACAAGTGAAGAAAAATCCTCACAAACCTGAATTCCAGCCATTCTTTGGTTTATTTTTTACCTTCCCCTGAAATAAAAAAATCCGATGGAGCTGCAGTAGGAAAAACAATTTGCCCCAGGGTAAGGTGGCTGTCAGTACCTGAACCTTCTCACATAAACAGCTTTCACACCTTTGTATGCACAGAAACACGTTTACACGGGTCAAATCATCCAAAATGCTTTGCTAAGGTCTTAGGGCAGCAAGTTCCACAGCCTAACTACGCCTCACATGCAGAAAAAAAAGGTATTTTTCCTGTATTTCCTGCTGTAAAAGTCTTTACTTCCACACAGGGTTTTATTTGAAAGAAAAACAAATAAAAGGTTTTGTAGAAACTGTTTTCTTCATCACTAGCTATCAAACCCACTCCTGTTTGCACTGATAAGAGCTGGGTCAGACAACACACAGTTCCACATCATCTGCTCAAAAACACACCCAGGCATCAGGAAAGGCTGGGGGGGCTGCCCACAATCCCAAATCCTCGGGCAGGGGTCACAAGAAACTGCCCCCCGTGACTTTGGGTTGTACTTTGTCCCTCCATCCCCCACCTCTGAGGGTTTCACCCCTGCGGGGTCAGCATTTCCTCTTCAGATCTCACAGCAGGCAGATGTAGCTTGAGCATTGCCCCCCAGTTTCATGATTTTTAGAGTATTTTCCAGGAGCTGCTATCCTGTGGCCACTTCATCTTGCTTAGCTCAGAGCTCTGAAGCTCCTGGGTTTGCTGGAGCCCAGAGCTTGGACCCTCCCTGTGAGACCCCTGCATTGTTTGGTGTGACTGTGGCCAATTCACCCACTGCTGCCCCTGCCCTGCACCTCAAGGGCTTCCCGGGGAATTAATCCCTGTTCCACTACAGCCCCTCGGACCTGCTGCTCCATTCAGGCCTCAAAATGCATCTCCTGTTCCAAGTCACTGCAGGAAGGTCAGGAAAAAGGCTTCCAGGGGAATTTAAGGAACAGGAAAACACCTCCTCACACCCCCCAGTCTCTCCTTGGCGTTTCCCTGGGACACGTCACCATCCACATCGTCCCACCAGATCTGAACTGACAGGACCATGTTGGCTGTCTCTGAGGAAGTGGCAGGGGACAGGGACAGGGAAGGACAACCAAGTGATGGGTACATGTGTCATGGTGTCACTGCAGTGGCTGTGTTGCACCAGCTGACACAGCTGCATGGACACCTTGGAGCTCCTGGTGTCCACTGGGGCATGAACAGTGAGGGCAGGGGAGGTGAACAGGCAGCCTGAGCCTTGGCCCTCCGGCTGTCTGCCTGCTCCACCTCCCCCAGGCATCCCTCTGCTCCAGCCGAGTGCTGGGATGGCCCTGGGCTGTCTGTCACTTACCCCACACTCTGCTTGGCAGCTCAGATCCGACCTGCAGTCACAGGGGGACCTGCCTGCCAAGGGCTGCAGTGGCATCGATGCCACATTACCTGTTCCTCCATCCACCTTCCTCTTCTACCCCACCAAACCCAGGGGCCGTGTGGGCAACTCCACACAGCACCAAGCAACACGTCCCTGCAGGAGAGCAAAGGGTGGAGGACATGTATGAAACCCATCCCACCTTTCTGCAGCACCTCTTCCACTGAAATGAGATCTCCAGGGAATCAGAATGTCTTTATTAAGATATGTCCCAGAGACTGGAAAAGCCCCAGAGATCACAGCACATGGCAGGCCCCAAGGAAAGGGGTGTTTGGAAGGTGGACTGGGCTGGTCTAAGTTGTGCTGAGCCTTCCTGCTCCATCCAGTGATTGAACTGGCATCAGGGTGAGCCTCTACAAAAACAGGAGGGCTTTCAACAGGAGGAAATGTTAAGTCTCTGTGATGGTCTAAAACCTGAATGAAGAAGTTCAGAACAAATCTGACAGGCAGAAAGACACAAGATCCACGTATTTTGGCTCCTTAAGAACACAGTGTTTTCTCTAAAAACCTGATTTCACTTGGGTTTCTCATTTGATTGAAAGCCCCTCCACTGTTCCTCACTCCTGCTGAAGGACCCCTGCATGTCCCATCTCAATCCATTAGCCACACACAGCACATCATTGACCTGCAGCTCGGTGGGAGCATCTCATGAGGGAATAAATAACACATTTTATGTTCCCCTGGCACACAGATGTCCAGCAGGACTAGGGAACTGCACAAAGCAGGAGGAGTCCCTGCCTCACACCCCACCTGGAGCATCACTTAACACCTCTGCTCCACAGGGAGAGGAACAGGGCAATGAAAGCACTGCAATAAGCCCTGGAAGTCCTCATGCTGCTCTGACAGATTGTGGACACACTGGAGAGAAAAATAATAAAAATAAAACCACTTCACTGTAAAGGTCACATCCATAGCCCTGCTCTGGATCAACAACTGCTCCTCACACCTCCCACCCTGGAAGTGTTTCTGGCTAAACCATCCATTTTACAAGTCTGGGAAGAGAGGACTGTACAGGGAAAGCACAAACCACTTCTGCCCTTGGAGACACCCAGGGAATGCAGCTTTCCTCTGCAGGACCATGGAACCATGGTCACAGCCTTCAAGCCCATCTGCCTCCAATCCAAAAAAGCCTGCAGTCCCCCAGTGCTGGACACCCCTGAGTGCTCCAAGGTGGGGAGCTGTGGCCCTGCAGTCCCCCCGGGAGGCAGGGCAGGCACTGCAGCCCCATCAGGCTCCCAGTACAGAGCAGGCACCTCTGCATCCCTCCTGTTCTCAGGAAATCGTGCTCCAGTGCTGTCACTCCTGTCTATTGGATAATTAAACCCTGTTTGCTGGTTACCTCACAGCACGGCTGCACTTCTTCAGCATTTGAGGCTTTAAAAAAGTATTTCTGATCTTCAGCTTCTATTTATTTCTCCTCTCCTTGGCAACTCTCAGGAACTTCAGAAAATTCTTTAAGTCGAGGTGAGAAGGGCAAGGAGACCCGCTGTGACCAGTCCAAGCAGTGTCATCTCCTCTCTAAGATGAAGGACACCAGTGACATGAATGTGCCACCTTAGGTCAGACCCATAGCACAGGTTAATCTCCATTTCCTCCTCAGATACCCGAATTTGAGTTACCTTCCAGCAACCTGAATGGGAGCTGAGCCAGGTACCTAAACAGCCTGGGGAACCTCATGGGGGTGACACCAAACCATCGTGGATGAGTAACCTGGCCAAGGGAGCAGCAATTCCAGGTTAATCCCAGTTGGAAGTGCAATTGCTGTGGTCCTTGCTCCTCCCCTACTGACAGGACATTCTGGAAGAGTGTGTGGTGCTGAGATGGAAGGGGCAGCAGGAGAACAGGCCTCAACCCTCCTCCAAGGAACAAGGCTCCGATTACAGCGAGGGGGAGGAAGCCACGAGACTGAAGGGATGAACTAATCACTACATTTCCATCCCTTTCTGCAGGAAGCTGCTCTGATTGAGGCATTGAGGCTTCCAGAGCACTGGCAGTGAGGCCTTTGGCCTCCTCAGCAGCAGGAGAAAGGAAAATGAGTGGGTAAATTTCAAGCTGTGGGAGGCTGATTGCTGCCCTGACCAGAACATGTTCCTTCAATGTCCCAGTGGGAGCAGATTCGGTCCCACCACGAGAAACAAATCCCTCATCCAGCCAGCAAGGCCACTGAGTCACCCCTCCAGGGCAGCGGCTGCAGGGCTGGCACCGCTCCCCTTGCCTGAGTCCACAGACACACGGAGCACCCCCAACACCAGCTGCAGGCTGCAGCACCCTGCCCAAATCCCTGCTCCTGCACTATTCCTGTCTCATGACCATCCCGTTCCCCTTGCAGAGCGTTTTCAGTTTCCCGATGGACCTGAAAACTCGCAACTAGTGAGCAACTGGTCCTGCTGGCTGGATCTTCACACTGCAAATGCTTTGCTAGTGATGCCCAGCAGCCTCAGACAAAAATGTTGTAGCTCACACCATGTTCAACCCTTCCTCCACCTCCACGGATGTAACTAGCACAGGTAAGTGGCAGGAAGGTACAGCAGGGAAGATGGGTACGAGGGAAGGACTTGGCTCTGCCTGTGCCCTCGCACAGCCCAAAGCACACACGAGCAGCAGGGATCTCCCTCATCCTGCAGCTCCCCTCCTTGGGATGTGCCTTGACCAAGATAAGCCCCCACTCAGGGCTGACGCCAAAACCTTGTGGAATTGATGCCTTTCTGCACCTTCCCTGCTACCACTGCTCAGAGCTGCGGCCAAGCCCTGTAACTTACTGCACAGCTCGGCTTCCCCTGCCAGGGGGGCATTTTCCCAGCATTGGCCATAACTTGGATGAGCTGTGAAAACAGCTCCCCTGCTTCCCCCAGCGCTGCTCCCACACGCGCTCTCTCAATCCCATCAAAAGTAATGGGGTGAGATTGTCCAGCCCATTACTTTCAATGGCTCGGTTTCAGCCAGACAGCCTAGAGCTCGGATAGCCTCACAATAGCAAGAAGAGTGGCTCCAAAACTCCCCATTTCATTATCACATCGTGTATTCCAGCTTGCCAGAGTTTAATTGGAAAGAGAGCCAAGGCTGCATTAAGGTTTGCTAATTGCTGCAGGAGAGACATGAGCACTCCTTGCACCGCTGGTGATGATTTCCTTGCTCAGCGATTTTGGGTTCTTCAAGGCGTGAGGTTTTTATGAAAATAGTCCAAGTTGTGGTTTGTTTTTTTTGTTAGAAAAGGAGATTCGTACGCAAACACAGGCACAGGAGAGGGACTTTATGGAATAGCTGTGTGCTCCAAGATTCAGCTGGTCTTGCTGATGCTGGAGGGGAAATACAGTTGCAGGAAGAGCAGCCGGGGAGAAACATCGCTCTCGGAAAAAGCCAAAATTGTGTATTTAAGATGCATCACAGGAGCTGTAGTTTGAGTCCTTCTGAACTGTAAGTCCAATAATCCATCGAGGGCAGAGACAGGCCAAAAATCAAACCACTTTGCTTCCAAGACGTTTGATATTACAAGATGCTCAGAAAGCTGTGTGGCCAAACACCTTTCTTTGGGAGCTGGGGAAATCACATTTCTGGTCTGATTTCTGACCTCGCCTTCTGCTCTGGGTTCATAAAAGCCTGGCAGAACTTGATCATATAAAGCCACATGCCCCGTTACAGCCAGGGAAGGGACCTATTAGGGATGTACATAATGATGTATCCAGGAGATTGAACTAACGACAGGCATCCCAACACCTGCCTAAAAACACTGGGAAGTCACAGAATATCCTGAGCTGGAAGGGACCCACAAAGATCTTTGAATCCAAGCCCTGGCTCTGCACAGGATACCCCAAGTAACCCACCATGTGCTTGAGAGTGCTGACAAATAGTTGACAAAAAACCCTCCTCCCACCATAAACCACCAGGGAGCTGCTGACCACACTCACAGGCACTGCTGGAAGCTTTGAGCCCAACCTGGACTTTTCTTGCCTCTGACTTGAGCCAAGACTATGAAGTGCAGCTCTCCTGTAGCAGCCCTTGGGAGGTCTCTGCATGGTCCCATGTGCCCTGTGGCAATGTTAAGTCTATTGCTGCTGCTCAAAGCTGTTAACGTGGTGCTGTTCACAGTCCTGTCCAATCCAGGACAGATGGTAATACATTTTTCAGGGGCTGGAGCAGAGTGCAGCAACTGTGTGATTAGCATCTTTTTTTCTCCACTGCATATTTCATCTGTAAACTAAAATACCTGGAGGAGAAGATCTGCAGGAAAAAGGAACCTCAATGTTCTTTCAGTGCACATGAGAGAGAGGAAAGAGCTCAGAACCAAGGTCAGGGCGGCTCGTGGGGCAGGGACCTTTCCACATGTGTCAGTTCAGGGTATCCAGTTTCCACAAAGATGCTCCTTCTGTCAGAATCATGGAATGGTTTGGGTTGGAAGGGATGTTAAAGGTCATCTCATTCCACCCCTGCCATGGACAGGGACACCTTCCACTGTCCCAGGTTGCTCACTTCCCACTTCCAGGGATGGGGCAGCCACAGCTTCTCTGGGCACCCTGTGCCAGGGCCTGCCCACCCTCACAGGGAAGGATTTCTTCCCAATTTCCCATCTAACTGCACTCCTTCTGTTACATCCATTCCTCCATGAGAGCAGGAGTTCCCTGAGATCCTTCTGCTGTGGGCAGCTGCCTTCAAACCTGTGTTGTGAGGAGCAGCAAGGTCTGCAAGCCCCTAAAAGTGAACAAGAACCACTTCATTACTTCAAGTTTGAACTTTCAACTCATTTAAGCCCAACAAAACCTATTCCAACTGCCTGTCAAGCCTCATGGACCTCATTTGGCTGCAGCCTCTGCCAGAGATAAAACAAAGGAATGAATTCCATGAATCACACCGGAGATGAGGGATGGAGCCTGTTGTTGAGAAAGAAGAAATCATCAGCTGCAGTTGCAGCAACCATCAGAACATTGTTCTTCATTCCTCCAGCAGGAGTACCAGGGCAGTGGTGCCGACAGGGCACCTCATGTGGTGAGCACCTCAGATCACCATTTTAAAAACAACAAACAAACCAAAAAACCCAACAAAAAAGTCGCACACCAGTGAGAAAACCCACCAAACCTTTTGTTTCAGAGTGCCTCCTACTCAAAGCCAGAAGGGTGATGCCAGGGCTTGTAAGCCACCCTTCCCAGTCACCAAAACCAGCTGAATCTGCACTGCCGAAATGTTGTACCAAGCTTTAGGTTTGCTCACATGCAGATGTAACAAGGGGATCCTGCACATAAACCACTCCTTTTGGTGCAGCCTAAGCACAATGGGAGACATCATCTGCTCCAAGAGGGAAATGATATCTCGGTGATATCTCATCTGCTCCAAGAGGGCAAGCCAAGGAGATTTGAATGCTCTGGTTCCACTTGGAGGAAAATTTCTTGCTTAAAAAAAATTCCCAAGCCCAGCAGGGTCAGAGAAACATCATAAATTAGTTTAGGTTGGAAGAGGCCTCAAAACTCATCTCATTCCCACTCCCTNAGTGGTGCCAGGGCTTGTAAGCCACTGCACCGCCCAAATGTTTTTCCAAGCTTTAGGTTTGCTCACATGCAGANGGTGATGCCAGGGCTTGTAAGCCACCCTTCCCAGTCACCAAAACCAGCTGAATCTGCACTGCCGAAATGTTGTACCAAGCTTTAGGTTTGCTCACATGCAGATGTAACAAGGGGATCCTGCACATAAACCACTCCTTTTGGTGCAGCCTAAGCACAATGGGAGACATCATCTGCTCCAAGAGGGAAATGATATCTCGGTGATATCTCATCTGCTCCAAGAGGGAAAGCCAAAAAGATTTGAATGCTCTGGTTCCACTTGGAGGAAAATTTCTTGCTTAAAAAAAATTCCCAAGCCCAACAGGGTCAGAGAAACATCATAAATTAGTTTAGGTTGGAAGAGGCCTCAAAACTCATCTCATTCCTACTCCCTGTAATGGGTAGGGACACCTTCCACTATCCCAGGTTGCTCTGCCTGGCCTTGGACACTTCCAGGTTTGGGGCAGCCACAGCTTCTCTGGGCACTCTATGCCAGGGCCTCCCCACCCTCACTGTAAAAATGTCTTCCTTGTGTTTAAATATCCTTCCTTGCTGTTCTGTCTGCAGCAGCTCTCATCCACCTCTCCCCTTTCATTCTCCCCACACAGGGCAGGGAGGGAGGCAGCACAGATCTGACCTGCCTTGCATTTCCAAGGAGCAGAGGATTCATGTTCGGAGCGCTGATGGATGGGTTTGCACCACCTGCCTTTCAAAGGACATTACATGGCACTGTTGTAATCAATAATGTATTATTTCCGCTCTGTTTTATGTCCTCGTGTTTATTATGTGTAAATAGGGATTTCCAGGGATCTGAGCGTGTTCATTTAGTGCAGCTGACACCCCACAGACCAGATCCATCAGCCGCTGCTCGGGACCTTCGGGGAAATGAGACGATGCTTCTTCCGCAAAGACATCTTTGTGAAGGAAACAGGGAAAGGAAGAAAAAAGGGAATTAAACAAGGCCAAGGTAGAGAGATCAGAGACTGTGCACACGGGATGGAACACAGAGTGAGTGCCAGCACTGGGACTGAGTCATGTTGGCATCACTGAGAAAGGGACGTTAAAGATTGCTCTCATCTCAAGTCCAAGGTGCTGCTTCCAGGAGGGAAAAGGTGGTGGTGGGGGGAGAAACTTTCCCTTGAAAGGCGTTGGAACACCTATGCAAAGTTCCTTTTTATTTGATCTTGGGCACAAAGAACAGAACAGAGGCATACCATCCTTTGCAGCTAAAATGAAAAAATAAAGAGGACTTTTATCCCAGATCCATTTATCTCAAGTAATAAATTCTGCTCCTGCCTGCAGCCAGTCAGTATGTTCCAGGTGGGTAACTTTCCCGCTGGAAAAATGAACAAAGCAATCAGAATAATTTGCTAATTCATTTCATACTCTCTTTTTCTATTGTTTTTGAAGCCTAAACTGCAAGTTAAGACAAATCGGAGTAGCCCGGTGTGTTGTGTCAACATTTTGTTCGACAAATATCAAAGCAACATTGAAATTCTTAATTGTCTCTTAAGAGATCTTAATACACCTCCAGAAGTTACACAGCAGGAAAGAGGCACTGCCGTTGGATTTAACAGTCACGTATGGTTTCTATAGGATGGCAGCAGCCCTAAGGTCTCCTGGCACCTTCTGGAACAGCACTTCTGAAGTGCCTCTGTCTGTCTCAACAGCAGCTGCAGCATGTCCAGCCTCAGACCCCTCGGGATGCAAGGACATGATCCCCATCCCACCCTCCTGGGGAAGCCACCTGACTTGTCCCAGCCAAGTTCTGGATCCATATTCTTAATTAACACATCAGTTCAGCAGCACATTCAGCCCCACACCTGGGAAATCCAGGGTCTGAGCAGCTTTCCTGTGCCAGGTTGTCCCAGCACACCCAACGTGTGCCTTTTTCAATGTCTGTGCCTGACCTCGTGTCCTCTCAAGCTCATCTTGGTACCTCAAGCCAAGGAAAAACACACCTCTGCCACCATGAACAAACCCCTTAGGCTCAATCTTTCCTCCTGGCTCTGCCAAAACCTCCTCATGAAGCCTCAGCTTAGCTTAGTTAGGAAAGAGCAGCCCCATCCTTTTCCTGCTCCCGGGGGGACGCGGGGACCACGTTTTTACACACATGAAACGCTCTGAAGTTCTCCTCGCTCCTTGAGCTCATCTGCCTCACCAGGCTCCTCCTGCACCATTAAACAGCTGCCACGTTCCACCTCAGAACTTCCTGCAACTCAGCAAAAAAGAAAAAAAGAAAAGGGAAAAAAAAAAAAAGAGGCCCAGCAGAAAAAGTAGACGAGTACCATAAAATACTGGAGCAAACAGACAGGCACCCACCGGTCAACAGCTGTGCCCTGGCACTGTCCCTCACCAGGGGATGCTGCATTAGAGGCAGCAATGATCATCAGCACTAAACGCCCTGATGGAAGTCAGGCATCTGGTTTGCAGCATTTAGCTGATGAAATAAATAAGGGTGCTCTTGGCAAACACAGAGGGAACAAACATGAGACAATCAGAGAGGCTGGAGGGATTCCAGCTTCCCCAATAATGTCCTTCCCTTTCAGCAGCTCAGGGGCTTCCCAGAGGGGAGTCCTGTGGCCCATCAGGGCACTCACATCACTGCCAAAAATTTCTCCAGGCAGGGAAGTCCCCTCACTAAGTGGACTTGGGCCTCCTGGGATGGGAGGAGGGACATCAATCTGTATTAAAGCATGACAGACATGCAGAGATTCAAGGGCACAAGAGGAAAACCTGCTGCCCCAATTTCCCCAGCCCTGCTCTGAATGCCAGGGATGGATCCCAAGGATGTCGCTGCAGGGCTCACTTGGGAAGAGAAGAGCAGGGTTTTGTGTCACACTCCCCTGCTGTGATCAGCCCTGCATGACACGTTGTTTGAGACACATTTGCTGTCTTAGGAAACTCTTTCTCATCCCTGGAAGTGTCCAAGGCCAGGCTGGATGGAGCTTGGAGTAACCTGGGATAGTGGAAGGTGGCCCTGCCCATGGCAGGGGGTGGAACAAGATGGTTTCTAAGGTCCTTTTGAGCCCAGACCACTCCAGGATTCCCTGATTCTCCAACTGTGAGTATCCCCCAGGGGATCACACTGTCAGCCCTGCCTGCAGGGAGAGCAGAAGGCTGCCCAGCTCCTCCAGCTAGACTTGGAGCAAGTCATTCCTCTGTAGAGCAGACACTCCCTCCACCATTCCCATCCCTACCCCACAGGATTGGTTTGGATAACTGATGCTCAGACACCAGGGCTGTCCTATCATTATAAAGTTGCAGTCCCAGGGATGCTCATTTCCCATATTTCTGCCTCTGGATGGCTTTTACTTCTCACTAAACTGAAACCACGGGACAATCCAAGTGACTGATTGGGCTGTGCAATACAGTCCCTGCACATTTAGATTAGAAATGATTATGGCTTAAATAAAATAGCTCAACACAATTCTCTGTGCCATCTATTCCCCCCTCCTCCTCTTCCAAAGACAGCAATGGAGAGGCATAGAGCAAGTCTAGAGGGAAAATAAAGACACAGGATCCAATTTTCCCCTGCACTTTCTCTTGGGGAAGCTGAGGCCCAGGAATGCAGCTGGAGATATCAGGGATCAGGGCAGAGTCTTCACGTCAACCTTCCCTAATCTTCCTTTTGGAGAATGGAGCAAACATCCTCCCCTGGCTTCCACAGCAAGGGGAGATTTCCCCTTTGCTTCCCAAGGATGGGGTACAGAGCACAGCAGTGCACCCCACAGCCCCCCAAAGCCACCTTCCTGGGCAGTGCAACACCAGCTCTGGAAAGAGGAGACAGGGACGCTCTGTAACAGGAGGGCTGGGAGTTTCCCTAAGGAACACCCAGAAATGCTGGCCCAGTCCCCACCACAGCATCAGAGCAGGGAAGGCTGTCCCTGGACTAGGGGACACGACACTGTGGTATCCTGAAGGATGAAGCCTTAAAACACATATTCCCCCAGCAGGCTTTAAATGCTGCAGGTGACAGGGTGGGAATGCCATGGGCTGGGAACTGGAATGTTCACATGCAGCAGCAGCCTGGGGCAGGCTGGTGAGGGCACAAGGCAGCAGCCAAGAGGCTGGAGGGAATCACTCATGCTGGCCTTTCCCGAGGTTTATCCCACTAACACCAACCCCAGGGCAGAAGTTCCATCACTCCAAGCTATGTAGGACTGAGGGAAGGAAACTGGTGAAAAAAGCCATGTCAAGAATCACACCTCAGGGAAAGTCTTTGGGAAGAAGTTTATCCAAGGGAAGGTGACATTTCAGGGAGATACAGCACGTGTCACAGCTCTGCCAGGCCATGGAAGAGAAGAGGTTTAACGAACTTTAAATGTCTGACCTCAGGGGGACCCCAACCCCGTCCTGCTCCCTGAGCCACTAACTGAGCACAACCTGCTGCAGTGTCCCCAAAACCACCCCCAGCCCCTCCTCACAGGCACCTTCTCCCATGGAAAATGGCTCCCACAGCACTTGTGCTTCCAACAGCCTCCCAGGCACCGGCAGCTGCCCCACGACTCCGTGGGATCAGCCCCAGGGAACAGCAAGGTCCTGAGGAAATTTGGGGCTGGATAATAGCCCAGCTGACTGTGACTAACCTTCTGAAATGAAGGTCAGTGCTGGTACCTTGGGATGTGATTTCCTTCCATTTCTTTCTTGATGGGAAAGCGATGGAGAGTGTAATTACTGCTGTACCACAAGTTGTGAATGTCCTAGTCCAGGAAAAATAGAGACATGGCCACAAGTGCAGTGTGAGGAGAGGGAAAGAGGGGTGTTAAACAGTCAGAGAAAGAGGCTTAAATAGTCCATGCCAGGTCCCACTGTGTGCAGGGAAAAGCCACTGGGCTGTCCCCATCACCTGCATACAGGAGATGCTGCACGGCACCTGAAGAGCCGGAATCTTGTGGATTTGGGAGGCAGCACCCACTGCCTGCTCTCAGCTGTGCTCACATAAACCATAATGTCCTTTTTCATAGAATCACCCAATATACTGAGCTGGAAGGGACCCACCAGGAGCACTGACTCCAACTCCTGGCCCTGCTCATCCCCAAGAGTCCCCCCCTGTCCCCAGAGGATCATCCCACCCCTCCTGCAGCTCTGGCAGCCNATCTTCCTTATATTGCCCCAAACTGCCCCAATATTGGAGGTGAGGCTGCCCCAGGTCAGAGCAGAGTGGGACAATCCCCTGCCTGGCCCAGGGATGCCGTTCCTGGTGCCCTCAGGACACAGTGCCCCTTTGGGCTGCCAGGGCACTGCTGACTTATGTTCAANCGTTCCTGGTGCCCCCATGCCAGGGCACTGCTGACTTATGTTCAACTTGCCCCTGACCAGGACCCCCATGGCCCTTTCCAAAGCTCTGCTCATTCCCCTTTCAACACCTTCCTCTCTCCTGGCGCAAAAATCACCTTTAATGACCCCACCACAGAAACACCTGAGGGGAAAAATTAAATTAAATCCCACAAAGCCCCTTTCCATCACCACAGGTGGTTGAGGGCTGAAAGCATCTTGCCTTGACCATCCCCCACCATGTTGACAGGGTCCCCAGGGAGGCTTTGCACACATGGCTTCGCTTTCCTTCACGCTTGTGTAAAAAGAAAAGGACAACTAAATTGAGATTTATGGGATGCCAAAATAACTGATTTTTTTCAAAATAATTTTTCCCTCCCCCCTAGAACTCCATGGGTTTTTTTCTCCCCTGCAGTGGCTGTTTGGAGGCTGCAGATGGAGTGTAGAGAGCAGCTGGGATCTCCTTGGAGAGAGATCAGGGACAGCAGGACGGGGGGGCCGGGAGGTGTGTGGTGCACTCATGGCATCACATTCATCTGTACATGGCACTGGATGTCATGGAATCCCAGAATGGTTTGGGCTGGAAGGGACCTTAAAGTTCATCCACTTCTATCCCAGGTTGTTCCAAGCCCCATCCAACCTGGCCTTGGACACTTGCAGGGACGGGGCTGCCACAGCTTCTCTGGGCACCCTGTGCCAGGGCCTCACCACCCTCACAGGGAAGAATTCCTCCCAGTATCCTAATATCCTCTCTCATGCTTCATCAGGAAGCACCTGAGCAAGGTCCAACCTGCTTTCCAACATTTGAGCATCAAATATTGTAGAAAATCCTTTCCTACAGCTGCTGTGGCAAGTGATTGCGGGATCTGGTTGGCACAAGGGCACCATGTGTTGGAAATCAGAGGGAACTGGGAACTTGATGGAATCAGCTCCTACATCTCCTGAGCACCCGAGGCAGAGGTGGTGCAGGATGTCCAGAGAAGGGCAATGGAGCTGAGGAAGGGTCTGGAGCACAAGTCTGGGGAGGAACAGCTGAGGGAGCTGTGAAGGCTCAGCCTGGAGAAAAGGAGGCTCACGGGGGACCTGGAATTCTCTCCAACTCGCTGACAGGAGCAGGGAGCCGGGGGGGCGGGTCAGGCTCTGCTCCCAAGGAATAAGAAACAGGATGAGAGGAAATGAACTCGAATTGCACCAGGGGAGGTTTAGGGTGGATATCAGGGAAAATATGGTCACTGAAAGGGCTGTCCTGCCTTGGCACGGGATGCCCAGGAGTCACCATCCCTGGAGGGATTTAAAAGCCACGTGGATGCGGCACTTGGGGACGTGGGTTAGTGGTGGCCTTGGCAGTGCTGGGGACTGGCTGGACTCAATGATCTTAGACCTTTTTCAACCTGGATGAGTCCATGATTCCATGAACACACTTCCATCCTGCATTAATGGGTGATTCCCAGTGGCAGCTCTGCAGCCTCCTCCAGCATCCACCTTCCTGCTCCTAATTCAATCTGAGCACAGCTGCCCATGTGGGCGTCTGTGTCTGGGCACGGCCTCACAAAGCCCTTTGTCCCCTCCCAGCATCAGTCGGTGCCAGCACAGCAGCCCTAAGCCAGCACCACCCATGGGTGTCCCAGGGCTGCGACTGTGGCTTCAGGCAGCACAAAATGGGAAACTTGGACTCAGTTACCTGATCTCCTGACAGGTCTTTGAAGGAGTAAATAAACCTCTCACTTTATTTCCCTTCATTGTTTCCTTTCTTTCTCAGCCTTTCTTCTCTCACTGACCCCCATTTTTTTACCACATTTACCTCGTTTGTTGGTGGTTTTCCTTTCCTATTTCCTCTCAACAGTCCAAATTTAGCTGTCATTGTACACTTGGCTCTGTGTCTTTTGCCCATTGCTCTTGTGTTTCAGGGTTTAGAAATAAGCCCATTTGTGTGGACAGTGTCACTTACAGGCCCTGGGAACAAGGGCCCTTCTGCAGAGCAAAGATGTGGTGGGTTTATGGAGCCAAGGGAGAGATCAACCTCACCAGTGTCTCTAAAACATCACCATGGGCTCTAAAACCTTGCCACGTTATCTACAACCTCAACACAGTCTCTGAAACCACTCCAGGGTCTCCAGAACAGTGACAACCATTGAGATTATGGTGCATGAACTGCTCCACCTCTTCCAGGAGACAGACCATCACCATCTCTTCCCCAGGGCAGCTTCTCCTGCCCCAGCAGGAGCTCGTACGTGTGTCCAGCCTGTCCCTGGCATGCACACACGTCCTGTGGCACACAGGTGTGGCACCTCCACAAAACACCCGTCAGCACACACGGACACGAAGCTTGAGTAAAGCTTATCCTCTACAGCTTTACTCAAGGAATAACCCTATTTCCCAAATACGCCCATTTTCAGTATACCTGGCGTTTGCTCTTACTGGGAATTACAAACTGGTTTTGTATGAATGTATTTCCCACAGTTTCAGTCACCCTCTGATGCCACACTCCTCTGTGTCCCCCACCCTCCACAAACCCTCTCCCTCTGTGTCTGCTCCTTTCCGTGTTCCTGCTGATTCCTCAGCAATGGGAGGCAATGCTCAACAGGACATTTTTTTTTCCTTCCAGGCTTGCAAATGCCCAGAGCAGAGCTGAAAACCAGCGATTTCTGACCAACGCAATGTGATTAGGAAATGCAGATTTTTCCTCTCCCTGAAGTGCCAGTGATTGCAGTCAGGTCTGTGTCACCTCCACAGAGCGGCTCTGTCAAGCAGCACCTTCAATGCATCTTTTAATGAAGTCCCAGTGATTGATTGCTCCCTGCCCTTACAGGGATGCTGCTGGCACCCGACCTGCTCCTGCCAGCCAGAGGATTCCTCAGCCCCCACCAGCCCCAGGCCTGTCTCTCAGCTGAAATTTCCTCCCTTCCAGCACGAGCACAGTGACAGGTTTGAGCTGCCGTCAGCAGAGGAGCCGACGGTCTCATCTGAATAGCGGTGAGCGAGTTTGGGTTTTAATTAAGCCCTTGTGGGTTCCTTGAAAGGTTGGAGATGACACAGCCTCCTCTGAAGCTGGCCTAGAGAGACATCCAGAGTCAGCACCAAAGCCTGCCTCCTCCTCCAAATGATATGAAACTGGGGCCCTGGAAAAAAAAAGGATGAATTCTGAAGAGGAGCAAAAATGTTGTGGTTTTCTTTTTCCCGAGCTCAGGTCGGCTCCTGGAGGAAACAAGGCTCCTGCCAGCTCAGCTCCTGCCCGTGCCTGGTGAGCCATCCCTCTCCATCTCTGCGCCCTGCCGTCCCTTTGGGGGATCTCAGAGATGAGCGAGATCTTCCATCCCAAATTTATAACTGTGCTCTATGCAGATGCCAACAGGGAAAGGCTCTCCCTTGCATTTACACTGCTGGATACACAGCCATCAAACACCCTCCATCACACACCTCTGGCTGCTGCCCCATCACTCCTGGATCCGCCGTATCCATGGAAATCCTCACGTGTGCTGTTTGCTCTCTGGACAGATGAATGTGCAGTTCCCCCTCCTCATCCTGCCCCACGATGTGATATTTTAGTACTGACTGGGAGATTTCCATCAAACAATATAAACACATTTGTCAGAACTGTTCACAGTTGCTGGGCTTCTCTGAGGAAACGATGGAAAAGGAGCAGTGTTTAATTCCCAGTTCAGTGGGATTCACAGCACTGTTGTTTGAGTTTTCTTGCCTCCATGCTTCCTTCTCTTCTTTTTTTCCTTTTCAGGCTGTAAAATCCCTCAAGCTAAAACATTTCTACCTGGATTGCACTCATTTCTAATCCAAACAAACCCCTCAACTCTTAGTTTTGAGTTAAGTTTATTAAGAAAACAAACCAAGCAATGATGCACAGGAATTTTTTGAGGAGGGATTCCTTTATCCCTGGCTCAAACAAGAACAAGCCACCAATTTACCCCATGAGTCCCGTGGCCATTTTTAACAGGAGGGTAAATAAATGGGGACAATGGGAGCTAAACAGGTTTCTGGCCACAAAAACGAGACGGGAAAGCCCCATGGGGAAGAAGATGCCAAAGAGGTCCTGCATTTCAAAGGGGCAGTTTGGGTGATGGATGTGGGCAGAGGAGGAGGAGGGGGAGAAAGCAGAGGAACAGGAGAAAGAGGAGGAGGCACAGGAAGGCTTCTACTGACAGAGACAGATAAAGAGTTGTTGAAATGCCACATCCCCTCGTGACAGGGCCCTGTGTCCCCACCCTGTGACCACCTGCCCTCTTGTCCCTGGTTTTGACATCTTGATTCTGATGTCACACAGTCACAGGGCAACAATTCCCAGGAGTCTGTGTAACAAAACCTCCCAGAACAGCCTTGACAAATATCCTCTGGACAGCATGGAGTGGGAATTGACACTGAACACCATCTCTAGAGCCACTTTGGCTGCCATGAAGCTGAAGAGCACTTCTGTGCTATCTCCTGCTTTGAAGAGCTCTCTGTGTGACACGAGGGTTCGGGTCAAGTGTTCTCATTTCCACTGGTTCCCTCCACTCTCTAGGAGGAGAGGATCTGTGCTCATCTCCTGCCCCACCACTTCTCTAGGATCTGTGCTCTTCCCTGTTACATCTTCAGGCATTTTTCTTTTATTCCTTAGGACTTGTTTGCCTCATTTCCAGCAGTTTAAGGAACAGCTCAGAGGATGCACGAAAAGGCCCAGACCTTGTCATCATTTACACATCTCCACTGCTCAAAACTACTCCAAGCACTTAAAAAAGGTGTGTGAGATCGAGGAGCTTTAAAAGAAAAGAAACGGTGAAATTTTTCAGAAATAGAAATAAATAGCAAATGACTTCCATGGCCTTTTTATTTGCTCCCTGGCTCTGCAGAACGTAAAGGTTATGCTTTCCAAATTTTCCTTGCTACTGTAAAGATCAAACAGTCAAAAGGCAGGGAAAGCTGAGCTCCTCATTTCATGTCATGACTCCAGGAGCCGGGGCCTTTGGAAAAGCAATAAACATCACGGGCCTGATGCTCTGGAGAATTGGCAAAATTTGTTAATAAGTACGGAATTCTATGGGCCTTGAGTGTCCTTTGCCTCAGGATCCTTCAGAGGGGACTTTCACCTATCCTAAACACGACTTGCTTCTTCTCCAAATCCTTTCTCATCAGCCAGGCTCACAAACCTGTGCACAGGGGTTATGAGCTCTTCCACACTGACAGTGGAGATTTCCCCTCCTGCTTTTCCATGGCTGCACATGGACCCACTGGATGCTACCCCAGCCCTTGTGTCTCTGTACGTGTCTCACAGCCTGAGCAGCCTCTCTGAGACCTCATAGCAATTCCTCTCCCATTTTTTCCTGCCACAGGCCAAGTGCACAGGAGAAGAGCTCTCAGATCCCCAGGGGATCCTGCTCTTGGGCTCGTTCCAGCGGGAGCAGATGGTGATTGCACATGAGCATTCCTGGCATCGCTGCCACCGTGGATGGGCTCACCTTAAGGAAACAGAGAAACCCATTTGTCCTACTACCCAGACTCGTGTCTGTATCCTTGGCTGACACAACTCAGCCTCACTGGGGCACACCTCCCGCCACGCTGTTGTACTCCAGCTCTCTGCAGGCCAGAAAAGGTGAGTGCAGGGCAGGAAGGATCCAACCATCCCCCTGTTACCATGGTGATGCAGCAGTGATGCTCGGTGCCATGCTGGGGACTGCAGCAATACTGTTCTATAATGGTCCCACTCAGTCCTGCATGGCAAAGAGCTCAGGCCAACAGGAGGAATGTAAACATCATCCCCCCCCACCTGAGGGGAAGCTCTCACCAGTTGCCCACAGCCACCCTGACAGCCACCCCAACCTTTTATTAAATGTTGAGCCGTTCCCTGTGCCTGTCACTTTGTTTTATTTCCATTACCTTTCAGCAGGGAAAGATTTAGGATCCATCTCCCTGTTTAGCAACATCCATTTGTACCAGCGGGATCGCTGGGGAGCAGTCAATAGGCACTACACCAGCCCATCCCTGAAAACTGTGCAGCAGTTAGTGCAGAATATGAAATATATATGGCTGCCTTCACCTAATCTAAAACTGTATCAAATGGCTCTTAACCTTGCCCGAATGAATTCAATTTGGCTACCGGATGCGGATCCAATCCTTGGGCTAGAACAGAAAAATCACTTACTAAAGCGATGCTCCCGAGGGACGAGCTCCTGAAAGGAAACTCGGGAAGGTTTCCAGTTCGCTAATCCTGTGATAGTTCACGCAAGACAAATCTGGAATGATGAGGTCTTTTCGTCAAACACAAGCAAACCCCAGGAAACACGGGAATAGCATTACAAATACATCGGAGGGGGGATTGTTAGGTAAGCTCAGGGGAATGCAGCAGAACACAAGGATGGGCAGAGGAGGGAGATGTGAATCAGAGGATCTTTGCGTGTTTCCAGGGGTCTGATAAGAGAGGTGGGTCTGTAAAGAGAGGCAGAGTGCTCAGGGCAAGGGGAACAAAGGTAATCTAACCATGCAGTGGGAAGCCATTCCCCCTTGTCCTGTCATTCCAAGCCCTTGTCCAAAGTCCCTCTCTATCTCTCCTGGAGCCCCTTTAGGCTCTGGAAGGGGCTCCAAGGTCCCCCTGGATCCTTCTCTTCTCCAGCTGAACACCCCCAGCTCTCCCAGCCTGGCTCCAGAGCAGAGGGGCTCCAGCTCTGGGAGCATCTCTGTGGTCTGCTCTGGACCTGCTCCAACAGATCCACGTCCTTCCTGTGCTGAGGAATTCAGAGCTGGATACAGGACTCCAGGTGGGCTCTCACAAGAGCAGAGCAGAAGGGCAGAATTTCACCTTCCAGCTGCTTCCCCATTCCTCTGCTTTATCCCAGGAGACGGCCTGAGGTACAGATGGCTATGGAGAAATCAGGCTCCTGCCCCCTCCTGCAGACAAGCCTGCCTCTTCCCCACGGGGGGGTGCTCTGGGAGACACTTTCCCCTCCAGCATCCCTTTCCCCCCCAGGCTGGCAGCCCGTGGCCGCCAGGCACAGGTAGATTTCCTCTGCTCCCGGCCCCGAGCTATCAACTCCTGCTCGCAGTTAATTGAATTGTCTTGCTCTACACTTTGTTTAAGCCGATGAGTGATGGCTCTCACTCGAGTATCCAGCTCACGGTGAAATGAGGACGGAGACGACGTGCTCGATGCCAACTACCCCCCCCAGCCACCCAGCACTGCGCCCAAAACGCTGCTCCCCCTCCCATGGGGACCTCCTGGGTGCTGGCAGGAATTGATCAGTACCTGGCTCTGAGCCCTTTTTCCCTTGTGCTGAGAATTAAGGGATGATGCTTGGCGGGTAAATTGGGATGGCTGCACCAGGGATGCGATGGGAAGGGGGAGGAAGGATGCATGGAGGTGCTTCACAAGCCACGGACAGCCTGGGGAAGGGAGGAGAAGGATATGGGGAGAAGGGAGGTGAGCAAGGAGAGCTCAACAACTTCATCTGGCGCCGGAGGGCCCCTGGGCCCCCTTGGCACAGCTGGGCTGCTGCGCACGCCATGGCTAATGAGGCATCTGCTCCGGCTGACAGGAGCATCTGCTGCCGCTCGGATCTTCCTGCCAAGCTCCCGGCAGGCGCCGCGCCGGGCTTGGCCTCCCGTGCAGCCAGGTGTGCCCAGCTGTGCCACCTGTGCTGCTCCGGGCACCCCCTGGGCCCAGCCAGGCGTGCCGTGGGCAGGGACAGCTCTGTGAGGGAGGGGAGCATCCAGGAGCATCCAGGAATGTCTCTGCTCCAAAACACACCCGTGTTCCCATCTAGTTGCTGGTATTAAGCCATAAAATGTTATGCTTGCTGTCTCTCCTTTTATGTCAGACTCCCTGTTTACAATCACTTAGGCTAAGCTGCCAGGCCTGGCATTAAAACCCCCTGTTCAGTTACTGTGGGAGCCCCGGGTGTTGGGGGGCAGCGGGAGGCAGCACCACGGGACCCTCCTCCAGCCGGGAGCTGGGCAATGAGCTGACCAGGACTGGCTTGAACTGAGGTGAAACTTGGCAGCTCGGCCAGAGATGGAGTGAAAACAAAACCCAAGACTGGAACAATGTGGCAAAAAGGAGAAAATCTGGATTTGACCTCTCTCTATTCCAGAAGCGTCAGGGACAGAAGGGTGTTATTTTCCTTGGTTAAAGGGTCTGTTCAGAAGCCAAGGTGGTTTTTGGCTTTGTGTAGGGGCCAAAAACCTGGAGGACAGGAAGGAGCAGGGAGGTGTTGCCAATAAACAGAGGTTTGTCATGATTTTTTCATCAAGAGCCTCTCTCAGTGCTGCTGGAAACCTCTGTCCCCTTCTGAGCCACAGGTGCCTCTTGCCCTGGGCAGCTGAATTAGCAAAGGTTCCCCTCTCAAAATGAAATCTTAAATCAGAGCCTCGATCACTACTGGTCACCCAAGACCCCACAGGGCTTTTCTAATCACCGAAGTGGAAATCCACCATCTAAATCAAATCCTGGTTAATTAAATTCCCAGTTGAAACTCAATATTTTCACCTCATTCATTTCCTGGCCTGCTCGGCTCGACTGTTGTACAACGTGATCCTGAGAAAGCTGCAGTGTGGGAAACCTTTCCAAGGCTCTGCACGTGGGTCTGTGTGAGTGGTGGTTGTGAAATCCATCCCTGAAACTTGTGAGGCACCGAGAGATCCATCACGAGTGAGCAGGGAAATGGGCCACATAAATCCAAGGCAGTTTGAACACCCTTCCTGAATGGCACTGCTCCTGCTTTGGCTTTGCCGTCTTTAAGGGAAAAATATGTGTTTCAGGGAGACATTGGCTTATCAATAAAAGTAACAGAGTGACTAATGCTGAGATAACTGGGTCAGATGAATCATGGGCTTAAAACCCAACCCGATTTCCATATGGGGAGCACAAAGGGATTGGATTTCACAGAATCAGAGAACTCCAGAATGGTTTGGGTTGGAAGGGACCTTGAAGACCACATAATTCCAAAGCCTTGCCAGGGGCAGGGACACCTGCCACTAGACTCCACCTTGCATTGCTGAGGCTCCTGGCCTTGGACAAGAAGCTGTTTACCTTGTTCTGCCTCAGTTTCCCCAAGTAATAAACAGGAACAACCTTGTTACCAACATTCAATTGCTCAGTGATGATGAAGCCCTTTCCCAGGCACCAAGAAGAGACAAAAGGACAATATGTGACACTCCCTTAGCTCTCCTCAGCCGGGAAAACCTTGTGTGCAGAGCAATGAGCTTCATCACTCACATATGAAATTAATGTGGTGCCCAAGCAGAACAGAGGGGAAAAGCAGGTCTTCTGCATGTCCACCCCATCACCTCATCACCACCTTTTTGCATAGGGTTAGCCCAGGACTTTGCATTCCTTGGATCCCCTCAGCAACATCGAACATCCCAGGTGATGCTCAACACAAGGGTTGACAGAACACACGGCCAGACAGGGGCTTAAGCCTGGTTTCTGCTGCATTTGAATGCAGCCCAACTCTTCTTCTCTGCCAAGATCCCACACAGCATCTCCTGTTTGCCCAGGCCCCCATCTGGTCTCCTCCTTCCACCCCAGTGCAGCCAGAGTCTCCTGCTCCACCCTGGCTCTGCACCAACTGTCTATTAATGGAACTCACTACTCTCTAAAACTGGGACTCAGCCAGGGAATGTCTTAAATCTGAGGGCCTCCCTGGATATTTCCATATTTGGGTGGTTTAATGCATTGTGTTTAATGTCCTCAATTCGGAAGCCAGCAGGCAGCGCAATTTTCAGGTGCACACAATGTGAATAATGAAAGTCTCTGAGTCCCCAGCTCTCAATCCACCTGAGTCCCTGGAACTGCATTAGAGTAGGAAGAGAGCACGACTGTCCAAATGAAACTCAGCAGCTGAGGGATGAGGGACAGAAATGAGTCGAGGGCTGATGGATGAATTTCGGGTGTCCCAGCCAAACAGAAGAACATGCTGTACTGAGCCCACGCTGGGCACAGCATCTCCAGGAGACATTTAACTGGCCTTAATAATGTCAGTGGCTCTTAATGAAAATAGTCTGTTCCACTTAATAAGTGCAGTGCAGGCTCGAGCCATCAATCCAGCCAACACAGGGTTTTCCAGCAGGCTCAGCTCTCCCACGGCGCTGACCCCGTCAGCATCGGGAAGCTCGTTAGTGCCACGGCAGCCGAGGGGGCAGATCCATCAGCAGCCTGGAGGCAAACCATGGGATGGGCAGAGCAGAGCATCCCTTCCCTCATCTGATCAAGCCCAGCCTTCACAGAGTAACTGCCAAGCTCACCATCAGTGTGGTTACTTGTGCCATTTATGTGGGAAAGCACTGGGAAGATGGGAGCCCTGCCGTGGCAGGGAGGCAGCAGCTGGCACTGCAGGGGTGTGTGCTGAGGGCTGGGATGGGGGAAAGCCCTGGGTATGCCCTGGATGTGCTGCCTCGTTCATGTCCCATTAACTTCCAGCCTGTGGGAACCCGCTCTGAGGGTGAGAGCGAAGCCACTTCCCTTGCTTTCCTCACTCTGTGCGAAATGAAGATTAATTTTAGGCAGGTGTTAAACCCACAGAGACTATTAACTCCACTGCAGTGGAGTGGAATAAACATCTCAGGGCACATTATCGGCACGGGAACGTCATCCTCTGGTCCTCTGGGGAATGGGCGAGAGGCAGAGGAAAATACTCTCCCTGGGATCGCGTGGACTGAAGCAAGTGAGAGATTCTGGGGTGCAGAATTAGCTGAAGATAAGGGACCTGCAGCTGATGGAAGAGGAGTTATACGGGAAAGAAGCCCCCCAGCACAACAGGATCTCAGCCCATAATTGGGACTGCCAGGCTCTAACTTAATAATGTCAGTTAACAACAATATTAATAATGAATCCGCTCGCGTGGGATTTGCTTTCACCGTGCCATCGGGGTCCTTCAGAAAGCAGCACCGAAGGGAAATTGAAACTACTGAGCACAGAGATAGTGCAACCTCCCCAGTAACTCGCTCGGTTATCATGATGTAACTTAAAATCTGCTTTAGCAATTACATTCCTCACAAGATCTGAAGTGGTGGAAAGGAGAATTATAATGATAATATTAATATACAGCCTCTTCCTAGCGAGAGCAAGTCATTAGGCAGCGCACAGGAAAGATGCACAGGCAGAAACAGATGGGAAAAGTGCTACATCAAGAGTTTAAAGGCAGGCTCACAAAGAGGAGAAAAGCTGCAAATTCTAAGTGGATTATGGAAGGCAGGCTGCAAAGGGAAAGCGAGAATTGCTCTGTGCCGCGCCGGAAAAGGCTGTTCACACACTGCGTGTGTGTGAGAGGGGGATGGATGGGGGGAGATGAGCATCCGCGGCAGAATAAGTACTCTGGGGATGCGCTTTGCTCCTGTAATTCCAGTTGCTGAATAGGTCTTTGTCTCACGGGCTTGACCAGGCTCTTTCTCCTCAGCACAGACAGCCCGGTACCTCTGCCAGGTGACACGTCCTGCCTGTGGCAGATGGGCAGCAAAATTTAGGTAGGATAAATCTCAGCCCGGTAGTAAAGTTCATGAGGATGCACAAGGTTTGCTGGGGAGACCCTAAAATTAGTCAAACCCACAGTGCTCTGTGAGGAGACCTGATGTATCTTCATCCAGCAAAAAGCAGGAAATCAGACCTTTGAAAACACACACGGGTTTTCTCTCCTTCCCCCCAAAATTCTGGCACGTCTTCCCACTGCCTTGTGGTTACCAACCCAGGGGTGTGCTCATTAAATGCTGTCCCCCCTGCACTTCATCCAGCTCTCTGCACCTCTGCCTGGTTATAAGAAAGAGCCCAAGTGCCTGCTGGGTGGTTTTTCCTCCCGTTCCATCTGGAAAGAGCCTGGATCTCACACACAGCCCCGCACAACACAGACCCACCCACAGACACACACACCTTCCCCCCACCAGCAGTGAAACCCAGCAGATCACGTTTTCCCTGGTGCTTGGGATGCTCCCCCAGCCCCCTGCACACACAACGATGGCAGCAAAGGGAAGACACTTAATTCTTTATTTTTAAATCCATTGGCAGCAGAAGAAGGAAACCCAAGCAACTGCCATCCTCTGCTTTGGGCTGATGGAACACAATTCATGAATCCCTCCAGCCCTGGGCCTTCAGTGATACAATTAGGGAGAGGAAGCAATAAAAAACCCCTGTTCTCAATGACCCCCAACAGTTTCCCTGAGGAGGGAGAACCCTGAAGCCCATCTGAGGCGACTCCCTCACTCGCTGGGCTGAGCAGCCCAGGGCCAGTTGGATCTTCTGGATCATTCCAGAACAGGGCCCTGGATCAGGCTCCCCAGGGCAGTGATCACAGCCCTGACCCTGCTCGAGCTTAAGGAGATTTGGACAAAGCTCTCAGGCACAGGGTGCGATTCTTGTGGCTGTTGCAGGCCAGGAGTTGGACTTGATGGTCCTGGTGGGTCCCTTCCAGCTCAGGACATTCCATGTCCTATGATCACCTCTATACATTTCAGTGAATGTGATGTAAATGATTTTGGGGCTCCATCCCAGCCATTCCCCTTCCCTGGCTGTCCTCAAGGAACAGGAAGCCTGGCAGTTTCCTCAGCTGCTTCCAAGGGCTGGAGTCACACTGGGCCTGGCACCTGTAGCCAGTTGGGCACGTTTTGGCAAAGCAGACAAAGAGTAAATGCCATGATGGTTTCCATTCTTTCCCTCCTCAGTAAAGCAGCAGAGATTCAATGCACACAATATTCCTGCAGAACCTGCAGGCTGGACCTGCCCCTGACCCTCAGCGTGGCCACAGCTCAGCCATGGCATCTCCAAGGGTTTGGGGCTTCTCTTGTCTCATCAAACTGACAAAATAAACTGAGGTGCTCCTTGGCTCAAGGGTGACACAAACCACCCAAACTACCCAAACCACCCCGGCTCCTGGGACCATGGGGGAAAATCTGGGACAAATTTGCCATCAGGACAATCCATACAGAATTCCAGCTGCCTCGGAGGAGGAGAGGTGCCCAGCAGGACACAGCAGGGGAGGTTTGCATGGTGTGAGTAAGAGGACAGAGACCTCCTCTGCCGTACTCTCTTAATTTCTCAACCACTCTGCCATCAGCCAATTGAAATGTAATTATCTCCAAAAAACGCAGCTCCACGTTGCTCCCTTATTGTTCCCTCACAGGATTTATTTTGGTGCCGTTCCATGCCAGATAACCTTAATTTTTCCTCATTTCTTCCAACATAGAACTATTTGTCTGCAATCATTGCCTATTAGGTAGATGGATCCTGCAAAGAAACCAACATTTTCCCCCCATAATGCAGGACCGAAAACTTCTAATAGGTTATTTGATCAAATAATCGTTTCCATATCAAAGCAATACTATTTTCTCTTCAAAACTATGCATTTATTAAAATGTAAAGTAGTCTGATCATATTGGGAGTGAAAAATAAAAATAATATTATGGTCCTTTGCAGGAAAATATTGCATATTTATGTTGGATGACTTCCCTGGAATTTTAATTCAAGCCTTTATATATTTATTTCCCTTCCCTGCCAGCCAGGGACTAAATCTAGAAGGTTTGATTTTTAAATTAATTTTTTTTTTTACAGAACTCTGTCCAAGACTTTAAATTTTAAGAATTGCTTTTGATTCAGGGTAGAGATGCTGTTTTTGCAGACTGAGATCCACGCAGGAAACAGAGCAAGTGCTGCTGCTGGAAATGGAGGCGCTGGCACAGAGAGGGTCGAGCTGCTTGGAGAAATGAGAAAACTGGGAATTCAGGCAACAGGCACATTCCTGCTCGGAGCTGGACTGTGGAGCAGCACTGGGTTGGACACAGGAGTCCATCCAAAGGGACTTTAGAAGCTCAAAGCATCTCTGGCTCCAAGAAGGAAGAGGTGCATTTCCCAGTGCAAACGTTCCAATAAAGCCATGATTTATGGCCCCACCTCATGGGACCAGCTTAAAAAAAAATAAATAAAAATCACAGGCACTTTTAAAACAAGTAAATATTTGTGGTTTCTTTCTATTTCCCTTCTGGGCTCTCAGCTTTTAAGGGCTTGTATTTTAGAGCCTGCACTCTGCAGGTACCTGAGACCAGAACTATTAAAGGTGCTGCTTTATCCCTCTGGTTTACAGAGCTCTGGGGATTTTCAGCTCTGGCATTGGCCCATTTTCAGGCATTGGCCCATGTGGGGTGACAGGGCTTTTGCTGATGGGGAAAGGTGGATCCAGCAGAGGGAAGATGCAGGCTGAACCCATCCATGTCCTGGAGGTGGGACCTTTGGGGACAGACAGACACATCACCCCAAGTGCCTCATTTTATGGATGTGACAGAAGTGGAGTCACACTCTGGGAGAAGCCCAGATTGCCCCTACAAGGTCACCCAGGCTCTCAGCACCCAGCAAGATTAACAGGTGCCTGCAGCACGGCTGATATTTAAGGAGGATGCCAAACCCACAAAACCTGGGATTCCTGAACCTCCCTTTCCCACGCCAGCTCCAGGCAAACAAACTCCTTCCAAGTGAACAGATCCTCCCAATCTCCACAGCCAATGTGTGCAGGATGGACCTTGTGCAGCTCTGGGGCAAGGCAGAGGGTGCCTGTCCCCCCAAACAGACACACAGCAGGGGCTCCCCAGCTCACCTGAACACCTGAATCAAGGTGTGGAGATGCTCCAGGATTTTGCAATCACATCCCCAGCCTGATGCAGATTCCCCTGGGGCCGCGTTGGAGCTGGGTCTGATGCACATGTTTGTTGGGTCTTAAATTCAGCCTCTCCCAGCCACGACCTCAGCAAAGCCCCATCACAGTGAGGGTGTGCTGGGTGTGTGTAGCTCCACTTTTAATAATAAATGAAAAGGGTTGTTTTTTGATAAAAGCAGGTTTACACCAGGTGTGATTTTGGGGGCTGTCCTGTGCTAGGCCATGAGCTGCACTCCATGATCCCTGTGGGTCCCTTCCAGGCCAGGATATCCAGTGATTCTCTGAAATAACCACCCTGTCCCTGTTTGCTCTGCTCCAAGACCTGGGGTGATCTCCTGGCTGATTGATCCATTTTCACCAGTTCCCCCATTGAAACTCCACTGGTGCAGCTGGTGTGAGTGTCCTGGGAGCTCTGACACATCCATGAGGATGAAACCCCTGCACAGCACAGGGATCTGCTCCCTGGGAGACACTGGATGAGCCAGAGGGAGTCAACTGAGTGCCTGGTTTGCCAATGAACATCACTTCGAGTTTCTCACTGCACTGTCACAGTTTTCCTGCATTAAGAATTTCCTGCCTTAGGAATTTTTGTGGCAGGCAGCTTTGGATCCAGCCCTCCTGGGAAAGGCTGGAGTGCTGAAGGCCGAGGGAATATTAGAGGGAGTTAAAGACCTCCAACATCATCAAGCCCAACCTTTGAGTGAACACCACAAGGGACACATCACCAAGGGCCACACCTACTTATTTTTTGTGCACTCCCAGGGACAGTGACTCCATCCTTTCCCTGTTCAATGCTGTTTGCTGCCATGGACAGGCAGCTTTTGGTACCCAGGATTGGTACCAGCTGGGTTGGCACTGGCACACCAAGGATGGGAGAGGCTCCTCACTTAACCCACCTACCTAAAAATTAAGCCCAGAGCTGGGTTTCCTTCAGCTGCACGTGAGTGACTGAGAAGAAAGCAAAGGATATTAAATTAAAGCCTTTTCATTTTAATATAATGCACCATAACTTGGGGTGGAATAACGGCCACTCTTTAGAATCCATAAATAAAAAAACCCACACAAAATGTGCTTCTATTTCCTAAACCACCCATATAATATCTTCAATTAGGGTCCAAGCACGGGAAAGATCATTATTAAAATTGAGACCCTCCAGGAATTTCCTGAAGTATTTGCTTTTTGCTGTGGTGGGGAAGATTGCTCAGAGTAATATAATTCTGTGTGTTCAAAGACTCAAGAGTGCTCGGAGTGGGGAACGGGAAAAAAACCCAACTAATGGTAAATGATCTCTTAAAAGCAAGGGAGAGGTTGAAAAAGTGGATCCATGCAGAAAATAATATACTATTATTTAAAAAAGTAAATTGCTGAAATGACACTCTTTCCTGATTCTGTCTCCAGAAAAAAACCATCTTGGCTGAATCCTTAATGTACAAAGGGTTGGGATTATTTTTTTTTTCTTCAGTGACAGTATAAAACCTGCAGAAATATCTTAGTTATTTACCAAGTGATTAAACCCCAGCCATTTATTATAGTTTTACTAGAACATTGTTTTCCTGGTTCTTCCAAGGTTTATTTCTTCCAATATAACACTCCTCCCCCTTTAATAATCCCCACTGCTTTGCCTCTATTGCCTTATATTTTTAGATTCTTTTAGCATTTTGCATAAAATTCCAGCTCTAATGGGCTTTATAAAATGAGATGTATTGTCATGGATCCAAGCCCTTATGAAGGTAATTATCTTGTCCATTTGTGTTTTCATTACGTTGAGAAATTCTTTTCCTCTCTCCCCCCAAACATTTTATTTCCCATCCCAAAACACAAGAGCCCTAATTTTTTAATTTTAAATTCATGGGTAAGGGAAGAAGGAAATCCAAGCAACTGCCATCCTCTGGTTTGGGCTGATGGAACATGATCCATGAATCCTGGGGTGGAGAAGGAAGGAATGGGGATGTTTGTAGGGTGGTTGGGGAAAGGATGAGGTGAGAAGGGAGATGGAGGAGGGAGGTGACACAAAACCAGTGAAAATATTCCAATCAGTCACAGGCACAAGCTCATGGGAACACCAGAATGTGGGAGCAGCTTGGGCAGGTCCAGCAAAGACACACCAGATCCAAAGCACCAATCACCCCTTGTGTTTTGGGAAGGAATCCAAATAATCAGGGAAATCCAAGGCCAATACACAAATCCCCACAGCCCCTGTAGGGTGGGGACGCTGAGCCAAGATGGATTGAGCCAAGGGTTTGGTGTAAAGCATGAGACAGGCTCTCCAGGAGAAACCTCCCCCGGCATTTCCAAACGGGGCTCCAACACACGGTTTAACCACTAATCTCACCAGGGAAGCATCTCCAAACTGCCTGAGTGAGTGTTTTCCACAAAGATCATTAACTTCATAAGGCTGAGCCTGTGTTTTTCTGTGGACATGCACAGATCCTGACCCAAGGCATGGCACTGGACTCTTCTGGGATCTTTATTTCCATGTAAACGTGGATGATACTGAGAACCGAGTCCACCTTCCAAGGGTCTTGTGGCTCTGGAGAGCCAACACTAGACACAGGAAGACACAACCAGGCTACACCTTGGAGAGATTCCTCCTGCAGAGGCTTCACTGGTGGCTCGTGAAACCCTGGGTCGTTGTTTTGCCTTTTCCCTGAGGCCCGTTAGACGGAAATGGGAATACGTGTCATTTGCTCAAGAAAAGCTCCCTTGGAGCTGGGGAAAGCAATCACATGTGGTACAAGGGGGAGGTGGCTCTGCCCTTGTATGGAGTTATTTCCACATCCCCATAAAACTGGGGTTATTATTTCCACTTGAGATACATATGAAGCTCCTTGTAGAGCAATGACAATTATAGTGCAACAACGTGCGAGCTGCACCATTCACCTGCCTAACTGGGCCCCTGTGGATAGTCTGGGGCGTACTGGGAAATAACTTCCATCAATTCAGCAGCACAGCACTGCCAGGAGTCATGGAGAGACAGATTACATCAGGACCAGACCCAGGGGTTCACAGCTGAACCAAGGAAGAGCCAGATTCTTCCCTGGTCCATGAGGGTGTGGTTATTCCTAAACCAGAGACATTTCTGGTGTACAGTCAGAGGGATCCTGGCTTGAAATCCAGCAGAGCTGCCCTGTCTCCAGGGCTAAGGTGAGAGCTTTCCCCAAACATAAAGTGCTACAGAAATTACTTCAGCCACCCTTTAAGCTTTAACCAGTCTCATTAATCCTGATGAGGTAGTGAGCAATGAGGTAACCCACCCAAAACATGCCACAGTGGCCCTCACAGGTCTCCTGGCCCAGTCCTGTAGAACACACACAGTGGGTGGTTGGCATCCACCCTGCCATGGGGGATGTGACTCCAACATCCCAGCAGGACATTGGGGTCATCCTGCACGGCCAAAGAGGGATGGGGCAGAGGCAGGAGCTGTGAGTAGATGCACGGTTGGGTCTGAAACCTGTGTTTCCTCCCTGGGCACATCCAGGCCACCCAAACCCCCTCAGCTCAGGTTCCTCTCAGCAAAGATGATCCAAAGACAGACAACATTAAGGCCTAGGTGAAAGCAGAGGATGCGAGTGGGACTGCTCTCAGTCAAACCCTCCCACCCCAAGAGACACTGGACCTAAACGAGATACCCATGTCTGCCTGATGGCACAGTCCCTTATCAGCCCTGGCTCTGCCCTTCCTTTGGAGAAGACAGAAAGCAGAAACCTGCTGTCTGGGTTGCTCCCAGCGGAGCAGCCTGGGGACAGCAGGACAACAGCTGCAGACCTTCAACACGCCAGACCCTCGGTGGTGCCAGGGGGTCCCGGCGCCAGACCAGACACGGCGCTGTCAGCACAGCTCCCCTTAATTAAAGGTGGCGTTCGTGGCCCCGCTCCTGCCGTGACTGATGCTGCCAGAGCTGCTGAGCTTCAGCCGTGTCGGATCGTGGGACATCACAGCCTAATTAACGCATCTTGTCAGGCCCGGCAGTTGGCTGCAGCAACGCAATCCCGGCAGCTGCCACTGGGACCCAGCCGAGGGAGCGGGGCCACCTGGTCAGGCAGCAAGTCACGACAGGGAAGGTTTGATTTAAGGAGAAAAGGCCCTGAATTCAGGATGGTGAGGCAATGGTGGCTCTGGCCCTGGTCGCAAGACGGGCTCCTCACCTGAGGAAAGAGGGAAACAAGTTTTCCCATCTCATCCTCATCTTGTAACAGGACAAATGAAGATGGGGAAGAGCCTTNCACTCTGTGATTCCCTGATTCCATGGCAAAAGCAGCATCCAGCACTCCCTAGTGCTTTGCAAACAGAACTGATTTTGGGTCCCCCAGCGACCCTGCAAAAGGGATGGAGAAAGAAATTGTCTCTAGGATGGAAAGAGGAATGTTGCGCAAGGTCATCTGCCACAATCAGATGCTCCAAGTTTTCAGTCTCCAGCATCAGGCACAAAAGGAAACAGACTGGACACATCCAGGAATGGAACCTGTGCCCTCTGGCTCCTGCTGCTCCGCTAATCATCAGGAAGGACAGCTTGGCAAGAGCCTGTGCCAAACCCAGGTGTCCCAGCTCTTCCCAGGATTAAACATTCAACGCTACTGCAGACCGTGGCTGAACACAGCCTGGCTGCTGACCCGGCTCCAGCTGCCATGTCCCCCTTCCCAGCCACCACCACAGCCAGACCCCTGCAAAACATACCCAGAAAGGGGGAAAAGCAAGGAATGAGGGATTTTTTAAGGGATTTTTTAGCCACACTCTAGGCTCTCCTTTAATTCTGGATCCTAAAGTGCAGCTGGTCTCCTTGGGGTGAGAACAGCACATTCCTCTGCGCCCAATTTGGAAGAGATCATTACTGCTTTAATTGAAACTAAGGCATGGACCTCAGGGTGGCTGTGAAAGGTCCTGTGGCACTTTGGACAAGGAGAGAGTTTGAGGACTATGGCACTGGCCAAACCCTGCTCTGCAGCCTGCAGAGATCAGGCACAGAGCTCCCAGAAATGCCAGGAGCACAGACAGGGATATCCACTGCAAGATGCTCAGCAAAAGCTCAGCATCCCCAAAGCTCCACTGGAAACATTCCCTTCATTGGGTGGGAGCTGCAGGCCCTGATGCTCTCTTGATTCTCCAGCAGGTAAATTATCCCTCTCCAACAAATATGATTTGAGGATCACACACCTTGCACTCCCCTCCTACCTCGTGCAAGCTCACAAGCAGCCCCAAGTGGAGATGGCTTGGCTGGAATGTGCATCTCTGCAGCTGCAAAGGTCATCAGCCAGCCTAGCACCAAGACCAAAGGAAGAATATCCCTGGAGGCAAAAGGCTTCCCACTCCAAGACAACAATTTCTGCTCCTTCCCTCTGCTGCTGGCCCATCCCTACCCCACCAGGAACACAACCTGCAGATAAAAATTACTTTTCCAAGCAAGTGCGTGCCCTGAGTCAGTGGAATTTGTGCAACTCTGATAACGAGCATTTAAAGGGTGAAGCCTAATGAAGGGATCCGGAAACAAGTTGCAAACGAAGGCAGGATGCAGCTTTTTAATTAAAACTCTGATGCTTTTTTATCTCTTCCCTCTCCCTTGCTCTTCCCCCCGCTGACGGAGGGAATTTCTCCATCTGAGGCCTGGTTCTCTACAAAAAGCTCAGCTTTAATATTCTCTTTGATTAAAGAGATTTTTCTTCCTCCTCTTCCGGTGGGTGCTGCTGTCGTGCTCTTTGGTGAGGATTTGAAGGAAGAAGAGCCCTGCCAGGATTCAGGTGAGCACAGGGAGGGAAGGAGACAGGGAGCCAGCAGTGCTCAGCAGAGGATTAAAGCACTGGGGTGCCCACGTGCCTTTGGAACCCCAAATGTTCCCTTTTCCTATGACATATCTCTGCAGAATCCTTCCCTAAACCTGAGCAAAATCTGCTGGTACAAAGGGTTAAGCAGCAAGAAGGAGGGAGAAGATGAGGCCCATTTGAGGGGATGATGAGACGCTTTAATTTGATTGATTTTCACTGAATTCATGGCACTTCTCATTTGCAATTCCCCTCCTTTTAATTAGCTGATGTTTGTAGCTATCATATTCAATTCTCATTGCTTAATTAAATAGGGTCCTGCACCTTTAGGCAGTGCTGGGAGATGGTGGAAGGAAACAGCTGGAGGGAGGCTTGGACAGGAAGAGGAGCATCCCTTGGTTCTTGCTTCACGTTGGCACATTGTTATGGAAGCAACATGGATCTCAGCATCGTCTTGGATTGCCCAAGCCCCTGCCCTGGCCTCATCCTGCTTGGATGCCCATAAATGTAAAGGGAACACAGCCCAGAGCTCCTTTCAGCCCCTGGAAGGTTTCCACCTGCTCTGGGTGAGCTGTGCTCAGGAGCTTCTTGAGTCTTTCACTGACACTGGTAGGATTTACAACCCAAAGGTGCCTTTGCCACTCTGATACTCAGCTAAAGAGGCATCAGAAGCTGTTCTAGTCCCCCACACCACTGTGGCAACTTGTCTCTGCATTGAAATTTAAAATTTAAAATCCACCAAAAAAAAAAAATCCAGCAAACTGCCCATAAACCGAACTGTTAATTGGTGCCACAATTAAATCCAAACCTCCACAACACTGACGATGTTTGACTGAGAGGATTGCAATGAGGAAGGTGCTGGCACTGAGGTGTTGCTGTGCCTCCGTGGTGGGAGGTAACTGGGACAGATTTTCTGGCGGTCACACCAGTTGTATTTCTGCTTCTTCAGTGACATTTCCCTGCCCTGTGCTCCTCTGTTTTATTTACCCAGTTTTTGGCATTTCTGTGCCCGTGTTTTTACACCACCCCAGTCTGAAGGTGCAGCCTGTGTGAGGGGTTTATGCAGCACATCTTTTGGGGTGCCTGTACCCTGAAGGAAACTCATCCCTGTGCACAGACACCTCCAGAGAGCAATTGCTCCAAAATCACATTGGAGCGCTCCACTCACACATCTGCAGCTCTTTAATGGCACATCCTGGAAACACTCCTCAAAATACCTCAGATACACGTGGCCAGGCCCCCGGGCCCACGTCCATGGTTGTGTTGGCACCTGAAACATTCACTCGCTTCAATTCCAGGCTGTTTGCACCAACAGAACAACGTGAGTTGTGTTCCCACACTCCGTGGATTTGGGGTGCTGATGGAGCTCGGATGAAGCACCACCTTCAAGCATCAACTGGAAGGACGTTCCTCAAGTTACAACTCATTTGATTCGTGATAAAGGGAAATTTTGTGTTAGAGGTTTTGACAAGGATTTCTGTGGGTCTTGGTTAATTGTCTCAAAAGCACTTTGAGGTCTGGAGATGAAATGGACAACGAAAGTACACCCAGTCATTATTATGGCTATTATGGATTCCCATTTGAGACACCAGGACCTTCCCTGTTAGAGCATAATATATTCCATCAATTATAGGAAAGCAGGATGGAGCTGAATAGCACCCTGATAATGAGGGGCCCTTTCATTTCCCCCACACATGCACGGACCAGTTCAGAGGCTGGGAAATGAAGGTCTCCCCCCCCTCCACTGATGGCATTTGAGAATTCTTTCAGCAGAATAATTTTATGGTTCTTGATTCAGGAAGTCGGTTTGAACTTTGGTTTTGGAAGATAAAAGGACTGACAAAGCATCCCCACAGGACACCCGGACTCGTTTGCATTCATAAATGTGTAGCCAGCACCACAGCCCTCTTCCACACGCCAGGAATTACCTCCGCTCAAAGGTTTTTCTGTATTCACTTATCATCTAATGAGCAGCGTAAGAAACTTCATTTCAAGGAGGAGAGAAGGGGAAGGAGGATTAAAAAAAAATCCTCTCTTAGTGGAAGCCTTTAAATGGAATTCAATTTCTGTGGCTTTTTCATATCCTGCCAGTGAGGAAGACAAGGCAAAAGAGTGAAGAGTTAAAGAGGTGCAGAGATGAAAGGAGCACCAGCCCCTTTAGGTGGGGATGGGCTTGGAGTGACAGCAAAGACCATGGAGCATGTGAGAGCTCAGAGAGGGCAGGACAGGCTGGAGAGACCCATCCCACTGCTGGGGAGGAGCAAGAGGACAGGAGAAGGAAAATACCACCATCACCTGGATGATAATTATCCCCTGGAAAGGGCAGCTCGATGATGAAACATCACCAGCGTGGAAGCGCGTGTCTAGGAGAGCTCTAACAGTGCCTGACAGCTTGTGCCTGTGTTCCAGGGCCACTCCAGCCCTGGCAGGATACTCAGAGGGAGAAGAAATGTGACAATAGCAACACAGGATCACCCATACAAAGGCCCTGAGGTGAGCAATGAAGGGGCTGATACAGGAATTGAAGTGCCCATCTCCCCTGACAGCCGTCACCCATAGGTGCTGCTCAGCCAGGCTGTACACGGAGACAGAAGGCAGGGGACAGACAAGGGCAGCTCAGTGGGACAGACACTGCTCGTCACTCGGGCACGCCAGGGGGCTTGGCATGGGAGGGAAGAGATGGAACAGGCTGGGAAGGAGGGGGAATTCTGTCCCCCTGCACCTCAACTCCTGCAGTCACAGAATCTCAGGATGTGCTGAGTTGGAGGGGACCCACCAAGATCATGGAGTCCAACCCTTAACCCTGCACAGGAACATCCCCAAGAGTCACACCATGTTTCCAAGTGTATTATCCAAATGCTTCTTGAGCTCGGGCAGCCTTGGGGCTGTGCCCACTGCCCTGGGGAGCCTGGGCACTGCCCATCCACCCTCTGGGGAAAGAAGAACAACCTTGTCCTGAGATCCAACCTGCCCCTGCCCTGACACAACTTCCCCGTGGAGCCCTCCCTGCTGTCTGCCAATCCACGGGTCTTTTGCGGGACAACACAGAGAAATGAGGTGTTTCCAAACAATATAACGTCCAGGAGAAAGGCCACGTTTCTTCTGGCAACTCCCCATCTCCTCACGGTGGCTGTAGAGACCTTTGCTGCTTTATCCCAGGGAGCCAGGCTGGAGCCCTGATCACCCACACACATCCCAGGCTCCGAGCACTCGGCTGGTAAAGCAAGGAATGGCAATGATCTCACACAGCCTTCAAACATTAACACCCACCCAGAGTGCACCATTAATCTCATTATTCAGAAAATATAAAGGGAAAAGGCTCCTTTACACTGCTCCTCAAGGTGAAGAATCACCAGCACTTAATATTGTCTTGCAGTGAAGCAGCTAAACCGTAATTGTGTCTGTGATGTCTCTGTGATTATGAAAACCACCAGGAGGGTTGAAACATGGATTTTCCTGTTTATTCATTCTCCCTCTGCCATTCACCTTTTTTCAGTTTCCAGCTTTGCTTTGGTTGCCCCACCCTAATCTCCCAGACCTTTCTTATCCCAAGCCTGGTGAAGATGCTGTGACCTGCTGAGGGAGGCAGTCCCAGGGGACCAGAGGCTCTGCCACCACACTGGAGTCCCAGTTGGAGGCAGCTCCGGTGATCAAGGTCCTGATAAGGATCTCGGTGATAATATTGGTATTTGCTGCTCCACCATTTAAGCTTGTCTCAGGAAAAGGCTTCCCAAGGCTGAGGTGTGCAGTGAGCTGCTATTCTGCACAGGTCTAAATTTCCCAAGCTTGCAAGGCCTTGCTGCTTCCAGCTTTCCACTATGAGCTTAAACTTCCCAGTCCTGCAGCTAGTCTGATTTAGCACAGTCCCCCCACGTTCCTGACGTTTTGGGGCAGGTTACTCCAAGAGCCCAAAGGTAAGTGCATGCTGAAAAGCTTGGAACCATCTAGACCTGAAGAGCTAAACCACGGCTTCATGCCAATAAACCACCATGGACTTGGCAACTCCTTATCCCAAACTGCATCCGAGGCAGGAAAAAGCAGAAGCTCAGGGCGATGGTTGGGGTTGGACACCAGCAACCCAATCTACTCACCCAAAGTGTGTTTGAGCAGTAACTCTGCTCTAAAATTAGTCCTTCAGATCAGGCTGATTGCCTTCAAATATATTGTTGACATCAATCACCTCTTCCCAAACTCGTCTGTCTGGATCAGTCAATTACAAACTTATTTTTGAGCCGTGGGTGCTCACATGAGAGTGACTCAGGGAAGGAGCTAAACTCATTTAGGGGTCTGACCTCTCTGCCTGGCTGATCCACTGTACAATTTAATAACTCCTCTGCTCTGTCCACTCCAGCCTGGGCTGAGGCCACTCCAAAGTGCCACCCTGGGGCAATACAGATGTTTATTATATCCCACATATTGGAAGGTCTATGTGAATACTTAAGAAATTAATTATGATCTGTGCCTTGACCATGAACACGAAGCAAATTCATAACTCTAAGACAATTAACCCGATACCCTTCTCAGCCTTTAGATGACTTGCAGCATCTTTTATTACCCCTACCATGCAAATTGTGAGCACAAAGGATGTTTTTTCTCACAGTAAAATTGTTCCCATCCTTCTCCCATTGCATTCCCCCAAGTTAAAAGCTGCAATCAGTGAGATCGGCCTTGGTTCGTCCGCTTTTTCTTACTAAGAGGTACATAAATAAAATAATAACAGATGATTAATAACCCTGAGAGCTTTCCAAATATTAATGAATTGATCTTGTTGCTCGAGAAGAATGGGAGAGTTTTAGATTTAAAGCTCTGATAGATTTTCTCCTGAGAAAGCGTGGTGATAAATACTGCGTTAAAATGCTATTTGTATCTGTGTTGCTAATATTAAGTTTGTGTGTTCATAGATTTGAAAGCGCAGAAGGAGAATTATGTCACCTGCTCTGACTCGTAATGAAGGCCATCGACTTCCCCCCGGCAAAACGAGTGGAATTGAGTAAAACTGAAACGAAGCATTTCCAGGGATGTTCTCTCTGAGGACCTTCCAGAGCTTTTCCTTGCGGGCCACCCATCAACCACCCTTTGTTCACACAAGTGGGCCAGGGAAGGGACGGGTTGGATCATCAAATCCATCTCCAAATCCATCTTTCTCACCCAAAACCCACCTCCAATTTAATCCATCCTCAATTAGAGCCAACCTGTGAGCACCATGAATCACCCTGGCTGCTCCTGAGAGAAGGAAAAGCCCAACAGCTCTCCCATGCAAATCACAGAATCCCAGGACATGCTGAGCTGGGAGGGACCTCCAAGGATCCTGGAGTCCAACGCTCAGCCCTGCACAGGAACAGCCCCAAGAGTCCCCCCTGTCCCCAGAGGATCATCCCAACCCTCCTGCAGCTCTGGCAGCCTTGGGGCTGTGCCCACTGCCCTGGGGAGCCTGGGCACTGCCCAACCACCCTCTGGGGAAAGAAGAACAACCTTGTCCTGAGATCCAACCTGCCCCTGCCCTGACCCAACTCCAGGCCATTCCCTGCCTCCTGTCCCTGATCACCAGGAGCAGAGATTGGTGCAACTGCCCTGTGCAATCAGTGCCCTGCAGAGCTGAGCACCTGCCCCTGGGACCCTGCAAATGCATCCACAAAATCCAGGTCAGGGAGGCAGAACCCAGAGCCAACTTCTGTCTACAAACCAGCTAAAAGAGGGTGAAGACTTGAAGAAGATCCTGGGTTTAACCCTGAAAAAGACTTTTCCGTGTCCTTGCCAGGCAAAGGGATGATGCAAAGCAGTAAATGAACGTGGCCCTTGTGTGGCAGAGCTGATGCCCCTGCCCACAGTAATTAAGGCTGGATGGATGAAGGCTGAATATTGAACTCTGGAGTCTGGGAAGGTCAGGGACGTTCCACCAGAAAGGCAATTTATCCCAGATCTGTAATAAGGTCTCACATCTGACCTATTAACTGAATGTTACATGATATTAATAATCTCCCTACAGATCAGGTAGAGACAAACAGAAGTCGAGTTTGGAGGTTGATTTGCTGGAGTTAATCCATCAAGCACTCCAAAAACCTACAGTCAAACTGATTATTTTTAACTGAATGTGCCTTTCTTTGATGAGGCTGTGTGTACATCACACTCCACACATACCTTTCTGTGTAATAAAGATCGATGAATTATTCATGCCAACATTATTAGTCCTGTATATAGGACACTCTCCTACAGATGGGCGAGTTCCTTCCAATCAGAAACCTCATTTGCTGAAAGCTGAAGAGTCAGATAATGCCCCAAAATTGTTGACAACCAGCTTGAAACACTTCTAATTGGAAAGACTCCCTGTTCTTCGATGGGAAAATTGGGAAGGTTTTATCTCTGCCTTCTCAAAGCATAACATGACTATGTTTTTCTTCTTTGAAATGATGGTTTGTTTTAAAACTTCCCAAAATTTAATGTAAAGCTTTTTTTGTTTTTTTTTTTTTAAGTAGCACCACAAGACAGTCCTTAAAATCCAAGCACTTCAATGCAGCTCCTGCAACGCAATTCATTTTAGCCAAACCCCAAATGTTTCATTTTCACTCCATCAAAGGGGTTTGTTTTGCTTTTATTGTTTCAACTTTAGAATCATATGATCCCATAAACCAGAAAGGAAATGCACAGATCTCATCAAAGCACAGGGCTGCTATCAGGTTATGTTGATACAGCAGGAAAAGAACAGGGGGGTTGGGGTTACTTTCCTTATTCTTCTAGAAAACATTTGGTTTTGCAAGGAATTCCAGCTTTTCTTGTACCTCGGGTAAACTGTGCTGTGTTGGTCTCTATGGAAATCACAGGAACATAGAATCCCAACTGGAAAGGGATCCATGAGGATCATCCAGCCTGTCTCTGGCCCTGCACAGACATCCCAAAAAATCCCACCCTGTCCCTGAGAGTGTTGTCCTAACACTCTCTGAGCTCTGTGAGCCTTGGGGCTGTGACCAAACCCTGTTCAGTGCCCAACAACTCTCAGGGAGAAGAACCTTCTCCCAATATCCAAACCCTCCTGATACAGCTCCATGCCATTCCCTTGGGAACGAGTAGCATCTTGTAGCATCTGACCAGCAGATCCAGCTGATGGGCTGGGGAAAAACTGGTGGAAATCACAAGATCTCTGAATGCTTTGGGTTGGAAGGGACCTCAAAACTCACTTCATTCCACCCCCTGCCCTAGACCAAGTTTCACCCCGTGCCATCAGCAGGGACACCTTCCACTAGATCAAGTTGCCCCAAACCTTGTCCAACCTTCCAAGGATGAGGCAGCCACAACTTCTCTGGGCAGTGACACAGGGAATGGTTGCACTGTGCTGGCACCATCTGTCCTGCAAGAGGGAAGGAGCCTTAGGGGTCACAAAGGTTTATCAGGGAGCCAGACTGAGCTGAGCACCTTTGAGCCAGTGTGAGATGGGGGAGCTCCCAAGTGACCGTGTTTGATGGCACACGGGGACCTGTGAGTGACAGCCCCAACCAAAGCAGTCCATCGTGACACCGAGCTCTGCAGAACTCCCAGTTCTGTCACCTGGCTCTGACACACCTGACCTGCCCAGCCCAGCTTCTGCCTCAGCACTGCTGCACTCCCTGCAAACCACTGCTGAGATTTCACCCTTCCTGCAATTACTGCAATGCAGATCTCTGCTTCATTAGCCAAAACCACCACAAACTCACCCAAGCCCTTTCCAGCCATGGGCTGTGCTGGAGGAACTTGTATGGACAGGGCAGCCTGTGCCTGTCCTTCACCCCAGCAATGCTCACACAGGAGGATGAGACAAATCCACGGCTTGGATCCACGGCAGATGGAGCTGAGCAAAGTTTTATCCAAGCTGTTTGATCCTCCAAAGAACCTGACCTCAAAGAGCTTCAAATTAGGGGAAAAAATAACCCCAACCACCCAGCTTGGAGAGCCCAGAGTGGAAAGAGGAGCTCAGCACCTTGTGGAATGTGATGCTTGGTGTTCTTGCCTTCAGAGGAGGCCATGGAGATATTCTGAGGTCTGGAGATACTCTGCTCTGGGGACAGGCTGGGAGAGCTGGGGATGTTCAGGTGGAGAAGAGAAGGACCCAGGAAGATCTTAGAGCCCCTTCCAGAGCCTAAAGGGGCTCCAGGAGAGCTGGAGAGGGACTGGGGACAAGGGTTGGGAGGGATAAGACAAGAGGGAATGGGTTAAAGAGGATATTAGGAAGGAATTCGTGGCTGTGATTGAAGTGAGGCCCTGCCACAGGTTGCCCAGAGAAGCTGTGGCTGTCCCATCCCTGGAATTGTCCAAGGCCAGGTTGGACAAGGCTTGGAACAACCTGAGACAGTGGAAGGTGAAGGAGGAACGAAATGGTCTTTAAGGCCCTGCTCAACCCAAACCATTTTTGACCATTTCCACGACTCTGTGATCCCCCACTGCTAACGTGCTCTGGGGCACAGGATGAGCAGATCCCCTCCCAGGAGACACATCTGCACTCCAGCCACCCACTGCCCTGCTCCCTGCTCCCTCCAAAATGGAAGAGGGGGTTTGGCTGCATGAAATCCATGGGGACCTGGTCCAGGGTAGGGCAGTTTTGTGCAAGAGCTGGATTTTGGAAAAGGGATTAAAAAACTGCAGAAAAACGTGAGCCAGGACAGTGAGACAGCTGCAGTCACACACACACACACCAGCAACACTGCTCCTCCAGAAAATGAGGGTTTGATTCCTTTTCAATTTTGCTAAAAAATGACAAATAAATGTCTTAATATTAATAAAGGAAAAAATAGATCCTCAGTCGGTGTGAATATATAATGTGATTTGACATACAGAATAGAATTAAATTAGCGAAATACAATGGGCTGGAAAGAAGATCTGCTTCTCCTTAGACGACTGGCATCGGTGTGAAACCAAAGGAGGGCGTTTCACACTGGGATGCAGCAGAATATTGCTCCTCCCAAATTCTAGCCAGCCACACGCAGCAGTCAGATCCTCAGGATTTGGCACAAGACTCTCAACACCAGTGTGGTGGTGCCAGTTCCTGCCAGCTGAGGATCTGTCTGGAGACACACACTTGTAAAAATTGCCAATGGGGAGGATATGTCCCCGTGAGGGGACAACACTTGCCTGCTTATCTGTGTCTCGTGGACACAGAGGAATTTGGGAGCTTCAGGTGTTGGAATCTCTGGATGCAAAACGGTGGTGATACCTCGTCATGCCTGAGAGATGGCAGGGATGGAGAACTCACATCAAGCCTTAATGTAAAGAAACTGGTGCAGAAAACCAGGTTTGTTCCCTCATCTGGAAGGGCAGCCATGGCAGGGAGCAGACCTGAGAACTCCAGAGGTCTTGTGGAAGTTTTGATGGTGAAGACCTTCCCGGGCAGTTTTGTATGGACAGGCAGTGGCTGAATTGCTGCACTGGGGAAGGGTTTTGCACATGTGTTTGCAGGTGGTGGTTCCTCGCTGCTCTCAGTGCAGTCTCTGTTTCCCTCATTTTACTTGTCTCCAGAAAGTCCAATTTAAATGTCAAAGCACTGAAAAACCCCGAGTTGAAAAACCACACAAAAGGAATGGTGGAAGCACCTAATGCTCAGTCCTTCTGCAACTCCAACCCTCTGCAGTTTGGCCAGGAATTGGCACAGGCTGCCCATGGCAGTGGTGGAATCCCCGTTCCTGGAACTCTTCAAAAACCACGTGGATGTGGCACTTGGGTTCAGTGGTGGCCTGGGCAATGTTGGGGCAACAGTTGAACTCAATGATCTCACAGAGGTTTGCCAACCTAAATGATTCTGTTCCTCTGCTGCCATGAAACCCTCTGGATGTTAACGATGCTCCCCAGACCTCCCTGCCCAGGGACCAGCACTGCCAACTCCCTCCACCCCAACCAGCAGCTCACTCCGTCAGCCCCAAGTGCCCGTTTCCTCCAGCCTCCCTGGCAGGTCTCACTGTTGCATTGTGTAATAGTGTATTGATTAGCCAATCACTCCAAATTTTAGTACTGTGCCTACAAGATAATTAAATTATCTGCCTTTGTTTAAATTGTAATTTTATTTACTCTTGATTCTACTATATAAAACTCCTCAGGCTTACGGTGTGTTACATGTCTTATTAGCGCTTAACTCAGGCGCTAATTTTCAATACTGCATCACCACGAAGTATTAAGTAATTGCTACTGTTTATTCTTTGTGATTGCACCGTGTTTGGGATCTGTGTGCGGCATCCCAAGTACCCAGCGAGGAGTGCAGGGGTCCCAGCCCTGCTGTGGTGGATCCAGGCAGCTCCAGCTCCCGGGGTGTGTGGAATGTGATTCACAGGGTCACAGGTTATTCTGAGTTGGAAGGGACCCACAAGGATCATCGAGTCCAACTCCCAAGCCAACACCACCCAGGGATCAGCCCCACAACCCCAGAGCCACGGGCACCACGCTCCATCCATCCAAGCCTCCCACCATCCAGACCATGTCACTGAGCTCCTCATCCAATCTTTTCTTAAACACCTCCAGGGATGGCGACTCCACCACCTCCCTGGGCAGACCATTCCACTGAAGGATCACTCTCTCTGGGAAAAACCTCTTCCTGACATTCACCTAAACCTCCCCTGGTGCAGCTTAAGGCCATGTCCTCTTGTTCTGGTGTCGTCAGCCTGAGAGAAGAGATTCACACCCACCTGACTGCAACCTCCCCTCAGGGAGTTGTAACCAGCACTGAGGTCACCTCTGAGCCTCCTCTTCTCCAGACTGAACAGTCCCAGTTCCTGTAGTCGCTCCTCATAGGGCCTGCCCTCCAGTCCCTTCACCATCCTCGTTGCCCTTCTCTGGACCCTCTCCAGCAGCTCAACATCCTTCTGAAACTGGGGAGCCCAGAACTGGACACAGCACTCAAGATGTGTCTGACCAGCGCCGAGTACAGGGGAAGGAGAACTTCCCTGGTCCGACTGACCACACTGTTCCTGATCCAGGCCATCCTCACTTTGTTCTCCTTCTGTTGGGTAAGGAAGGATCATATTCTCACACACACACTCTGGGAAGTGTAAGCAAAGCTTTCCATTCATGCAGCCTGCTCTGTGAATTTCCTTCAGGATGGAGTGTTGGAAGTGCAGAGTCTGGTCCATCCCTAGGGCTGGGTATCCATGTGTGCCCATGGCAGGGGCAGCCTGGATGCCCAGAGGGAAGCTGTCTGCAGGGAGACGTGTTGGTGAAGACATCAAAGGTGATTCCCCAGGTGCTTTGCTGGCTCTGAAAACCACCAGAGCTCTCAGCAGCAGTGGTTCCACTGAGCCATGGAAATACTCTGCTACAAGATATTCCCACCCCTGCTTTCTGGGGAAGGTGCAGGAAGAAATGGAATTCAAGACTTTCTGCTGGCCCTGGGGTGGGCGCAGGAGCTACACAGCCACCTCTGGAATGAATGCAGAGATTTTAGTGGGTTTAGATTGGTGTGACATGAATTATTTTTCATAATTAACGAGACTGTTGATTTTACATGGTAGGTGTTCAGGTACTCCAGTGATCCGTGGCTGTTAAACACCCAAAGGTAATTCTAAATGCTGTTGATCTATGTCTATTCTCAAGGGATGACTAATCTACATTTCTCTTCTCCCTCTACAATTAATCCCTGGATAATCTTATCTGCAAACACAAATCGGTACCTGGAGGCAGATGAGTCACAGATCTGCAGCAGAGGTTCAGTTTAGAGACTGGAAGATATCTGGCACAGAGGGAGCTGTGGGTGCCTTCCCACCTGGCTCCAGTTGCCATCCAGCCTCTCCTCGGGGATGTCACCACCAGGTCAAGCTCAACCTGCCTGTTCCAGAGCTATTGCACAGTGTCTGATCCTGGTCCTCTCCCTGCAAAGCCCTCCTGCATCATCCTCCCCCTCCCTCTCCCTCCTCCTCAACCCTCCCCCAGGCTCTGAGCCTTCCTGCCTGGTGCCACACCATCCTCTCCTCTGACCTTTGCAAGGGTGAACTTGCTCTGCTCGTGTCCAGCCTGAATCTCAGTGCAAAGATCACCTTCACCACCCTCTGCCTTCCTCGTGACACGTCCACTCCTCCCACCCCTGATGCCAGCTGGTCCCACCAGCACACTCCTGTTACACCCTCGGTGCTTTCTTCCACCCCTACCTCCCCCTGTGGCTCCCAGCAAAGCTTCTCCAGCTCTCCCTTGTGCCTCAACACCTCCAAAACCCCCTGGATGGCTCTGACTATCCCCCCACATCACCGTGGTTAATCCAGAGGGATGCTGGACAAGGGGGATGCTGGACAAGGAGAATCCTGGACAAGGAGAATCCTGGACAAGGAGGATGCAGGAGAAGGGGGTGCTGGACAAGGAAGATGCTGGACAGGGAGAACGCTGTGCTGCACGAGCCATTATGGTAATACAAAAAATAAATAACTGCAAGGATTACTAATGCATGGAGCTGCCAAGAAGTGAAAAATTAGCCAGTTAGGAGGGTAGCAATGGCACTGGTAATTCTGGGAGGGGGGGGCACAGATACCTCCTGGTGTGAGCAGCCTTGCAAGGCTCTTCCCAAGGTCAGGGTGTGATGGTCCATCAGCATCCTGCTGGGATGGAGGTGTGGATGCCCTCCCAGCTGATCTCTCCAGGCACAGCCATAAATCAGAGCCTGTCTCCCCACAGCCCTGTGCAGCACCAGCTTTACAAGGCACACAGTCGTGCTTCCCTGTTCCTCCAAGGCCATAATTGAGTCTTTAGGGTAAAGCCAACGACTTTGGTCACACTTTAAAATAAGTGTCAGTGGTTCATGCCTAATTACTCCTGAATTAGCTAGGTGATTCATCAGGTCTGATTATGAATGCATAATGAATTTACCAAATCCACATGTATTAGTGAGATATTAATTCCATACGAAATCTCACAATTCATTCATGTGCCATTTGTTTTCATTCCCTTCTTTTAATAAGCTAATTAGTTCAAATTATTTGTAGTTCACTAAAGGCTTGAAACACATATAAGGAATGATTAGCTTAAAACTCAGTAAATGGCCAAGTATGGAGCCCACATTAATTGTGACGGGAGGTTCATAAGGAATTATTATCTCTCAGACATCTCTGTTTGCAGCAATAATAATAACGTCTCATCGTGACAAGTGGATAAAACATGTGAAGCCCCGAACTAATGCAGCTGTACATGAATTTCTAAAATGAATATCTTCAGGCTCCATCCTTGCCTTTGAAGTCGAGCTCAGCAGAAAGTTTTGTCTCTCTCCGTTGGAAAAACAAGAGCCACAGCTTTGGGGTGGATCCACCCTCTTCCTTTGCCAAGCCTCCCTCCCACCCCCTGCATGCAAAGAGGGGGTGTAGAATTAAAAATTGCCCCTGCCCACAGCCTTCAGGTGCTCAGCGCTGGGCAGGACGGTGGGATTGCAGGTGAGCCCTGCCCTACACACAGGGCTGCAGGAGATCAGGGGTTTGCTCACACCCAGACTCCCCTGCTGCCCCCAGCCAATGACCCAGACTCCAGGAAATTCTCAGGATTTGAGTGAGGAAGGAGGAGAAGAAAACCTGCCTTTCTGCCAGCCAGGGTGCAGAAGAGATGGAGGCAGAGCAACAACCCCAGAGGTGTAAATTCCCCTTTGGAAGAGTTTTTTTGGACAGAAGGGAAGGAAAAAAAGAGAGGATTAGTCCCTTTCAAGCAGATATTCTTTCCCAGTGTTAAAATTCCCTCTTTCTTCTGTTTTTATTTTCTCTCTCCCATTTACTTCTACTCAAAGAGGGGGAAAAGCCTCCTGCTAAAAGGCTCCTCTCTCTGAAGTGGATCACACAGAGGCTCCCAAAGGAGCCCTGCCAAGGAGCTCAATGCTCCCCCTCCCTGGAGACCCAGGGGCTGGCAAAGCCTTTGTTTGTTTTCATGCAAACTTTGGCTGAGAAATGCCACCCTCCCACTCCCTGCACAGCCATCCTGCTGCCCTGCACTCCTTCCTCTTCAGTCTGAAGCCAAACCTTCCCAGCCACCTCCTCCCTCCTCTCCCTGCTGCTTTCTCCACTTGGCTTTTCGCAAGGAGACGAAGATCACAGAATTGGTGAGGCTGGAAAAGATCCCTGACATCACTGAGTCCAACCATTAACCCAGATGGATGCAAAGGATGGTGCAAAGGATCACACCTGAGCCATGGACCCCCCTCAGGAAGGATGTGGGCAGGGATAGGGCTGTGGGCAGGCAGGGGAGGTGGTATTTGGGAGTCTATGGGAATATCCATGTGGGAATTTGTGTGACTGGGAGAACACACAAGCTCCTTTACATTAAAACTGCATCAGGGACATCAACATCCTTCCCTTGAACGTCTCTCAGGGCTGTTTCCCATGCAGTGAAAACACATCCTTCCCCTGTTCCTCTTCTCCTCCACCAAACCCAAAGCCACAGCAGCAAAAGATGAGCCTCTGCTGAGGGTCTCCTCGACGTTCTGGGGAGAATTTATTTTATGGCATCGCTGACGTTTGGGAGGGATCTTGCCCCTTTGCTTTGAGGAGTTACATGGTACCTTATCAACATTATCAACATTATTTCCTTCGACATTACAGATTTTGCAGCGTAATGCATGTGCTTTGACCATCACACTCTGAAATTCATGCCTAATGCCTTGGAGGAGACAAGGGTCACTGGGAAGGGGGAAGATGCAAGTAATTGATGGGTGGACCTTCCTGGTGTTATTTGGTGAAAGGTTCCCTTTGCCTCTCAGAGTCAACATCATTGAATTCCTCTTAAACCTCTTCCTTTGCACACACAGCAGGGGTGGGTATTGACAGAGGACACCCAGTGCTGTGATCAGAGTGCACAACCTGTGTGTGGCCTCAAAAACAGGTGGTGTGGGGTAAGGAATGAAGGTTTCCCGTGGGAACTTGTTCTGTGTGGCAGGGAGGAGGCATGAAGTGAGAACAGCAGCTCCTGGGCCAAAATAGTTCCTCTACTTACTTGTTCATGGGACCAGGATTCCTACTGAATCACAAAACAAAATGTTTCAGACCTATTTCCAGACCAAGAGCTCTCACCTCTTCCTTAGATTCTCTAATACAGGACAGAACAATAAGACTCCAGGGACACCCAGCAAGGAATTTATGGGGAGCCCTGACTTCTTACAGCCAAACCAGCAGGTGAAGCCTGTGACAAACTACTCACACGGTTAAACACAGGCAAGTACAAGCACCTATCAACAGCCTGCATCCTATAAACACCAGGCACTGGCAGCCAGGAGCAGCATTCGGACCTTGAACTGCTCCTCAGAACAGGAGAGTCCTCTGGAGAGAAGGTGACCACAGAATTTAAGGTGGTGATGGTGTGACTTTGCACAGAAATGGGCAAAGCACCCCAGAGCAGCACCTGCCATGGCCAAAGTAAGTGGGTAAAAGCACAGGATTTCTACTCAAATATATTCTGCAGCTCCTGACCCTGCAGCCTGGAGGAGAAACCCGGGCAGCTCCTGCAGGACACGCAGTCCCAGGGCTCTCTGGGAATTGGTTTCTCTTCAATAACTGCTAAGATCCACCTGCAGGTTTGGATTTGGGTCCTGCAGCGCCCGGAAGGATGAAGGTCATCTCTAGATGGCCATTAATAAACCATTAATACAATCAGCACTCAGTGGCATCAGTAACTCGCTCAGCCAGCCCAGATATCCCAGCGTTCCTTCGGATGCACTTCTATGAGAAGGGCAGGGATGGACAGGGCTGGGGGTGCCCAGCAGAGCCCCAGCCCACCCTGAGGGGAAATCAAACAGATTCCCTTCCCCAGAGCGTTTTCCACGTCTGACCCAGTTGTTTGGGATGACTCCATCAGCACAGGCAGCCCTGGAAAGCTCTGCCTCCCAGCACTGCTCCTCTCCAGCCCTGCAACTTCAGCACCACGTCTGCCTGATGAGAGGAGACAACAGTTTGCTCTAATTAATCCTTTTGGAAGTTTCTTCTCAGGGCTTTTTCCCTCTCTTCTGAAGGAGCAATAAATATGTGAGTATCTAGGCAGAACTGAGGGATTTCCGGAGTGTTCCGTGAGGAAAACCTACAGTGCCACAAACCCTCCATCACCAAAAATGGGTCCTGACACCCTGCACTGGTTTGTCCCCATGGCTGATCCCAAGTGTCCCTGCAGTGAATCACACCAGCAAACAACCCAGGCTGGGACAGGGCTCGGAGGTGCTTTGCAGAAGGGCAAAACTGCAACAAATCAGTGGCGATAATTTAATTTCTCAGAGAATCCCGGAATGGTTTGGGTGGGAAGAGACCTCAAAACTCACCTCATTCCACCCCCTGCCCTAGACCAGGTTGCTCCAACTTGCCCTTGAACTCTTCCAGGAAGATTCTCTGGACAATCTTCTCTTACCTATTCACCAAACCTGGGATGTGAGGCAAAAAGCAGCGACACTCTTTGATTCCTCCCCATTTGGGGCTGATTTAAGTCCCCAAACCCCCCCGGCACCGAATTCACTCAGCTCAGCCCAGCACTGAGGGGTATAAAATATTCCAAGCAAATCAAATATACAATAGGTTAGGAGGAATAAAAGCAATCAGCCAGTCTGCTACTAATGAATTCAATAGCAGCAAAGCCCATTTCCTTCTGTTGGTTTTCTATAAACAATTTACAGAATAAATGTATTTTTGAGGTGTACAAATTGGCCGGTATTAAGATGCTTGATAAACAGTTTCTGGGGAAAGACAGGCTGTGAAAGCCTTCAAGTACTTCCTGAAATGCAAATTTATTTGCTCGAACCCTCACTTTTAACGGAGATGAAGCGTTTTGTGCCGGGAGTGAGTTAAAATCCTGCGGAAGAGAATTATGGCGGAGCTGGAATGAAACCCAAAAGCCTGGATATAATTAGACGGAGACACACGGTGCCAGCTGGTTCAACAGCACCTCAGATTTGCAACGGATCTCTGCTTTATTATGCGTAAGAGAAGACATAAATAATAAACCAGGGGGATAACCAGGTGAGGAGGTTTTTTTCCTGGCGCAACCAGGCAAAGTTGCACTGATTTGGTTGCAGTTTTCTCAGTTATGAAGTGGTGTAACACCACCATCATTTTAACTCAAATCCCAGTTAAACCACCCAATGTACTGTTACAACTTCAAAAAGCCCGTGAGCTGTGGTTTTTAACTGCCTGTTTGATGGCTGTCACCCTTGCAGGGTGGATGTTTGACCTGTTTGTGCCCTGTTTTTGCCAGGTTTGTGCCAAGTTTGTGCCCTGGCATGGCAGCCCACGGGCCCTGGGTGTGCAGGATGCTCCCAGTGCCACTCCACCCCTCAGAGCACATCCAGTATCTGCTTTAAGAGCTCTGGAGAAAGAGCAGGAGGAGAAACGATGAAATCCAGCTTGCAGCCGACAGGATCTTACCCTGCAAGAGAAATTACCCATCATACAAGAATGGCTCGGTCTGATGTTCCTCCTGTCCCTCAGAGAGGTTTTTAGAAGTCTATAAAGCCAGAAAACGGCGAGGAAAGCAGCCCAGGAACAGAATGGAATTCTAATATCGGAGCCATCGTGGCGGGAAGAGCAAAGGGCGTCGCTTAACGCAAGGAGCGCGCGCTGAGCCGGCAACATTCCGGCTGCCACCATCCCCTGGGGTGCCTGGTGACGGGGAAATGAGCTACTGGCACCAGTAACATTTACCAGGGCACCGAGGAAGGGTGTGCAGAGGCACCTTTGGCAACCTTTAACTCCCAAATCCATCAGCTCTCGAAAATAAGCGGGAGGCTCGTGGTGTTTTGATAACTCCGGGAGAGCCTGTAGACATTATGCAAATTCTCCGGGAGTGCAGTGAAGAATAAGGCCAGGACACCCAAGGCAGGGAGTTTATAATTGCTTTTTAATATATTTTCTGAATTCATTGTGCATGCGCTATCTGTCCCAGGGGCTGAGCTGCAGAGGGGACAATGTCAGGTGGAATAAATAGGATCTCATAACTTTAGTCATTCTATATTAAACAGCGTCGAGCAGCACAATAAACAGAGGGACTGGGAAGCACATGCAATAAGGAAATAATTCAAGTGCTGTGCATGCAAATCTTTCTCTCTCAGATCACCCTCATTAATCACCTCCTGCTCATTTATACACTTAAAGAAGCTATAAACAAAGGCAGAGATGGTTCCTCTCATTATTAGTTTTTTTATTGAGTTAACTTCCAGAATATTTTATAATAATAGTCACGGCTGGTGATGGAGTTGCCTGCTCTAACCAGCTCATAAAGTTCCCCCTGCTCCTCCTGTCTTTGTGTGATATAGGTAGTTATACAGAGATTATGAAGCTTATTGAGTCAAAAGAGGGAGATGTGATGGCAGCTCCATCATTTCTCCTGCCTTTGGCTCATTCCAGGCTCCTTCAGGCACCGCAGCATTTTGCTGTCGAGGCACAGAAGCTGGGGGGAAGGGAAGAGGGAGATGGATGGAACCCCAAATCCAAATCAAAACAAGTTATTCAATTGTGACAACTCCCTGCAACCTCTGTGCATCTCCAGACTCCCTGGAAGATCATGAGGAACATTAGGAAGCAAACAACTCCCTTTTTTCCCTCAGCTCAAAGCACTTTGGGGCCACACCAGGACCACAGAGATGCTGTGGCTGAATGGTGATGCAGCGATGGCTTTTGGACTCGATGGACACTTTTCTGCAGACTGTCTCATGAGAATGTTTGACTTTTGGCGACATCCTGCCGGTGCCAGCCAGCTCCACGCTCTCCTCTCTCCTCAAAGAGGTCATGGCTTGTTTCTTAATTCCAACTGTTGCTGTTCTCCGCATTAAGAAAGGCAAAACCAGCCTGAACTTTAGTTCACAGTATCACAGTATCACAGTATAGAAAAGGCTGGAAAGGACCTTGAAGATCATCTAGTCCAACCTATAATCCAACTAACCTATCCTCTACATCTAGATCATATCACTCAGTACCTCATCCAGCCTCCCCTTGAACACATCCAGGGCTGGTGACTCAACCACCTCTGTGGGCAACCCATTCCACATCCTCAAGATGTTCAAGAGTAAGGACGGGCTGAAGAAGGTGCTCTGTCCCTTTGGGATACCAGCAGAAATAAGGAGCTGTGCAAATAAGTGCAGCATCGCCCCCAGAGCCCTCCAGCCCCCTGGCACCCACCTCTGCCCCCCTGGCACAGCTCGCTCCCTCCAGAGCCCCTAAATCCCAGCCAATATATCCTGAGTTCCTCATCCATAACTCTGTCAAGCAGGAAGATTAAGTGATGTTAACTTAAGTCTAATATGAGGCTGGGTAATAAATTTCCCGAGGAGCTGCTGGGTGTGGGCGCCGTCGCCACGGAGCGTCAGGTGCCTGGCAGCACTAAGGCACATCTTGGGGGAACTCACTATCTAATTAGGAAGGATAAAGCAGATTTTTCCAGTGTGGTTACACGTGGTAATGAAGCATGTGGAAAGCCAGGCAAGATGGATGGGCACTTTCACTGCTGAAGCTGAAAACTTGCTTAACTTAATAGTCTATTTATTACATTTACTCACGGCCTGGCTGATGTCTGCCAGCTCATCCCTGCTCTGTAATTAAAACCACTGCAATGGCTTGGGAGGATTTAGGAGGGGGGATTTAACACCCTGGGAATAAACAGAGGTCAAGGGCTGGTGCCTTCTCTTTCTAAAAACGGTGCTTGGGAAACCAGGTTTGTCCACGGCTGACATTTCCCCTCGCAGAGGGATCGAGCTGCCACGGGGAGTTTGGTGCTGCTTCCCAAGAAGTGTTCAAAAAACACGTGGATGTGGCACGTGGGGACATGGTTTGGGGTGGGGGGGCACTTGCAGTGCTGGGTTAATGAGACTTGATCTCAGAGGGCTTTTCCAACCTGATTCCACGACTGTGATTCCACAGAACCAGCCCCCACCTCCAGCAGCAGAGGGACACACAGGGATCCTGCTGCTCTACCCGCCCCCCCACCTCCAAAACGGGAAATTCCAGGGAGAAAATTCTGCCAAACCCTGGTTTTGCTGCACATTTTGCATCCAGCCCCTGTTTATCCACCCTTAATCCATTTGTCACAACAATTGTTGGGGAAACTTTTCTCTCCAGCGCCTCCAGAGCCGAGAGCGAAGGATGAAAAGTAAACTCATGCAAAGACAGGGGTTTAAGCATCCCATTAAGATTAACTTATCTGCAGTAATTGACTTAACTAGGGGATTTTTAATGCTTTTCAAGGTTTTTTCGGAGCCGGTTTTGCAGCAGCCAGCAGTAAAGATGCTCCTAAAAAAAATATGTATCCAGCACGAGAAGTCCATAGCTAAGACTTTCTAAGGCAGTGATTCCAGGGGATTTAATAAGAATGTAATTTGTATAATTAACCATTCATCACTGTCAATTTCATTAAATGAATGCCAGAAATATTACCTTCACCAGCACGACCTAACAGGATTGGAATATATTATGTGGAAAACGAACACTTAGCCGGGTTTTTTTCCTCTCCCTCCCTTCCCCTGCCTGGGCTCTGACTGTCAGGACAAGATTTGCAAGGCTGTGAAATAATTTAAAACAGTAGTAAATGAAAATGACTCAAGAAAATGTGTGGATTTGGGAAACCAACCCTCCTCATTATGTATGAAAGTTCAAGTCAAAATGTTTTCGCTCGTTCAAAGAGTAACTGAGTGGAGGAGCTCCCGTCGGCAGGTTGTGATGCCAGGGAACCATCTGCTGAGGTCCTCAAGGCATCTCCTGAGGGGGGAGGCAGCCAAGAAAGGGCTTTTCAGGGAAAAGATGCCTTCCCAAAGATTTAATGTTGGTGATTTCTATTCTGGGGGAAAGGGATGACAAGGACGTTGGAGAGGCGACGCAAGGAGGGTTTCGCCTGAATTTCTCATTCCTCGGTTGGGTAGAAAACAATCCCCCCGAGCCGTTATCTCCAAAAATCCACCCCATTTTCCCAAGGAAAATGAAGGATTTCATAGAGGGCTCATAGAATTCCTGTTGATCAGCCATTAGAGGGCAACATCACACAAATTCATCATAATATCAACAAACCCACCCAAACTGAACCAAAAGAGGCCGAGGGAGAGAAAACATCCAAGGGAAACTATTTCCATGTGGGGAAGAGTTGAGATTTTACCTTTGGACACGTTTAACAAGCTCTTCAGATGCGAGAAATGGAGAGGAACTGGGAAAGCAAAGTTGGGTTTGGTGCTTTTTTTCTCCTTTCTTGTGGGTTTCTGTTTCTCCGCCTCGTTTGAAATGCAAACGAAGATTTTATGAAAATGTTCATTTCACAGGTCGTGGTGCCTGTGATCACAGGGAAGAGGAAGGAAGTGGTAGAGGAGCAGCGAGACAGACAGATGGGATGCTGGGGAGATGAAAGGATGTTTGCAGACCAAGAAACTGAACGTTTCTAGATGCTTTTTTGGGATAAATTCCCTGCCAGGTCACAGAGGAGACTTCAACTTCATTACAATTAAGAGCGAGCAATGAAAATAAATACCAGTGATATTTAAAGAAGGTGAAACCTCAACACATCAACAGTATCATCCTCCAACAGCGGAGAGGAGCAGATGGGAAAAATTGATTCCCACTCTTCCCCCTCTTGGAAACTTCGGGCTTTCTCATGAAAACAGAAAACTGCCCTTTTTTTTGCTTATTTCTCATTAGATGCAAAGGTGAGTCCTGGTTTGCAGAAGCTGAGTCTGGCTCCTCAGTCCCTCCCCACAGAGCTGATGCAGAGATTTTGGGGCTCCAGGAGTCCTGTCTCTGTCTCCTCTGTGTCCTGAGAGTCCATGGCTACTTTTCCTCTGTTTCTCCTTTTATTTTTCTCATTCACAACAACAGTTCATTGCTGCTCTCTGGCTTAAAAATCCAGAACAAATCAGCATTTCAAGTCAAAATGTCAATTCAAAATAAATGTTTTCATTTAATTTCCTGTTAAAATGTCATTGCTGGCAGGTTATTTTGGGTTGGGGAAGAGAGAGAAGGCTTTGAAAAACGTGGATTCTAAATTTATAAAAATCAGTGCAGGGGAGGGGACTGTTTCCATCTACATTTCTACACATGGTCCTGAGAATAAACCACTCATATCCTGAATCCCTCTGGATTTACAGCGTGAAGAGCAAAAAGCTTCCTGACAAAAGACATCCTGGGATAAGGTTTTTCTGCTTGAAGCTTGTTCTGAGTTCACTGTGGAGTTTCCAGCCGGATTTATTCTGCCTGATCAAAGGGATGCTGTCGATGGGATGCTGCCCCACATGGGGACCCACTTGCCTGCTCCTGGTGCAGAGCTGAGCCACTCCTTGGGGAAACAACAGGGGTTGGAACTAAACAAGCTTTAAGGTCCCTTCCAACCCGAATCACGCTGTGATTCCATGAAACAACTTCGCCTTGTCCACCTTGAAGCAGCAGTTTGGGCTTTGTGCCCTCCAAAAATACACCTGGGCACCTCCTCCAACACCTCCCCGAGGCACCTGCACAGGTCTGAGCCCTCCATCCCTCAGAGCCAGAGAAATATCCAGGGTGACATTAAGATCTTTATGATTTCACCATCACAAAGATACAGGTTCTTTTGCAAGACAATGATTTTATTACTGCTTTATGCCTGTTTTAAATCCAGAAGGAAAAGCAAAATGAAGCAGAGTTGATCGTGTCAGATGAAGAACCAAGGAGAGAGGCAGGATGGGATGAAACGTTCAGGAGCTCTCTCTCTTTTTGTGTGTGTTCCCACCCTCCTGTGCCTCTCCTCTGTCACCTCTGGCATCACCCAACCCTTTGGATTGAGGGCATCAGACAAGAGGAAGGTGCTGATGGAGCCCAGGAGCATCCTCAGCCTCTGCAGGGTCACCCCCCACAACACCCCCCCTCACCAGCTGCCACCTCAAGAGGGAATTAACACCCAAATAATGGGCTGATCCCCTGCCTGGGGGAGTGAACAGCCCTGTCAGGCTGGATTCAGGGAAGGGCCAGGCTCAGCCTTCCCCAGGGCAACACGTGTGGGAAAGATGGAGGAAACTTTGGGGTCCTCCCCCCGCCTGGAGTGGGAGAGAAGCTGCAGTTTCATATTCAGAGGTGAAGGATAGAGCAAGAAATAAATGCATAAAGGGACAGGAGAGAAGAATTTATTGCCTACTAAAGGTGCAGAGCATTTAAATTCCAGAGATAAATAATTTTATTTATGTTGATGCCAAAGTAAGGAAGATACACGACTTTCTTAAGAATAACTCCTGTCTCCTCGGGCTGGTCAATGCTGAAAGGCACATAATGATTTTTTTTTATTATTTTCATTCCCCCCCCCTTCCCCTTTTACACGAAGATGGATGTTCACTAATGGCATTGTATTGTCAGAGCTGTAAATTAGGGCAGCGAGGAGAGACCATTCCCTATCCATCTCTCCTCCTTGGGAGCAGCTTGGCAAACTTCTTCCTAACTTGGGCTGTGAGCTGCACTTTCTCACAAAAAAATCCTCCCTCCATTTAAACACTTTTGCTAAATTAGTATTTTCCTACTTCTAGTGCGATATGACATAAAGGGTATCGACTGTGAAAGGTTGGCACTGCTCATTGGGACTGGGGAAAATGGGGAGAAAAAGAGGATGGAGCAGAACCAGGAGCAAGGGAGGGGGAAAAGTACTCGGAAAAATACTCGGAAAAAGGGAAACAAAGAGTCTCGTGGGTTTATCTGACTGGAAGTAACAACGTTGTGGGGATCTTTCTCCTGCTGTCAACGGCTCATTTACGGGGGAGTTGGGGGAAACGACAACAAGCAAAGCAACGAGGATGGCAGGAAAGAGAGGAATCAAAATAGGAACAAAAGCGCATCAATACACGGGGGTGGAAATGATCAGTGGGGCGAACACCCCCCCCCGACTGCCTCAGCCTGACGGAGCAGCAGCACCCGGGCATCGCATCCCAGTGACACTCCGCGGGATGTTGTGATCCAGCTCCGAAGGAGAAGGAGAGGGGGAACGCGCTGCTCCCGGAGCCGCCGGCAGCGCTGGCACCGGGGGGGCGATGCTGGGAGGTGAGAGGAGATCTGTGCCAGGGGAATTCCTGCCAGGAACGGCGCGAGAGCCGGGAAGCGCCGCTAAATCCCCCGTCACAGCCCCCGGAGCTGGTTTCCATCAAGGACCACGTAAAGAGCATCGGGGTTGGTGCTCGAGCAGCTCTTCCCCGGTGCCGCAGTCTGACACGTGCGGGAACAACACACGGAGCCTCCCACGTTCCCTCTGTGCCCTGGGATGGGAATGGGAGCACGTCCTGCCAAAACCAGCCTCAGCCGAAATCAGAGCCGGGGGGTGTGGGGGGGCCGATTCTCTGGAAGGGCATCATCCAGGAGAGGAGCTGAGAGTGGCTTTGGAAGGTCTGGGAGCTGCCCGTGTCCACCCTGCTGGCCCTGAGATGTCACATGGATGGGCAAGGCCTCATTGTGGCCTCAGAGTGATGCCAACGGGACAAACTGCCTTGTGGAAGAAGGGCAGGGAGGATGGGAGAGGTTTGGGGAGGCTGAGCTGCTGCTGGAGGTGCCCCTCAGCCCTGGGCATCAGCACAGCCACCCATCCTTGTCCTGGCAGCTCCAGACAGCAGAGCACCAAGGGCAGCATGTGCCACATTTCCCTGAACATCCCTCCTGACCCTGTGGCTGGGATGTGGGACAGCTCCTAAGTGGAAACATGGAGCAAACCAGCCTGGGGGTGGGGGCTGGTGGACCCTCCAGTGTCCCTTCCCCGACAGCCCCCCATGCTCAGGGGCATCCCCACAGCCAGGGGCAGAGCCGGGAAGTTTTGCACCTTCAATCAAGAGTTTTTCAACCAAAAACTTGGAGAGCAAAATGAAAGATGCAACGGAGAGACGTTAATTTTGGTCCCTGCACACAACCAGTCAGAGACACTCAGACCTCCAGGAGAATGAGCATCCCAAACAAACAAAACTCACCCCAAAAAGTGGCATTTCTGGTTCACTGCTCCATAAAAAAGGAGAAAAAAGAGAGTCTTACAGCAGTAGCAGCTCAGGTGATCTCAGAAACAATCAATGCCTTGCCCATGTCTTACTCACTGCTCCCACTTTCTGTATTTTGTCTGTGTATTTGATGCCAACTTACTCAGTTTACTGAATCCTTATTTTTTTCTCTATCTGCCCTTGTTTATAGGATTTACAGGATGGAAAGGAGTCCTCAGGCCTTGGGTGGCCTCGAAATCTGGCTGGATTTGATGCAAAGAATTCTGACATGGCGAGAGGGAAAAGAAATATATATACATATATATATACACATACACACACACACATATATATATATATATATATNTGATTTTGGTTGAAACTGGGTTGTAATTAGCTGTTCCCTCTGCTGCTGTCCTTGGGAGCTGCCTGCAAATATAGACTCATGGAATAGCTGGAGTGGGAAGGGGCGTTCTAAAGGTCATCTAGTCCAAACATGCTTGAAAATGTCCCTGGAGAGCTGGAGAAACCCAGAATCCCCAAAGCTCAGCCCAAATCAGCCTCCCAAACACCGATTCCCAGGGAAAGCTTGTGATGCTCCCCTTGGCACCCTCACCCATGCGGAGAGGGCTCAGAAGCCCCAGCAAACCCCTTCCCAAGGCCCCCCAGCATCTTCCCCTCCTCCCAAAAATCCAGGGGGGGCTTTAGTGATGCCATGAAGTCCAAAGCAACGTGGAGCAGAATTTGGGCAGAGCAGGGAACGGCCAAGGACAGAAGCAGTCTGGGCAGAGCCACCCTCCTGCCCGGAGCAGATGGGAGGGAGAGGGTAATCTCCTGGAAAAGCCTCTAATTGCTGCCCACACGAATCATTTCAGCGCGTCCCCCCTTCCCCTGCGCAATTCCACAGCTCCATCTGCCCGTCAGCAGGTCTTCCCGGCTCCATCCCTGCCGCCAGCCCAGGCCTGGGGAGGGGGATTTGGGCAAGATTTAAGGATGTTTCTGACACACATCCCAAAGACAAGGCTCTGGGAACAGCAAATCCCTCTCCCAGCCTGGCTCAGGCATTATTAAACCCACGAGCTCCGTTCCAGTGTCAAAGCAGAGAGGGCCGATTCGTTCTCATCAGTTTGCTGCTGCTTTAGGGCTGGGCTTATTGTTTTTCTTTAGGAAACCCTCCTTTCTTAATTCATTCCCAGTAAATCTGGCCGCTCTACAAGAGCTCTGCACCTCTGGCTGTTGAGTGAAAGGCCCACGTGGGAGCGCTGGGGCTTTCCAGGTGTGAGGGAGACCCAGGAGCTCTGATTTCCTCCCCCTTCTGCCACCCATTTCCCACAAGAAGAAGATGAGGATGCTCTATCCAGGAAAGTTTCACATTGTGGGGGTGCCTCCTGCTCCCTTCCCACGGGAAATCCCAGTGAGGTGGGAAATTGGGGGGGTGTGGGTTCAAAACAGCTTTGCAACCCATAAACTTCAAATGAAACCCAGCAGAGGCTTCAGGTGCACCACAGTAAGATAGAAACCAACAAAGGTTCATCCCCAAAAGGCTTCGAAGGCGTGTGGCAGGTTGGCTCTTTGGAAAAAAAAATAAAAAAAATAATAGTGACATGTATATAAACCCCCACGGCAGCTCCAGCTAAATGATCTCCAGGCATTTCCATCATTTCACAACATCAAGGCTCATTTTTCAATATCACGGTCCTTTAGACAATAAATGAGTTGAATGATTTGTGGTGAGGTGGGTTTTTTTTCAGGCTCCTTTTCAAGTGGAATTTCGGGATGAGGCACGTCCAGAACCACCCACCTACCCCAACCACCGAGACCATGGAACCATGGAATGGGTTGGGTTGGGAGGGACATGAAAGACCATCCAGTTCCACCCCCTGCCATGGGCAGGGACACCTTCCACTGTCCCAGGCTGCTCCAACCTGGCCTTGGACACTTCCAGGGATCCAGGGGCAGCCACAGCTGCTCTGGGCAACCTGAGCACCCTCCAAGTAAAGAACTTTTTATTATGGAATCCCTGAATCCCAGACTAGTTTGGGTTGTGAAGGACATTAAAGATTATCTCATTCCATGGGCCCCTGTGAGCGAGCTTTTAAGTTGATTTTGTTTTAATTTTTTTCATCCAAATCACTTTATTTAAGTCTTTTTCTGCTCTTTTTTTTTTTTCATTTTTTAGCCTGGGACAGCAAACTTCAGAAGGGATTCCCTTAATCCACACAACTAATTGGATGCAGCAGCTCTCACTGCCTATCAATAACAATCCAGGCAGCGCCCAGTGATCTAATGATGTGGTGATATAACCCCTTCTGACACAAACACCCAGCAGCTCCCAAATTTTCAGGGCTGCTCAAGCCTGTCAGGAGCAAACAGCTTATTCCTCTCCTGAGTTAGACTCCAGCTCTCTCCTTATGGATAAACTCACAGGACGTCGTTGCGTCCTGACCCTCTCACCGGAGCTTGAGGGGACCCATTAACCAGCTGCTGCCTCGATGCAATTTAGGATCCTTTTCTGTGGATTTGGCGCTGCTCAGGCAAAGCCAAACAGCCCTGGACATATAAATTACACGGGGGTTTTCAGCGTCCTGGGGAGGTCCTTGTGTAAACACCAACACAAGTTCACAGTATCCCAGTATAGATAAGGCTGGAAAGGACCTCAAAGATCATCTAGTCCAACCTATAGCCCAACTAACCCAGCATCTACATCTAGGTCATGTCACTTAACACCTCATCCAGCCTTCCCTTAAACACCTCCAGGGCTGGCGAGTCAACCACCTCTGTGGGCAACACATTCCACATCCAGGTCACTCTTTCAGTAGAAAACCTTTTCCTAATATAAAGTCTGATATTAGGAAGTTTCCTAATACCAAGTTGCATTGACACAGAGAGCTGGGCATGGGGGGAATAAAGTGTATTTTACCAAGGTAGCAGGAGATATTTCCCCTTGGTTTGGAGAATTCTGCATTGCAGCAACCCCACCACATTCACCTGTCTGGGAATCACAGAGTCACTAAGGCTGGAAACCTCTCCAAGATCACCAAGTCCAACCATTCCCCCAACACTGCCAAGGCCACCACAGAACCATGTCCNCCTTGTTATTGTTTATCACATTTTCCCTGGCGAATTGCAGCACTGCTTTGCTTTGGAAAGGAATTAAATAAGCCTGTGAAGTCAAGCACTGGAGAGTATCAGAAAGTCTGAAATAAATAATATCAGAATAATGATCCTCTAATAGCAAAGACTGTTTGTTGTTGTCGGCTACTTTACCCTTTTTTCTCCCCCCCGTGTTTTTGTTTGTGCTACAAGAGCACCCAGTTGGGATCCTGGTTTCCTTTTTAAAAGCCGCATTAAAAGTGGAAGTAATTAAATTCTGATTAAAGGCAGCAGTTGCTCCCCTGCCTGGCTTCCCATCTCCTTCCAAGGCGAAAATGTACCCAGTGATGATGTTTTTAAAGACATCATTTTAAAGATGGTGACCCTGGAGGAACCAAACTGGGTAATGGAGCAGAGAGTTTCCCCTTCCCATCAGCAACACAAAACTCCAGCCAGAGCGATTCCCAGGGCTTTTTGTGAAGCTCTTTCTTCCCCACAGAGCCCCATGGTCACCCAGATCCTTGGAAAGGCTTTTCTTTCCCTTCCTGTGCTTTTCCAGCCCTGCACCAGCAACTTTTCCCAATGCCAAAGGGGATTTCTAATAAATAAGCAAGGAAAAGGCGAGGTTGGTAATTCTGTCCCTAAACCAGGGAATGGGCACGGGGCTGGTACCAACCCAAGAGCAATCCTGGCGTGCCAGCTTTGCTCATGAAAGGAGAATGAGCCCTGAAAGCTCCCGTTAGCACCAGCCAGCGTGGAGAGGAGCTCAGGGAAATCATTCCTTAAGTGACTCTCTCCATGAATAACCATCACCTTTCATATTTATTAAGGCACAGACGCTCTGTCTACGCCTGGAGACGGGGGCTGGGAACTCCCACTGCGCCAGGGAAAGGTGGTGGGGAAAAAAAAAATAACCCACGTGTAATTAAGTGTCTCCAGTAAAGAGTTGATTTAGATTTAATAAGAATGTTATTCTAAGTCAAACAAATGCCAATTGATTATTAAGAACCTCATTACTGCTGGGGAACACCTGCCACTGACGGGTTTTTTCTTCTTTTCTGGCTGAAGACTTGTTAAATCTCAATAAATACCCTTTTAATAATTAATTAGCATCTAATTAATAGACAATAACAGTTGAGAAAGGTTGGTGTATCCTTCTATATCGAGCAGGAGCTGCCTGTCAGCTGAGAAATGAAGCAGAGCAGGACAGGAGGACCTGTCTGGGTACAAACTTGGATGATGTTGGACCTTCACCCAACACCTCACGGTCTGCAGGCTGCTGAGCACCCACCGTGACTCCCAATTCCCTGGGATTACGCTCTGGATTTGGGATTCCCAAGTGGATGCAGAACAGCCCCAGTCAAACCTGGAGGTGCTGGAATGTCTCCCTGAAGCCTTGCCAAACTCGAGGAACTAAAACCACAGCAGTCAAAAATAAACAAACAACACTCCCTGAGGAATTAGAGAGATTTGTTTAGACACTTGAAGAAAAATTAAGAGGGACACTTCTTCCGCCTTTAGTTTACTTTTAATTTCAAATTATCCCCCACTCTTAGCGAAACCTGCACACAAACACTCGTTGCTAAGAGGGAACATATCACCCGGGAGTTGAGCAAAGCTCTGCATTTGATCTCAACCTTTCTTTGTGGTTTTTTTATCCACTGGTTTGCTGAAAAGCACAAAGAATCTTCCCCAGGCTCAACCCAAGGCAAATTGCTCCCTAACCCCCTCCCCAGCTGCTGCTGCAACCTCTGGTAACCTGCAGAGCAGTTACTCACACGATCCCTTTTCCATCTTCCCTTTGATGGCCACCTTTAACTCCTCACCTCTGAAGGCAAATACATCCCAGGCTCAGCAGCACTGCCCCAAACGTGGGCACAGCACCTCTGCCCTGCCTCCCTGGCAGGATACCAGGAGGTCTCTTTGTGGATCAAAGGGATATTTCTCAGGTGTTTCTGCCTCCAACCCGGCTCTCCGGCTGTCACCCCGTGTTGGACAGACACAGGTACCACATCCTTAGGAGACACAGGGGGGACATTTCATCCTCATGGCTAAGAATTCCCTTCTCTTTGCTTTCCCAGGAGGGCAGGACCCTCACAGGATGTCTCCAGGAAGCTTCACCCCTGTGTTAGAAAGCATCTCTAAGTCATGGGAACACAGTGGATTCCAAAAAGCCCAAGAAGGAGAGCAGAAGGGTTGAGTGTGCAAAATGCAGCCCCATGAGCATGTGAAAGGCTTCTTCTTTCCAAGGAAAAGTGCTGCCAAGTCTTGGCATCATCACATGCCAGCCAGCAAAACCACGAGGATCCAGCGCCTTCCTTAAGACTGATGGTCCTTCATGGAGTGATGGTTCACAACCCCCCGTCACAGGGTCCCACCTCCTCCCCATGAACATACCAGAGCTCAGTGCTCAGTGGAGATCACAGAACCCCAGAGTGGTTTGGGTTGGAAAAGACCTCAAAGCTCATCTCATTCCACTCCCTGCCATGGGCAGGGACACTTTCCATCATCCCAGGTTGCTCCAAGCCCTGTCCAACCTGACCGGGGACACCTCCAGGGATGGGGCAGCCACAGCTTCTCTGGGGAACCCATGCCAGGGCCTCCCCACCCTCACAGCCAAGAATTTCCTCCCAATATCCATCTACCCTTGCCCCCTGGCAGTGGGAAGCCATTCCCTGTGTCCTGTCCCTCCATCCCTTGTCCCCAGTCCCTCTCCAGCTCTCCTGGAGCCCCTTTGGGCNCATTCACCTGTCTGGGAATCACAGAGTCACTAAGGCTGGAAACCTCTCCAAGATCACCAAGTCCAACCATTCCCCCAACACTGCCAAGGCCACCACAGAACCATGTCCCCAAGCACCATGTCCCCATGGCCTCTGAACACTTCCAGGGATGGTGATTCCACCACTGCCCTGGGCAGCTTGTGCCAGGGTTTGACTTCTCAAAAGAGCCTCAGAGCATGTCCCGACAATGCTGGGGTACCACAACTCCCAACACGTCAGAGGAGGTGGAGGGAAGGATTCCTGCCTGCCACCATCTTCCCAGGCAAGATGCAGAGAAGGGCTTTAAAATTTGGGAACGACCACCACTGTGGCTCTGAAGCCATGAATGACACTGTCCACATGCCCTTGTGTCTCCCCAGCCTGTGAATAAACACACACACACACACACATATATATATATATATATATATATATATATATGTATGTATTA